>OX326961.1:39774542-40364542 GCA_946800325.1 Luzula sylvatica | reverse complement strand
ACCCTCTTTCAAAACCGTAAGCCCGGCTTACGTTTTATCCAAATAAAATTCTACATATATATAGAGTCTCTCGGAGACCCTCTTTAAAACTCGTAAAGCGTATCCAAATAAAATCTTTCTAATAATAAAATATTATAACCATATAATTTACTAAATAACTTTCATAAAACGAAACACGCTTTTTAGTGCGAATCATTTCTGAAAACAAATTCGAAATATACTTTCTAAATTGGAATGAATATCCAAATTCAAATTCATAATTTCACAAATCATTTAAAATCATAAATTCTCGTAATATCACTAATATATCACTAATTATTCAAAATCAATTCCAAATATATCACTAATATCAAATTCGAATCATAATTTAAAATCATTATCCAAATTCATTTTATTTAACAAATCCTCTAATTCGAAATCATAATTTTATATATATCATTAATATCATAATTTATCATAATTATATTCGAAATCAGTTTCTCGAAATATCACTATATCATAAACGAAATAATATACGTTTTCGTAATTCAACATGCTTTTTGGAACAAAATCCGTTTTAATCAAATTAAATATAAATAACGGTGAAAAGGGAGAATAACACTCACATATTGATCGAACTCGATCGACGGCAGATGGAATCGAAAACCTAGCTCGGAAATCGAAAATGAATATTGATGTTGATCGATAAAGATCGCAAACTCGAACCCAATGAAATACTTGCCTCTTACCCTCTATCTAGCACTAGGGACTCATTTACTCTATCATACTTCTTGGTTCAAGAATCTCCACAAGCTATTTTTTTTTTTTTTCTTCTCTTATTTTGCGAAATGACTTGAAATGATTTCTGATGGTAAATAATGCCTCTCAGAACTTGTGCATACCCTCTTATCCCCCCTCAAGACCGCTTAAGAAAGAAAGGGTTGCGGCCCAATAAGAAGAAGGAAAATTGGAACATTTCATATATAACCCCAAAATATTCTATATTTGCAATCTTTACATATTTTATTTATTTCAATATAACCCTTACAAATAAGTCCTTGTAAGTTTTATTTTCAAAATTATTCTCAAAATAAATTTACAATCAAAACCTTATTTATTTTATATTACAAAATAATACCTCCATAATTTGTTCAAAGAGCCCCAATAAAATATGTATTTCAATGATACCAAAAATTATATTACCAAAATACCCTTGCAAAATTCTGAAATAATAAAACCCAACTTTTGAACTTAGAAAGAATTAAAATATCTAACTTCAAAGTTGGTTTCAAAATATTTTACAAAGAACAAAAACAAATATTAAAACCCTATTTTTAATATTTATTACACAAATAACGTGTTTTTAGATCATTTGTATCGTATCTTTTACTACATAACTTTTCACCGAATTTCACAAACACTAAGAAAGTTTGTTTTTCGATTCAAAACAAGATTTTAACGCTTTGAGTAGTTCAAATAACATGTTTGTAGATCATTTGTATCGTATCTTTTACTACGTAACTTTTCACCAAATTTCACAAACACTAAGAAAGTTTGTTTTTCGATTCAAAACAAGATTTTAACGCTTT
The DNA here is from genome assembly GCA_946800325.1 of Luzula sylvatica. Lineage (NCBI taxonomy): Eukaryota > Viridiplantae > Streptophyta > Magnoliopsida > Poales > Juncaceae > Luzula > Luzula sylvatica. The sequence goes on along the minus strand of OX326961.1, from coordinate 40,362,974 downwards.
GAGGAGTTCAAATAACGTGTTTTTAGATCCTTTGTATCGTATCTTTTACTACATAACTTTTCACCAAATTTCACAAACACTAAGAAAGTTTGTTTTTCGATTCAAAACAAGATTTTAACGCTTTGACGAGTTCAAATAACGTGTTTTTAGATCATTTGTACCGTATCTTTTACTACATAACTTTTCACCAAATTTCACAAACACTAAGAAAGTTTGTTTTTCGATTCAAAACAAGATTTTAACGCTTTGACGAGTTCAAATAACGTGTTTTAAGATCATTTGTATCGTATCTTTTACTACAGATCTTTTCACCAAATTTCACAAACACTAAGAAAGTTTGTTTTTCGATTCAAAACACACTTTTAACGCTTTGAGGAGCTCAAATAACGTGTTTTTAGATCATTTGTATCGTATCTTTTACTACATAACTTTTCACCGAATTTCACAAACACTAAGAAAGTTTGTTTTTCGATTCAAAACAAGATTTTAACGCTTTGAGTAGTTCAAATAACATGTTTGTAGATCATTTGTATCGTATCTTTTACTACGTAACTTTTCACCAAATTTCACAAACACTAAGAAAGTTTGTTTTTCGATTCAAAACAAGATTTTAACGCTTTGAGGAGTTCAAATAACGTGTTTTTATATCCTTTGTATCGTATCTTTTACTACTTAACTTTTCACCAAATTTCACAAACACTAAGAAAGTTTGTTTTTCGATTCAAAACAAGATTTTAACGCTTTGAGGAGTTCAAATAACATGTTTTAGATCATTTGTATCGTATCTTTTACTACATAACTTTTCACGAAATTTCACAAACACTAAGAAAGTTTGAGTTTCGATTCAAAACAAGCTTTTAACGCTTTGAAGAGTTCAAATAATGTGTTTTTGGATCATTTGTATCGTACCTTTTAGTACATAACTTTTCACCAAATTTCACAAACACTAACATAGTTTGTTTTTCGATTCAAAACAAGATTTTAACGCTTTGAGGAGTTCAAATAACGTGTTTTTAGATCATTTGTACCGTATCTTTTACCACATAACTTTTCACCAAATTTCACAAACACTAAGAAAGTTTGTTTTTCGATTCAAAACAAGATTTTAACGCTTTGACGAGTTCAAATAACGTGTTTTAAGATCATTTGTATCGTATCTTTTACTACATAACTTATCACGAAATTTCACAAACACTAAGAAAGTTTTTATTTCGATTCAAAACAAGCTTTTAACGCTTTGAGGAGCTCAAATGACGTGTTTTTAGATCATTTGTATCGTATCTTTTCGTACATAACTTTTCACCAAATTTCACAAACACTAAGATAGTTTGTTTTTCGATTCAAAACAAGATTTTAACGCTTTGAGTAGTTCAAATAACATGTTTGTAGATCATTTGTATCGTATCTTTTACTACGTAACTTTTCACCAAATTTCACAAACACTAAGAAAGTTTGTTTTTCGATTCAAAACAAGATTTTAACGCTTTGAGGAGTTCAAATAACGTGTTTGTAGATCATTTGTATCGTATCTTTTACCACGTAACTTTTCACAAAATTTCACAAACACTAAGAAAGTTTGTTTTTAGATTCAAAACAAGATTTTAACGCTTTGACGAGTTCAAATAACGTGTTTTAAGATTATTTGTATCGTATCTTTTAGTACATAACTTTTCACCAAATTTCACAAACACTAAGATAGTTTGTTTTTCGATTCTAAACAAGATTTTAACGCTTTGAGGAGCTCAAATAACGTGTTTTTAGATCATTTGTACCGTATCTTTTACTACATAACTTTTCACCGAATTTCACAAACACTAAGAAAGTTTGTTTTTCGATTCAAAACAAGATTTTAACGCTTTGAGTAGTTCAAATAACGTGTTTTTAGATCATTTGTACCGTATCTTTTACCACATAACTTTTCACCAAATTTCACAAACACTAAGAAAGTTTGTTTTTCGATTCAAAACAAGATTTTAACGCTTTGACGAGTTCAAATAACGTGTTTGTAGATCATTTGTATCGTATCTTTTACCACGTAACTTTTCACAAAATTTCACAAACACTAAGAAAGTTTGTTTTTAGATTCAAAACAAGATTTTAACGCTTTGACGAGTTCAAATAACGTGTTTTAAGATCATTTGTATCGTATCTTTTAGTACATAACTTTTCACCAAATTTCACAAACACTAAGATAGTTTGTTTTTCGATTCTAAACAAGATTTTAACGCTTTGAGGAGCTCAAATAACGTGTTTTTAGATCATTTGTACCGTATCTTTTACTACATAACTTTTCACCGAATTTCACAAACACTAAGAAAGTTTGTTTTTCGATTCAAAACAACATTTTAACGCTTTGAGTAGTTCAAATAACGTGTTTTAAGATCATTTGTATCATATCTTTTACTACAGATCTTTTCACCAAATTTCACAAACACTAAGAAAGTTTGTTTTTCGATTCAAAACACACTTTTAACGCTTTGAGGAGCTCAAATAACGTGTTTTTAGATCATTTGTATCGTATCTTTTACTACATAACTTTTCACCGAATTTCACAAACACTAAGAAAGTTTGTTTTTCGATTCAAAACAAGATTTTAACGCTTTGAGTAGTTCAAATAACATGTTTGTAGATCATTTGTATCGTATCTTTTACTACGTAACTTTTCACCAAATTTCACAAACACTAAGAAAGTTTGTTTTTCGATTCAAAACAAGATTTTAACGCTTTGAGGAGTTCAAATAACGTGTTTTTAGATCCTTTGTATCGTATCTTTTACTACATAACTTTTCACCAAATTTCACAAACACTAAGAAAGTTTGTTTTTCGATTCAAAACTAGATTTTAACGCTTTGACGAGTTCAAATAACGTGTTTTAACATCATTTGTATCGTATCTTTTACTACATAACTTTTCACGAAATTTCACAAACACTAAGAAAGTTTGAGTTTCGATTCAAAACAAGCTTTTAACGCTTTGAAGAGTTCAAATAACGTGTTTTAAGATCATTTGTATCGTATCTTTTAGTACATAACTTTTCACCAAATTTCACAAACACTAAGATAGTTTGTTTTTCGATTCTAAACAAGATTTTAACGCTTTGAGGAGCTCAAATAACGTGTTTTTAGATCATTTGTACCGTATCTTTTACTACATAACTTTTCACCGAATTTCACAAACACTAAGAAAGTTTGTTTTTCGATTCAAAACAACATTTTAACGCTTTGAGTAGTTCAAATAACGTGTTTTAAGATCATTTGTATCGTATCTTTTACTACAGATCTTTTCACCAAATTTCACAAACACTAAGAAAGTTTGTTTTTCGATTCAAAACACACTTTTAACGCTTTGAGGAGCTCAAATAACGTGTTTTTAGATCATTTGTATCGTATCTTTTACTACATAACTTTTCACCGAATTTCACAAACACTAAGAAAGTTTGTTTTTCGATTCAAAACAAGATTTTAACGCTTTGAGTAGTTCAAATAACATGTTTGTAGATCATTTGTATCGTATCTTTTACTACGTAACTTTTCACCAAATTTCACAAACACTAAGAAAGTTTGTTTTTCGATTCAAAACAAGATTTTAACGCTTTGAGGAGTTCAAATAACGTGTTTTTAGATCCTTTGTATCGTATCTTTTACTACATAACTTTTCACCAAATTTCACAAACACTAAGAAAGTTTGTTTTTCGATTCAAAACAAGATTTTAACGCTTTGACGAGTTCAAATAACGTGTTTTTAGATCATTTGTACCGTATCTTTTACTACATAACTTTTCACCAAATTTCACAAACACTAAGAAAGTTTGTTTTTCGATTCAAAACAAGATTTTAACGCTTTGACGAGTTCAAATAACGTGTTTTAAGATCATTTGTATCGTATCTTTTACTACAGATCTTTTCACCAAATTTCACAAACACTAAGAAAGTTTGTTTTTCGATTCAAAACACACTTTTAACGCTTTGAGGAGCTCAAATAACGTGTTTTTAGATGATTTGTATCGTATCTTTTACTACATAACTTTTCACCGAATTTCACAAACACTAAGAAAGTTTGTTTTTCGATTCAAAACAAGATTTTAACGCTTTGAGTAGTTCAAATAACATGTTTGTAGATCATTTGTATCGTATCTTTTACTACGTAACTTTTCACCAAATTTCACAAACACTAAGAAAGTTTGTTTTTCGATTCAAAACAAGATTTTAACGCTTTGAGGAGTTCAAATAACGTGTTTTTAGATCCTTTGTATCGTATCTTTTACAACATAACTTTTCACCAAATTTCACAAACACTAAGAAAGTTTGTTTTTCGATTCAAAACAAGATTTTAACACTTTGAGGAGTTCAAATAACATGTTTTAGATCATTTGTATCGTATCTTTTACTACATAACTTTTCACGAAATTTCACAAACACTAAGAAAGTTTGAGTTTCGATTCAAAACAAGCTTTTAACGCTTTGAAGAGTTCAAATAACGTGTTTTTAGATCATTTGTATCGTACCTTTTAGTACATAACTTTTCACCAAATTTAACAAACACTAACATAGTTTGTTTTTCGATTCAAAACAAGATTTTAACGCTTTGAGGAGTTCAAATAACGTGTTTTTAGATCATTTGTACCGTATCTTTTACCACATAACTTTTCACCAAATTTCACAAACACTAAGAAAGTTTGTTTTTCGATTCAAAACAAGATTTTAACGCTTTGACGAGTTCAAATAACGTGTTTTAAGATCATTTGTATCGTATCTTTTACTACATAACTTATCACCAAATTTCACAAACACTAAGAAAGTTTGTTTTTCGATTCAAAACAAGCTTTTAACGCTTTGAGGAGCTCAAATGACGTGTTTTTAGATCATTTGTATCGTATCTTTTCGTACATAACTTTTCACCAAATTTCACAAACACTAAGATAGTTTGTTTTTCGATTCAAAACAAGATTTTAACGCTTTGAGGAGTTCAAATAACGTGTTTGTAGATCATTTGTATCGTATCTTTTACCACGTAACTTTTCACAAAATTTCACAAACACTAAGAAAGTTTGTTTTTAGATTCAAAACAAGATTTTAACGCTTTGACGAGTTCAAATAACGTGTTTTAAGATCATTTGTATCGTATCTTTTAGTACATACCTTTTCACCAAATTTCACAAACACTAAGATAGTTTGTTTTTCGATTCTAAACAAGATTTTAACGCTTTGAGGAGCTCAAATAACGTGTTTTTAGATCATTTGTACCGTATCTTTTACTACATAACTTTTCACCGAATTTCACAAACACTAAGAAAGTTTGTTTTTCGATTCAAAACAACATTTTAACGCTTTGAGTAGTTCAAATAACGTGTTTTAAGATCATTTGTATCGTATCTTTTACTACGTAACTTTTCTCCAAATTTCACAAACACTAAGAAAGTTTGTTTTTCGATTCAAAACAAGATTTTAACGCTTTGAGGAGTTCAAATAACGTGTTTTTAGATCCTTTGTATCGTATCTTTTACTACATAACTTTTCACGAAATTTCACAAACGCTAAGAAAGTTTGTGTTTCGATTCAAAACAAGCTTTTAACGCTTTGAGGAGTTCAAATAACGTGTTTCTAGATCATTTGTATCGTATCTTTTAGTACATAACTTTTCACCAAATTTCACAAACACTAAGATAGTTTGTTTTTCGATTCAAAACAAGATTTTAACTCTTTGAGGAGTTCAAATAACGTGTTTCTAGATCATTTGTATCGTATCTTTTACCACATAACTTTTCACCAAATTTCACAAAAACTAAGAAAGTTTGTTTTTCGATTCAAAACAAGATTTTAACGCTTTGACGAGTTCAAATAACGTGTTTTAAGATCATTTGTATCGTATCTTTTACTACAGATCTTTGCACCAAATTTCACAAACACTAAGAAAGTTTGTTTTTCGATTCAAAACACACTTTTAACGCTTTGAGGAGCTCAAATAACGTGTTTTTAGATCATTTGTATCGTATCTTTTACTACATAACTTTTCACCGAATTTCACAAACACTAAGAAAGTTTGTTTTTCGATTCAAAACAAGATTTTAATGCTTTGAGTAGTTGAAATAACATGTTTGTAGATCATTTGTATCGTATCTTTTACTACGTAACTTTTCACCAAATTTCACAAACACTAAGAAAGTTTGTTTTTCGATTCAAAACAAGATTTTAACGCTTTGAGGAGTTCAAATAACGTGTTTTTAGATCCTTTGTATCGTATCTTTTACTACTTAACTTTTCACCAAATTTCACAAACACTAAGAAAGTTTGTTTTTCGATTCAAAACAAGATTTTAACGCTTTGAGGAGTTCAAATAACATGTTTTAGATCATTTGTATCGTATCTTTTACTACATAACTTTTCACGAAATTTCACAAACACTAAGAAAGTTTGAGTTTCGATTCAAAACAAGCTTTTAACGCTTTGAAGAGTTCAAATAATGTGTTTTTGGATCATTTGTATCGTACCTTTTAGTTCATAACTTTTCACCAAATTTCACAAACACTAACATAGTTTGTTTTTCGATTCAAAACAAGATTTTAACGCTTTGAGGAGTTCAAATAACGTGTTTTTAGATCATTTGTACCGTATCTTTTACCACATAACTTTTCACCAAATTTCACAAACACTAAGAAAGTTTGTTTTTCGATTCAAAACAAGATTTTAACGCTTTGACGAGTTCAAATAACGTGTTTTAAGATCATTTGTATCGTATCTTTTACTACATAACTTATCACGAAATTTCACAAACACTAAGAAAGTTTGTTTTTCGATTCAAAACAAGATTTTAACGCTTTGAGGAGTTCAAATAACGTGTTTGTAGATCATTTGTATCGTATCTTTTACCACGTAACTTTTCACAAAATTTCACAAACACTAAGAAAGTTTGTTTTTAGATTCAAAACAAGATTTTAACGCTTTGACGAGTTCAAATAACGTGTTTTAAGATCATTTGTATCGTATCTTTTAGTACATAACTTTTCATCAAATTTCACAAACACTAAGATAGTTTGTTTTTCGATTCTAAACAAGATTTTAACGCTTTGAGGAGCTCAAATAACGTGTTTTTAGATCATTTGTACCGTATCTTTTACTACATAACTTTTCACCGAATTTCACAAACACTAAGAAAGTTTGTTTTTCGATTCAAAACAACATTTTAACGCTTTGAGTAGTTCAAATAACGTGTTTTTAGATCATTTGTACCGTATCTTTTACCACATAACTTTTCACCAAATTTCACAAACACTAAGAAAGTTTGTTTTTCGATTCAAAACAAGATTTTAACGCTTTGACGAGTTCAAATAACGTGTTTGTAGATCATTTGTATCGTATCTTTTACCACGTAACTTTTCACAAAATTTCACAAACACTAAGAAAGTTTGTTTTTAGATTCAAAACAAGATTTTAACGCTTTGACGAGTTCAAATAACGTGTTTTAAGATCATTTGTATCGTATCCTTTAGTACATAACTTTTCACCAAATTTCACAAACCCTAAGATAGTTTGTTTTTCGATTCTAAACAAGATTTTAACGCTTTGAGGAGCTCAAATAACGTGTTTTTAGATCATTTGTACCGTATCTTTTACTACATAACTTTTTACCGAATTTCACAAACACTAAGAAAGTTTGTTTTTCGATTCAAAACAACATTTTAACGCTTTGAGTAGTTCAAATAACGTGTTTCAAGATCATTTGTATCGTATCTTTTACGACAGATCTTTTCACCAAATTTCACAAACACTAAGAAAGTTTGTTTTTCGATTCAAAACACACTTTTAACGCTTTGAGGAGCTCAAATAACGTGTTTTTAGATCATTTGTATCGTATCTTTTACTACATAACTTTTCACCGAATTTCACAAACACTAAGAAAGTTTGTTTTTCGATTCAAAACAAGATTTTAACGCTTTGAGTAGTTCAAATAACATGTTTGTAGATCATTTGTATCGTATCTTTTACTACGTAACTTTTCACCAAATTTCACAAACACTAAGAAAGTTTGTTTTTCGATTCAAAACAAGATTTTAACGCTTTGAGGAGTTCAAATAACGTGTTTTTAGATCCTTTGTATCGTATCTTTTACTACATAACTTTTCACCAAATTTCACAAACACTAAGAAAGTTTGTTTTTCGATTCAAAACAAGATTTTAACGCTTTGAAGAGTTCAAATAACGTGTTTTAAGATCATTTGTATCGTATCTTTTAGTACATAACTTTTCACCAAATTTCACAAACACTAAGATAGTTTGTTTTTCGATTCTAAACAAGATTTTAACGCTTTGAGGAGCTCAAATAACGTGTTTTTAGATCATTTGTACCGTATCTTTTACTACATAACTTTTCACCGAATTTCACAAACACTAAGAAAGTTTGTTTTTCGATTCAAAACAACATTTTAACGCTTTGAGTAGTTCAAATAACGTGTTTTAAGATCATTTGTATCGTATCTTTTACTACAGATCTTTTCACCAAATTTCACAAACACTAAGAAAGTTTGTTTTTCGATTCAAAACACACTTTTAACGCTTTGAGGAGCTCAAATAACGTGTTTTTAGATCATTTGTATCGTATCTTTTACTACATAACTTTTCACCGAATTTCACAAACACTAAGAAAGTTTGTTTTTCGATTAAAAACAAGATTTTAACGCTTTGAGTAGTTCAAATAACATGTTTGTAGATCATTTGTATCGTATCTTTTACTACGTAACTTTTCACCAAATTTCACAAACACTAAGAAAGTTTGTTTTTCGATTCAAAACAAGATTTTAACGCTTTGAGGAGTTCAAATAACGTGTTTTTAGATCCTTTGTATCGTATCTTTTACTACATAACTTTTCACCAAATTTCACAAACACTAAGAAAGTTTGTTTTTCGATTCAAAACAAGATTTTAACGCTTTGACGAGTTCAAATAACGTGTTTTTAGATCATTTGTACCGTATCTTTTACTACATAACTTTTCACCAAATTTCACGAACACTAAGAAATTTGTTTTTCGATTCAAAACAAGATTTTAACGCTTTGACGAGTTCAAATAAAGTGTTTTTAGGTCATTTGTATCGTATCTTTTACTACATAACTTTTCACCAAATTTCACAAACACTAAGAAAGTTTGTTTTTCGATTCAAAACAAGCTTTTAACACTTTGAGGAGCTCAAATGACGTGTTTTTAGATCATTTGTATCGTATCTTTTCGTACATAACTTTTCACCAAATTTCACAAACACTAAGATAGTTTGTTTTTCGATTCAAAACAAGATTTTAACGCTTTGAGGAGTTCAAATAACGTGTTTGTAGATCATTTGTATCGTATCTTTTACTACATAACTTTTCACGAAATTTCACAAACACTAAGAAAGTTTGTTTTTCGATTCAAAACAAGATTTTAACGCTTTGACGAGTTCAAATAACGTGTTTTAAGATCATTTGTATCGTATCTTTTAGTACATAACTTTTCACCAAATTTCACAAACACTAAGATAGTTTGTTTTTCGATTCTAAACAAGATTTTAACGCTTTGACGAGTTCAAATAACGTGTTTTAAGATCATTTGTACCATATCTTTTACTACATAACTTTTCACCAAATTTCACAAACACTAAGAAAGTTTGTTTTTCGATTCAAAACAAGATTTTAACGCTTTGACGAGTTCAAATAACGTGTTTTAAGATCATTTGTATCGTATCTTTTACTACATAACTTATCACCAAATTTCACAAACACTAAGAAAGTTTGTTTTTCGATTCAAAACAAGATTTTAACGCTTTGAGGAGTTCAAATAACATGTTTTTAGATCCTTTGTATCGTATCTTTTACTACATGACTTTTCACGAAATTTCACAAACACTAAGAAAGTTTGTGTTTCGATTCAAAACAAGATTTTAACGCTTTGAGTAGTTCAAATAACATGTTTGTAGATCATTTGTATCGTATCTTTTACTACGTAACTTTTCACCAAATTTCACAAACACTAAGAAAGTTTGTTTTTCGATTCAAAACAAGATTTTAACGCTTTGAGGAGTTCAAATAACGTGTTTTTAGATCCTTTGTATCGTATCTTTTACTACATAACTTTTCACCAAATTTCACAAACACTAAGAAAGTTTGTTTTTCGATTCAAAACAAGATTTTAACACTTTGAGGAGTTCAAATAACATGTTTTAGATCATTTGTATCGTATCTTTTAATACATAACTTTTCACGAAATTTCACAAACACTAAGAAAGTTTGAGTTTCGATTCAAAACAAGCTTTTAACGCTTTGAAGAGTTCAAATAACGTGTTTTTAGATCCTTTGTATCGTATCTTTTACTACATAACTTTTCACCAAATTTCACAAACACTAAGAAAGTTTGTTTTTCGAATCAAAACAAGATTTTAACGCTTTGACGAGTTCAAATAACGTGTTTTTAGATCATTTGTACCGTATCTTTTACTACATAACTTTTCACCAAATTTCACAAACACTAAGAAAGTTTGTTTTTCGATTCAAAACAAGATTTTAACGCTTTGACGAGTTCAAATAACGTGTTTTAAGATCATTTGTATCGTATCTTTTACTACAGATCTTTTCACCAAATTTCACAAACACTAAGAAAGTTTGTTTTTCGATTCAAAACACACTTTTAACGCTTTGAGGAGCTCAAATAACGTGTTTTTAGATCATTTGTATCGTATCTTTTACTACATAACTTTTCACCGAATTTCACAAACACTAAGAAAGTTTGTTTTTCGATTCAAAACAAGATTTTAACGCTTTGAGTAGTTCAAATAAAATGTTTGTAGATCATTTGTATCGTATATTTTACTACGTAACTTTTCACCAAATTTCACAAACACTAAGAAAGTTTGTTTTTCGATTCAAAACAAGATTTTAACGCTTTGAGGAGTTCAAATAACGTGTTTTTAGATCCTTTGTATCGTATCTTTTACTACATAACTTTTCACCAAATTTCACAAACACTAAGAAAGTTTGTTTTTCGATTCAAAACAAGATTTTAACACTTTGAGGAGTTCAAATAACATGTTTTAGATCATTTGTATCGTATCTTTTACTACATAACTTTTCACGAAATTTCACAAACACTAAGAAAGTTTGAGTTTCGATTCAAAACAAGCTTTTAACGCTTTGAAGAGTTCAAATAACGTGTTTTTAGATCATTTGTATCGTACCTTTTAGTACATAACTTTTCACCAAATTTAACAAACACTAACATAGTTTGTTTTTCGATTCAAAACAAGATTTTAACGCTTTGAGGAGTTCAAATAACGTGTTTTTAGATCATTTGTACCGTATCTTTTACCACATAACTTTTCACCAAATTTCACAAACACTAAGAAAGTTTGTTTTTCGATTCAAAACAAGATTTTAACGCTTTGACGAGTTCAAATAACGTGTTTTAAGATCATTTGTATCGTACCTTTTACTACATAACTTATCACCAAATTTCACAAACACTAAGAAAGTTTGTTTTTCGATTCAAAACAAGCTTTTAACGCTTTGAGGTGCTCAAATGACGTGTTTTTAGATCATTTGTATCGTATCTTTTCGTACATAACTTTTCACCAAATTTCACAAACACTAAGATAGTTTGTTTTTCGATTCAAAACAAGATTTTAACGCTTTGAGGAGTTCAAATAACGTGTTTGTAGATCATTTGTATCGTATCTTTTACCACGTAACTTTTCACAAAATTTCACAAACACTAAGAAAGTTTGTTTTTAGATTCAAAACAAGATTTTAACGCTTTGACGAGTTCAAATAACGTGTTTTAAGATCATTTGTATCGTATCTTTTAGTACATAACTTTTCACCAAATTTCACAAACACTAAGATAGTTTGTTTTTCGATTCTAGACAAGATTTTAACGCTTTGAGGAGCTCAAATAACGTGTTTTTAGATCATTTGTACCGTATCTTTTACTACATAACTTTTCACCGAATTTCACAAACACTAAGAAAGTTTGTTTTTCGATTCAAAACAAGATTTTAACGCTTTGAGGAGTTCAAATAACGTGTTTTTAGATCCTTTGTATCGTATCTTTTACTACATAACTTTTCACGAAATTTCACAAACGCTAAGAAAGTTTGTGTTTCGATTCAAAACAAGCTTTTAACGCTTTGAGGAGTTCAAATAACGTGTTTCTAGATCATTTGTATCGTATCTTTTAGTACATAACTTTTCACCAAATTTCACAAACACTAAGATAGTTTGTTTTTCGATTCAAAACAAGATTTTAACGCTTTGAGGAGTTCAAATAACGTGTTTCTAGATCATTTGTATCATATCTTTTACCACATAACTTTTCACCAAATTTCACAAAAACTAAGAAAGTTTGTTTTTCGATTCAAAACAAGATTTTAACGCTTTGACGAGTTCAAATAACGTGTTTTAAGATCATTTGTATCGTATCTTTTACTACAGATCTTTTCACCAAATTTCACAAACACTAAGAAAGTTTGTTTTTCGATTCAAAACACACTTTTAACGCTTTGAGGAGCTCAAATAACGTGTTTTTAGATCATTTGTATCGTATCTTTTACTACATAACTTTTCACCGAATTTCACAAACACTAAGAAAGTTTGTTTTTCGATTCAAAACAAGATTTTAACGCTTTGAGTAGTTCAAATAACATGTTTGTAGATCATTTGTATCGTATCTTTTACTACGTAACTTTTCACCAAATTTCACAAACACTAAGAAAGTTTGTTTTTCGATTCAAAACAAGATTTTAACGCTTTGAGGAGTTCAAATAACGTGTTTTTAGATCCTTTGTATCGTATCTTTTACTACTTAACTTTTCACCAAATTTCACAAACACTAAGAAAGTTTGTTTTTCGATTCAAAACAAGATTTTAACGCTTTGAGGAGTTCAAATAACATGTTTTAGATCATTTGTATCGTATCTTTTACTACATAACTTTTCACGAAATTTCACAAACACTAAGAAAGTTTGAGTTTCGATTCAAAACAAGCTTTTAACGCTTTGAAGAGTTCAAATAATGTGTTTTTGGATCATTTGTATCGTACCTTTTAGTTCATAACTTTTCACCAAATTTCACAAACACTAACATAGTTTGTTTTTCGATTCAAAACAAGATTTTAACGCTTTGAGGAGTTCAAATAACGTGTTTTTAGATCATTTGTACCGTATCTTTTACCACATAACTTTTCACCAAATTTCACAAACACTAAGAAAGTTTGTTTTTCGATTCAAAACAAGATTTTAACGCTTTGACGAGTTCAAATAACGTGTTTTAAGATCATTTGTATCGTATCTTTTACTACATAACTTATCACGAAATTTCACAAACACTAAGAAAGTTTTTATTTCGATTCAAAACAAGCTTTTAACGCTTTGAGGAGCTCAAATGACGTGTTTTTAGATCATTTGTATCGTATCTTTTCGTACATAACTTTTCACCAAATTTCACAAACACTAAGATAGTTTGTTTTTCGATTCAAAACAAGATTTTAACACTTTGAGGAGTTCAAATAACATGTTTTAGATCATTTGTATCGTATCTTTTACTACATAACTTTTCACGAAATTTCACAAACACTAAGAAAGTTTGAGTTTCGATTCAAAACAAGCTTTTAACGCTTTGAAGAGTTCAAATAATGTGTTTTTAGATCATTTGTATCGTACCTTTTAGTACATAACTTTTCACCAAATTTAACAAACACTAACATAGTTTGTTTTTCGATTCAAAACAAGATTTTAACGCTTTGAGGAGTTCAAATAACGTGTTTTTAGATCATTTGTACCGTATCTTTTACCACATAACTTTTCACCAAATTTCACAAACACTAAGAAAGTTTGTTTTTCGATTCAAAACAAGATTTTAACGCTTTGACGAGTTCAAATAACGTGTTTTAAGATCATTTGTATCGTATCTTTTACTACATAACTTATCACCAAATTTCACAAACACTAAGAAAGTTTGTTTTTCGATTCAAAACAAGCTTTTAACGCTTTGAGGTGCTCAAATGACGTGTTTTTAGATCATTTGTATCGTATCTTTTCGTACATAACTTTTCACCAAATTTCACAAACACTAAGATAGTTTGTTTTTCGATTCAAAACAAGATTTTAACGCTTTGAGGAGTTCAAATAACGTGTTTGTAGATCATTTGTATCGTATCTTTTACCACGTAACTTTTCACAAAATTTCACAAACACTAAGAAAGTTTGTTTTTAGATTCAAAACAAGATTTTAACGCTTTGACGAGTTCAAATAACGTGTTTTAAGATCATTTGTATCGTATCTTTTAGTACACAACTTTTCACCAAATTTCACAAACACTAAGATAGTTTGTTTTTCGATTCTAGACAAGATTTTAACGCTTTGAGGAGCTCAAATAACGTGTTTTTAGATCATTTGTACCGTATCTTTTACTACATAACTTTTCACCGAATTTCACAAACACTAAGAAAGTTTGTTTTTCGATTCAAAACAACATTTTAACGCTTTGAGTAGTTCAAATAACGTGTTTTAAGATCATTTGTATCGTATCTTTTACTACGTAACTTTTCTCCAAATTTCACAAACACTAAGAAAGTTTGTTTTTCGATTCAAAACAAGATTTTAACGCTTTGAGGAGTTCAAATAACGTGTTTTTAGATCCTTTGTATCGTATCTTTTACTACATAACTTTTCACGAAATTTCACAAACGCTAAGAAAGTTTGTGTTTCGATTCAAAACAAGCTTTTAACGCTTTGAGGAGTTCAAATAACGTGTTTCTAGATCATTTGTATCGTATCTTTTAGTACATAACTTTTCACCAAATTTCACAAACACTAAGATAGTTTGTTTTTCGATTCAAAACAAGATTTTAACGCTTTGAGGAGTTCAAATAACGTGTTTCTAGATCATTTGTATCGTATCTTTTACCACATAACTTTTCACCAAATTTCACAAAAACTAAGAAAGTTTGTTTTTCGATTCAAAACAAGATTTTAACGCTTTGACGAGTTCAAATAACGTGTTTTAAGATCATTTGTATCGTATCTTTTACTACAGATCTTTTCACCAAATTTCACAAACACTAAGAAAGTTTGTTTTTCGATTCAAAACACACTTTTAACGCTTTGAGGAGCTCAAATAACGTGTTTTTAGATCATTTGTATCGTATCTTTTACTACATAACTTTTCACCGAATTTCACAAACACTAAGAAAGTTTGTTTTTCGATTCAAAACAAGATTTTAACGCTTTGAGTAGTTCAAATAACATGTTTGTAGATCATTTGTATCGTATCTTTTACTACGTAACTTTTCACCAAATTTCACAAACACTAAGAAAGTTTGTTTTTCGATTCAAAACAAGATTTTAACGCTTTGAGGAGTTCAAATAACGTGTTTTTAGATCCTTTGTATCGTATCTTTTACTACTTAACTTTTCACCAAATTTCACAAACACTAAGAAAGTTTGTTTTTCGATTCAAAACAAGATTTTAACGCTTTGAGGAGTTCAAATAACATGTTTTAGATCATTTGTATCGTATCTTTTACTACATAACTTTTCACGAAATTTCACAAACACTAAGAAAGTTTGAGTTTCGATTCAAAACAAGCTTTTAACGCTTTGAAGAGTTCAAATAATGTGTTTTTGGATCATTTGTATCGTACCTTTTAGTTCATAACTTTTCACCAAATTTCACAAACACTAACATAGTTTGTTTTTCGATTCAAAACAAGATTTTAACGCTTTGAGGAGTTCAAATAACGTGTTTTTAGATCATTTGTACCGTATCTTTTACCACATAACTTTTCACCAAATTTCACAAACACTAAGAAAGTTTGTTTTTCGATTCAAAACAAGATTTTAACGCTTTGACGAGTTCAAATAACGTGTTTTAAGATCATTTGTATCGTATCTTTTACTACATAACTTATCACGAAATTTCACAAACACTAAGAAAGTTTTTATTTCGATTCAAAACAAGCTTTTAACGCTTTGAGGAGCTCAAATGACGTGTTTTTAGATCATTTGTATCGTATCTTTTCGTACATAACTTTTCACCAAATTTCACAAACACTAAGATAGTTTGTTTTTCGATTCAAAACAAGATTTTAACGCTTTGAGTAGTTCAAATAACATGTTTGTAGATCATTTGTATCGTATCTTTTACTACGTAACTTTTCACCAAATTTCACAAACACTAAGAAAGTTTGTTTTTCGATTCAAAACAAGATTTTAACGCTTTGAGGAGTTCAAATAACGTGTTTGTAGATCATTTGTATCGTATCTTTTACCACGTAACTTTTCACAAAATTTCACAAACACTAAGAAAGTTTGTTTTTAGATTCAAAACAAGATTTTAACGCTTTGACGAGTTCAAATAACGTGTTTTAAGATCATTTGTATCGTATCTTTTAGTACATAACTTTTCACCAAATTTCACAAACACTAAGATAGTTTGTTTTTCGATTCTAAACAAGATTTTAACGCTTTGAGGAGCTCAAATAACGTGTTTTTAGATCATTTGTACCGTATCTTTTACTACATAACTTTTCACCGAATTTCACAAACACTAAGAAAGTTTGTTTTTCGATTCAAAACAAGATTTTAACGCTTTGAGTAGTTCAAATAACGTGTTTTTAGATCATTTGTACCGTATCTTTTACCACATAACTTTTCACCAAATTTCACAAACACTAAGAAAGTTTGTTTTTCGATTCAAAACAAGATTTTAACGCTTTGACGAGTTCAAATAACGTGTTTGTAGATCATTTGTATCGTATCTTTTACCACGTAACTTTTCACAAAATTTCACAAACACTAAGAAAGTTTGTTTTTAGATTCAAAACAAGATTTTAACGCTTTGACGAGTTCAAATAACGTGTTTTAAGATCATTTGTATCGTATCTTTTAGTACATAACTTTTCACCAAATTTCACAAACACTAAGATAGTTTGTTTTTCGATTCTAAACAAGATTTTAACGCTTTGAGGAGCTCAAATAACGTGTTTTTAGATCATTTGTACCGTATCTTTTACTACATAACTTTTCACCGAATTTCACAAACACTAAGAAAGTTTGTTTTTCGATTCAAAACAACATTTTAACGCTTTGAGTAGTTCAAATAACGTGTTTTAAGATCATTTGTATCGTATCTTTTACTACAGATCTTTTCACCAAATTTCACAAACACTCAGAAAGTTTGTTTTTCGATTCAAAACACACTTTTAACGCTTTGAGGGGCTCAAATAACGTGTTTTTAGATCATTTGTATCGTATCTTTTACTACATAACTTTTCACCGAATTTCACAAACACTAAGAAAGTTTGTTTTTCGATTCAAAACAAGATTTTAACGCTTTGAGTAGTTCAAATAACATGTTTGTAGATCATTTGTATCGTATCTTTTACTACGTAACTTTTCACCAAATTTCACAAACACTAAGAAAGTTTGTTTTTCGATTCAAAACAAGATTTTAACGCTTTGAGGAGTTCAAATAACGTGTTTTTAGATCCTTTGTATCGTATCTTTTACTACATAACTTTTCACCAAATTTCACAAACACTAAGAAAGTTTGTTTTTCGATTCAAAACAAGATTTTAACGCTTTGAAGAGTTCAAATAACGTGTTTTAAGATCATTTGTATCGTATCTTTTAGTACATAACTTTTCACCAAATTTCACAAACACTAAGATAGTTTGTTTTTCGATTCTAAACAAGATTTTAACGCTTTGAGGAGCTCAAATAACGTGTTTTTAGATCATTTGTACCGTATCTTTTACTACATAACTTTTCACCGAATTTCACAAACACTAAAAAGTTTGTTTTTCGATTCAAAACAACATTTTAACGCTTTGAGTAGTTCAAATAACGTGTTTTAAGATCATTTGTATCGTATTTTTTACTACAGATCTTTTCACCAAATTTCACAAACACTAAGAAAGTTTGTTTTTCGATTCAAAACACACTTTTAACGCTTTGAGGAGCTCAAATAACGTGTTTTTAGATCATTTGTATCGTATCTTTTACTACATAAGTTTTCACCGAATTTCACAAACACTAAGAAAGTTTGTTTTTCGATTAAAAACAAGATTTTAACGCTTTGAGTAGTTCAAATAACATGTTTGTAGATCATTTGTATCGTATCTTTTACTACGTAACTTTTCACCAAATTTCACAAACACTAAGAAAGTTTGTTTTTCGATTCAAAACAAGATTTTAACGCTTTGAGGAGTTCAAATAACGTGTTTTTAGATCCTTTGTATCGTATCTTTTACTACATAACTTTTCACCAAATTTCACAAACACTAAGAAAGTTTGTTTTTCGATTCAAAACAAGATTTTAACGCTTTGACGAGTTCAAATAACGTGTTTTTAGATCATTTGTACCGTATCTTTTACTACATAACTTTTCACCAAATTTCACAAACACTAAGAAATTTGTTTTTCGATTCAAAACAAGATTTTAACGCTTTGACGAGTTCAAATAAAGTGTTTTTAGGTCATTTGTATCGTATCTTTTACTACATAACTTTTCACCAAATTTCACAAACACTAAGAAAGTTTGTTTTTCGATTCAAAACAAGCTTTTAACACTTTGAGGAGCTCAAATGACGTGTTTTTAGATCATTTGTATCGTATCTTTTCGTACATAACTTTTCACCAAATTTCACAAACACTAAGATAGTTTGTTTTTCGATTCAAAACAAGATTTTAA
This sequence comes from Luzula sylvatica, assembly GCA_946800325.1. Lineage (NCBI taxonomy): Eukaryota > Viridiplantae > Streptophyta > Magnoliopsida > Poales > Juncaceae > Luzula > Luzula sylvatica. The sequence goes on along the minus strand of OX326961.1, from coordinate 40,344,267 downwards.
CGCTTTGAGGAGTTCAAATAACGTGTTTGTAGATCATTTGTATCGTATCTTTTACTACATAACTTTTCACGAAATTTCACAAACACTAAGAAAGTTTGTTTTTCGATTCAAAACAAGATTTTAACGCTTTGACGAGTTCAAATAACGTGTTTCAAGATCATTTGTATCGTATCTTTTAGTACATAACTTTTCACCAAATTTCACAAACACTAAGATAGTTTGTTTTTCGATTCTAAACAAGATTTTAACGCTTTGACAAGTTCAAATAACGTGTTTTAAGATCATTTGTACCGTATCTTTTACTACATAACTTTTCACCAAATTTCACAAACACTAAGAAAGTTTGTTTTTCGATTCAAAACAAGATTTTAACGCTTTGACGAGTTCAAATAACGTGTTTTAAGATCATTTGTATCGTATCTTTTACTACATAACTTATCACCAAATTTCACAAACACTAAGAAAGTTTGTTTTTCGATTCAAAACAAGATTTTAACGCTTTGAGGAGTTCAAATAACATGTTTTTAGATCCTTTGTATCGTATCTTTTACTACATAACTTTTCACGAAATTTCACAAACACTAAGAAAGTTTGTGTTTCGATTCAAAACAAGATTTTAACGCTTTGAGTAGTTCAAATAACATGTTTGTAGATCATTTGTATCGTATCTTTTACTACGTAACTTTTCACCAAATTTCACAAACACTAAGAAAGTTTGTTTTTCGATTCAAAACAAGATTTTAACGCTTTGAGGAGTTCAAATAACGTGTTTTTAGATCCTTTGTATCGTATCTTTTACTACATAACTTTTCACCAAATTTCACAAACACTAAGAAAGTTTGTTTTTCGATTCAAAACAAGATTTTAACGCTTTGACGAGTTCAAATAACGTGTTTTAAGATCATTTGTATCGTATCTTTTACTACATAACTTTTCACGAAATTTCACAAACACTAAGAAAGTTTGAGTTTCGATTCAAAACAAGCTTTTAACGCTTTGAAGAGTTCAAATAACGTGTTTTAAGATCATTTGTATCGTATCTTTTAGTACATAACTTTTCACCAAATTTCACAAACACTAAGATAGTTTGTTTTTCGATTCTAAACAAGATTTTAACGCTTTGAGGAGCTCAAATAACGTGTTTTTAGATCATTTGTACCGTATCTTTTACTACATAACTTTTCACCGAATTTCACAAACACTAAGAAAGTTTGTTTTTCGATTGAAAACAACATTTTAACGCTTTGAGTAGTTCAAATAACGTGTTTTAAGATCATTTGTATCGTATCTATTACTACAGATCTTTTCACCAAATTTCACAAACACTAAGAAAGTTTGTTTTTCGATTCAAAACACACTTTTAACGCTTTGAGGAGCTCAAATAACGTGTTTTTAGATCATTTGTATCGTATCTTTTACTACATAACTTTTCACCGAATTTCACAAACACTAAGAAAGTTTGTTTTTCGATTCAAAACAAGATTTTAACGCTTTGAGTAGTTCAAATAACATGTTTGTAGATCATTTGTATCGTATCTTTTACTACGTAACTTTTCACCAAATTTCACAAACACTAAGAAAGTTTGTTTTTCGATTCAAAACAAGATTTTAACGCTTTGAGGAGTTCAAATAACGTGTTCTTAGATCCTTTGTATCGTATCTTTTACTACATAACTTTTCACCAAATTTCACAAACACTAAGAAAGTTTGTTTTTCGATTCAAAACAAGATTTTAACGCTTTGACGAGTTCAAATAACGTGTTTTAAGATCATTTGTATCGTATCTTTTACTACATAACTTTTCACGAAATTTCACAAACACTAAGAAAGTTTGAGTTTCGATTCAAAACAAGCTTTTAACGCTTAGAAGAGTTCAAATAACGTGTTTTAAGATCATTTGTATCGTATCTTGTAGTACATAACTTTTCACCAAATTTCACAAACACTAAGATAGTTTGTTTTTCGATTCTAAACAAGATTTTAACGCTTTGAGGAGCTCAAATAACGTGTTTTTAGATCATTTGTACCGTATCTTTTACTACATAACTTTTCACCAAATTTCACAAACACTAAGATAGTTTGTTTTTCGATTCAAAACAAGATTTTAACGCTTTGAGTAGTTCAAATAACATGTTTGTAGATCATTTGTATCGTATCTTTTACTACGTAACTTTTCACCAAATTTCACAAACACTAAGAAAGTTTGTTTTTCGATTCAAAACAAGATTTTAACGCTTTGAGGAGTTCAAATAACGTGTTTGTAGATCATTTGTATCGTATCTTTTACCACGTAACTTTTCACAAAATTTCACAAACACTAAGAAAGTTTGTTTTTAGATTCAAAACAAGATTTTAACGCTTTGACGAGTTCAAATAACGTGTTTTAAGATCATTTGTATCGTATCTTTTAGTACATAACTTTTCATCAAATTTCACAAACACTAAGATAGTTTGTTTTTCGATTCTAAACAAGATTTTAACGCTTTGAGGAGCTCAAATAACGTGTTTTTAGATCATTTGTACCGTATCTTTTACTACATAACTTTTCACCGAATTTCACAAACACTAAGAAAGTTTGTTTTTCGATTCAAAACAAGATTTTAACGCTTTGGGTAGTTCAAATAACGTGTTTTTAGATCATTTGTACCGTATCTTTTACCACATAACTTTTCACCAAATTTCACAAACACTAAGAAAGTTTGTTTTTCGATTCAAAACAAGATTTTAACGCTTTGACGAGTTCAAATAACGTGTTTGTAGATCATTTGTATCGTATCTTTTACCACGTAACTTTTCACAAAATTTCACAAACACTAAGAAAGTTTGTTTTTAGATTCAAAACAAGATTTTAACGCTTTGACGAGTTCAAATAACGTGTTTTAAGATCATTTGTATCGTATCCTTTAGTACATAACTTTTCACCAAATTTCACAAACCCTAAGATAGTTTGTTTTTCGATTCTAAACAAGATTTTAACGCTTTGAGGAGCTCAAATAACGTGTTTTTAGATCATTTGTACCGTATCTTTTACTACATAACTTTTCACCGAATTTCACAAACACTAAGAAAGTTTGTTTTTCGATTCAAAACAACATTTTAACGCTTTGAGTAGTTCAAATAACGTGTTTCAAGATCATTTGTATCGTATCTTTTACGACAGATGATGTGAGGCAAATAAGGCACAAATTTAATGCTTAATTTAGGGGTTTTAGCCCTTGTGAAGAACAATTCTATATACTTTATTAATCATATTTGAGATAACATGAATATTTCTTCACTAAGTGTGTTTTACTGCTTAATCACAGGAATTAGAAGGAATTTCTGGGAATTTGGAGAGTGTAGTTGTCTCCAACACGTCAAGAGGAGTAAAAACGATATATTACATCGATATATTCGGTACATGAATGAGACGGGAGGCAAACAATTATCATGATGAAAACTTACACAAAAGTTTACACGAAAACCACTCAACCCTTAGCCCTTATCCTGCCCACCTACCTTTGGTGGGAATTACTTCCTTACCCCCAATCCTCTCCACCAACTCGTGGCCAATAAGAAGACTCCATGAGTGCTATAAATATGACCACAAGGGCCACGAGTTTGGTACGCTCTTTTTACGTCCATTCTCTCTCTCTCTCTCTCTCTCTCTCTCTCTCTCTCTCTCTCTCTCTCTCTCTCTCTCCCGTTTAAGCAAGTCCAAGAAACTTTCAAGAACGCGCAAGAATTGCAACTACGAACGATAATTTTTCTAAGATCGGTCACCGAATAGAAGCTCACTTCATTCGGTGAATCGGTTTACACTTCGACTAAGGAAAAGTGTGGAATTAGGGTGAAACTTATTTCATTCGAACTTTCACAAGCGAAGAGTCGAGCTTTCTCGGCGTGATTGGTTGGAAGCTTCTTTTCAATCAACCTTTGCACATCTTGAGCCCACCCAACCGGTACGAAGCTCACTTCTATTGACGGGTGGATCGGTACGAAAGGAAATTGTTGGGCGCATTGACTAGCTCTCTAGCAACTCGAACAACAAGGAAGGCACTCAAGACGAGACTCGGAGCTCTCTTCATCTCTCTAGGTGTTTTCCTTCCTTTCTTGCATTTCTTGTAGCATAAAATTACTTGGATTTGTGTAAATCTTGTTCTTGCTTGAATCCTTTGTTTGCTTGAATGAATCCTTGTTAATTGAATTGAATCTTTGTTCTAAACTTGTTCTTTTACTTGATCTTTTGCTCTCAATTTCTGCCTTAAACTTAGTTCAAATTTCCATTAATTCAATCCCAAAACAAACCATCAAACTGCTCCCAATTCAAATCTCAAACTTAATTCCAGAACTACTTCCGTTATAACGGACACAATTTGCGTTACAACGGACTGGACGGTTGGTCCTTTAATTTTCAGTTGGTTATACTTCCGTTGTAACGCACATACATGTCCGTTGTAACGGACTAGTGAGGATTTTCACGCAAGAGGCTCAATACAAGTGCGTTATAACAGACATAAGGGTCCGTTGTAACGGATTAACCAATCCGTTGCAACGCAACCACTGTTCGTTATAACGGACAAGTATAGTGCGTTAAAACGGAGTTTCATCCGTTGTAACGGACGTTCATCTCACACTTAGCGCAGAAATTTCACTCAAGTCCGTTGTAACGGAACCCACTTCCGTTGTAACGGACTATCTTCTGTAAATTTTCTTCGTTATTTCTCATCCATTTCGATCCAAATTTTGACGCAATTGCTCCCCGTGGAACGAATCTATACATTTGCCACTGTACAAACTTAGATTACAAATTTTGTTGATTGTTCGGGGTTTTTACCACAACGATATTTTACACCACAAAAACCCGCTCATCAACAGATCTTTTCACCAAATTTCACAAACACTAAGAAAGTTTGTTTTTCGATTCAAAACACACTTTTAACGCTTTGAGGAGCTCAAATAACGTGTTTTTAGATCATTTGTATCGTATCTTTTACTACATAACTTTTCACCGAATTTCACAAACACTAAGAAAGTTTGTTTTTCGATTCAAAACAAGATTTTAACGCTTTGAGTAGTTCAAATAACATGTTTGTAGATCATTTGTATCGTATCTTTTACTACGTAACTTTTCACCAAATTTCACAAACACTAAGAAAGTTTGTTTTTCGATTCAAAACAAGATTTTAACGCTTTGAGGAGTTCAAATAACGTGTTTTTAGATCCTTTGTATCGTATCTTTTACTACATAACTTTTCACCAAATTTCACAAACACTAAGAAAGTTTGTTTTTCGATTCAAAACAAGATTTTAACGCTTTGAAGAGTTCAAATAACGTGTTTTAAGATCATTTGTATCGTATCTTTTAGTACATAACTTTTCACCAAATTTCACAAACACTAAGATAGTTTGTTTTTCGATTCTAAACAAGATTTTAACGCTTTGAGGAGCTCAAATAACGTGTTTTTAGATCATTTGTACCGTATCTTTTACTACATAACTTTTCACCGAATTTCACAAACACTAAAAAGTTTGTTTTTCGATTCAAAACAACATTTTAACGCTTTGAGTAGTTCAAATAACGTGTTTTAAGATCATTTGTATCGTATCTTTTACTACAGATCTTTTCACCAAATTTCACAAACACTAAGAAAGTTTGTTTTTCGATTCAAAACACACTTTTAACGCTTTGAGGAGCTCAAATAACGTGTTTTTAGATCATTTGTATCGTATCTTTTACTACATAAGTTTTCACCGAATTTCACAAACACTAAGAAAGTTTGTTTTTCGATTAAAAACAAGATTTTAACGCTTTGAGTAGTTCAAATAACATGTTTGTAGATCATTTGTATCGTATCTTTTACTACGTAACTTTTCACCAAATTTCACAAACACTAAGAAAGTTTGTTTTTCGATTCAAAACAAGATTTTAACGCTTTGAGGAGTTCAAATAACGTGTTTTTAGATCCTTTGTATCGTATCTTTTACTACATAACTTTTCACCAAATTTCACAAACACTAAGAAAGTTTGTTTTTCGATTCAAAACAAGATTTTAACGCTTTGACGAGTTCAAATAACGTGTTTTTAGATCATTTGTACCGTATCTTTTACTACATAACTTTTCACCAAATTTCACAAACACTAAGAAATTTGTTTTTCGATTCAAAACAAGATTTTAACGCTTTGACGAGTTCAAATAAAGTGTTTTTAGGTCATTTGTATCGTATCTTTTACTACATAACTTTTCACCAAATTTCACAAACACTAAGAAAGTTTGTTTTTCGATTCAAAACAAGCTTTTAACACTTTGAGGAGCTCAAATGACGTGTTTTTAGATCATTTGTATCGTATCTTTTCGTACATAACTTTTCACCAAATTTCACAAACACTAAGATAGTTTGTTTTTCGATTCAAAACAAGATTTTAACGCTTTGAGGAGTTCAAATAACGTGTTTGTAGATCATTTGTATCGTATCTTTTACTACATAACTTTTCACGAAATTTCACAAACACTAAGAAAGTTTGTTTTTCGATTCAAAACAAGATTTTAACGCTTTGACGAGTTCAAATAACGTGTTTCAAGATCATTTGTATCGTATCTTTTAGTACATAACTTTTCACCAAATTTCACAAACACTAAGATAGTTTGTTTTTCGATTCTAAACAAGATTTTAACGCTTTGACAAGTTCAAATAACGTGTTTTAAGATCATTTGTACCGTATCTTTTACTACATAACTTTTCACCAAATTTCACAAACACTAAGAAAGTTTGTTTTTCGATTCAAAACAAGATTTTAACGCTTTGACGAGTTCAAATAACGTGTTTCAAGATCATTTGTATCGTATCTTTTAGTACATAACTTTTCACCAAATTTCACAAACACTAAGATAGTTTGTTTTTCGATTCTAAACAAGATTTTAACGCTTTGACAAGTTCAAATAACGTTTTTTAAGATCATTTGTACCGTATCTTTTACTACATAACTTTTCACCAAATTTCACAAACACTAAGAAAGTTTGTTTTTCGATTCAAAACAAGATTTTAACGCTTTGACGAGTTCAAATAACGTGTTTTAAGATCATTTGTATCGTATCTTTTACTACATAACTTATCACCAAATTTCACAAACACTAAGAAAGTTTGTTTTTCGATTCAAAACAAGATTTTAACGCTTTGAGGAGTTCAAATAACATGTTTTCAGATCCTTTGTATCGTATCTTTTACTACATAACTTTTCACGAAATTTCACAAACACTAAGAAAGTTTGTGTTTCGATTCAAAACAAGATTTTAACGCTTTGAGTAGTTCAAATAACATGTTTGTAGATCATTTGTATCGTATCTTTTACTACGTAACTTTTCACCAAATTTCACAAACACTAAGAAAGTTTGTTTTTCGATTCAAAACAAGATTTTAACGCTTTGAGGAGTTCAAATAACGTGTTTTTAGATCCTTTGTATCGTATCTTTTACTACATAACTTTTCACCAAATTTCACAAACACTAAGAAAGTTTGTTTTTCGATTCAAAACAAGATTTTAACGCTTTGACGAGTTCAAATAACGTGTTTTAAGATCATTTGTATCGTATCTTTTACTACATAACTTTTCACGAAATTTCACAAACACTAAGAAAGTTTGAGTTTCGATTCAAAACAAGCTTTTAACGCTTTGAAGAGTTCAAATAACGTGTTTTAAGATCATTTGTATCGTATCTTTTAGTACATAACTTTTCACCAAATTTCACAAACACTAAGATAGTTTGTTTTTCGATTCTAAACAAGATTTTAACGCTTTGAGGAGCTCAAATAACGTGTTTTTAGATCATTTGTACCGTATCTTTTACTACATAACTTTTCACCGAATTTCACAAACACTAAGAAAGTTTGTTTTTCGATTGAAAACAACATTTTAACGCTTTGAGTAGTTCAAATAACGTGTTTTAAGATCATTTGTATCGTATCTATTACTACAGATCTTTTCACCAAATTTCACAAACACTAAGAAAGTTTGTTTTTCGATTCAAAACACACTTTTAACGCTTTGAGGAGCTCAAATAACGTGTTTTTAGATCATTTGTATCGTATCTTTTACTACATAACTTTTCACCGAATTTCACAAACACTAAGAAAGTTTGTTTTTCGATTCAAAACAAGATTTTAACGCTTTGAGTAGTTCAAATAACATGTTTGTAGATCATTTGTATCGTATCTTTTACTACGTAACTTTTCACCAAATTTCACAAACACTAAGAAAGTTTGTTTTTCGATTCAAAACAAGATTTTAACGCTTTGAGGAGTTCAAATAACGTGTTTTTAGATCCTTTGTATCGTATCTTTTACTACATAACTTTTCACCAAATTTCACAAACACTAAGAAAGTTTGTTTTTCGATTCAAAACAAGATTTTAACGCTTTGACGAGTTCAAATAACGTGTTTTAAGATCATTTGTATCGTATCTTTTACTACATAACTTTTCACGAAATTTCACAAACACTAAGAAAGTTTGAGTTTCGATTCAAAACAAGCTTTTAACGCTTAGAAGAGTTCAAATAACGTGTTTTAAGATCATTTGTATCGTATCTTTTAGTACATAACTTTTCACCAAATTTCGCAAACACTAAGATAGTTTGTTTTTCGATTCTAAACAAGATTTTAACGCTTTGAGGAGCTCAAATAACGTGTTTTTAGATCATTTGTACCGTATCTTTTACTACATAACTTTTCACCGAATTTCACAAACACTAAGAAAGTTTGTTTTTCGATTCAAAACAACATTTTAACGCTTTGAGTAGTTCAAATAACGTGTTTTAAGATCATTTGTATCGTATCTTTTACTACAGATCTTTTCACCAAATTTCACAAACACTAAGAAAGTTTGTTTTTCGATTCAAAACACACTTTTAACGCTTTGAGGAGCTCAAATAACGTGTTTTTAGATCATTTGTATCGTATCTTTTACTACATAACTTTTCACCGAATTTCACAAACACTAAGAAAGTTTGTTTTTCGATTCAAAACAAGATTTTAACGCTTTGAGTAGTTCAAATAACGTGTTTGTAGATCATTTGTATCGTATCTTTTACTACGTAACTTTTCACCAAATTTCACAAACACTAAGAAAGTTTGTTTTTCGATTCAAAACAAGATTTTAACGCTTTGAGGAGTTCAAATAACGTGTTTTTAGATCCTTTGTATCGTATCTTTTACTACATAACTTTTCACCAAATTTCACAAACACTAAGAAAGTTTGTTTTTCGATTCAAAACAAGATTTTAACGCTTTGACGAGTTCAAATAACGTGTTTTTAGATCATTTGTACCGTATCTTTTACTACATAACTTTTCACCAAATTTCACAAACACTAAGAAATTTGTTTTTCGATTCAAAACAAGATTTTAACGCTTTGACGAGTTCAAATAAAGTGTTTTTAGGTCATTTGTATCGTATCTTTTACTACATAACTTTTCACCAAATTTCACAAACACTAAGAAAGTTTGTTTTTCGATTCAAAACAAGCTTTTAACACTTTGAGGAGCTCAAATGACGTGTTTTTAGATCATTTGTATCGTATCTTTTCGTACATAACTTTTCACCAAATTTCACAAACACTAAGATAGTTTGTTTTTCGATTCAAAACAAGATTTTAACGCTTTGAGGAGTTCAAATAACGTGTTTGTAGATCATTTGTATCGTATCTTTTACTACATAACTTTTCACGAAATTTCACAAGCACTAAGAAAGTTTGTTTTTCGATTCAAAACAAGATTTTAACGCTTTGACGAGTTCAAATAACGTGTTTTAAGATCATTTGTATCGTATCTTTTAGTACATAACTTTTCACCAAATTTCACAAACACTAAGATAGTTTGTTTTTCGATTCTAAACAAGATTTTAACGCTTTGAGGAGCTCAAATAACGTGTTTTTAGATCATTTGTACCGTATCTTTTACTACATAACTTTTCACCGAATTTCACAAACACTAAGAAAGTTTGTTTTTCGATTCAAAACAAGATTTTAACGCTTTGAGTAGTTCAAATAACGTGTTTTAAGATCATTTGTATCGTATCTTTTACTACGTAACTTTTCTCCAAATTTCACAAACACTAAGAAAGTTTGTTTTTCGATTCAAAACAAGATTTTAACGCTTTGAGGAGTTCAAATAACATGTTTTTAGATCCTTTGTATCGTATCTTTTACTACATAACTTTTCACGAAATTTCACAAACACTAAGAAAGTTTGTGTTTCGATTCAAAATAAGCTTTTAACGCTTTGAGGAGTTCAAATAACGTGTTTCTAGATCATTTGTATCGTATCTTTCAGTACATAACTTTTCACCGAATTTCACAAACACTAAGAAAGTTTGTTTTTCGATACAAAACAAGATTTTAACGCTTTGAGTAGTTCAAATAACGTGTTTTTAGATCATTTGTACCGTATCTTTTACCACATAACTTTTCACCAAATTTCACAAACACTAAGAAAGTTTGTTTTTCGATTCAAAACAAGATTTTAACGCTTTGACGAGTTCAAATAACGTGTTTGTAGATCATTTGTATCGTATCTTTTACCACGTAACTTTTCACAAAATTTCACAAACACTAAGAAAGTTTGTTTTTAGATTCAAAACAAGATTTTAACGCTTTGACGAGTTCAAATAACGTGTTTTAAGATCATTTGTATCGTATCTTTTAGTACATAACTTTTCACCAAATTTCACAAACACTAAGATAGTTTGTTTTTCGATTCTAAACAAGATTTTAACGCTTTGAGGAGCTCAAATAACGTGTTTTTAGATCATTTGTACCGTATCTTTTACTACATAACTTTTCACCGAATTTCACAAACACTAAGAAAGTTTGTTTTTTGATTCAAAACAACATTTTAACGCTTTGAGTAGTTCAAATAACGTGTTTTAAGATCATTTGTATCGTATCTTTTACTACAGATCTTTTCACCAAATTTCACAAACACTAAGAAAGTTTGTTTTTCGATTCAAAACACACTTTTAACGCTTTGAGGAGCTCAAATAACGTGTTTTTAGATCATTTGTATCGTATCTTTTACTACATAACTTTTAACCGAATTTCACAAACACTAAGAAAGTTTGTTTTTCGATTCAAAACAAGATTTTAACGCTTTGAGTAGTTCAAATAACATGTTTGTAGATCATTTGTATCGTATCTTTTACTACGTAACTTTTCACCAAATTTCACAAACACTAAGAAAGTTTGTTTTTCGATTCAAAACAAGATTTTAACGTTTTGAGGAGCTCAAATGCCGTGTTTTTAGATCATTTGTATCGTATCTTTTCGTACATAACTTTTCACCAAATTTCACAAACACTAAGATAGTATGTTTTTCGATTCAAAACAAGATTTTAACGCTTTGAGGAGTTCAAATAACGTGTTTGTAGATTTTTTGTATCGTACCTTTTACTACATAACTTTTCACGAAATTTCACAAACACTAAGAAAGTTTGTTTTTCGATTCAAAACAAGATTTTAACGCTTTGACGAGTTCAAATAACGTGTTTTAAGATCATTTGTATCGTATCTTTTAGTACATAACTTTTCACCAAATTTCACAAACACTAAGATAGTTTGTTTTTCGATTCTAAACAAGATTTTAATGCTTTGAGGAGCTCAAATAACGTGTTTTTAGATCATTTGTACCGTATCTTTTACTACATAACTTTTCACCGAATTTCACAAACACTAAGAAAGTTTGTTTTTCGATTCAAAACAAGATTTTAACGCTTTGAGTAGTTCAAATAACGTGTTTTAAGATCATTTGTATCGTATCTTTTACTACGTAACTTTTCTCCAAATTTCACAAACACTAAGAAAGTTTGTTTTTCGATTCAAAACAAGATTTTAACACTTTGAGGAGTTCAAATAACGTGTTTTTAGATCCTTTGTATCGTATCTTTTACTACATAACTTTTCACGAAATTTCACAAACACTAAGAAAGTTTGTGTTTCGATTCAAAACAAGCTTTTAACGCTTTGAGGAGTTCAAATAACGTGTTTCTAGATCATTTGTATCGTATCTTTTAGTACATAACTTTTCACCAAATTTCACAAACACTAAGATAGTTTGTTTTTCGATTCAAAACAAGATTTTAACGCTTTGAGCAGTTCAAATAACGTGTTTCTAGATCATTTGTATCGTATCTTTTACCACATAACTTTTCACCAAATTTCACAAACACTAAGAAAGTTTGTTTTTCGATTCAAAACAAGATTTTAACGCTTTGACGAGTTCAAATAACGTGTTTTAAGATCATTTGTATCGTATCTTTTACTACAGATCTTTTCACCAAATTTCACAAACACTAAGAAAGTTTGTTTTTCGATTCAAAACAAGATTTTAACGCTTTGACGAGTTCAAATAACGTGTTTTTAGATCATTTGTATCGTATGTTTTACTACATAACTTTTCACCGAATTTCACAAACACTAAGAAAGTTTGTTTTTCGATTCAAAACAAGATTTTAACGCTTTGAGTCGTTCAAATAACATGTTTGTAGATCATTTGTATCGTATCTTTTACTACGTAACTTTTCACCAAATTTCACAAACACTAAGAAAGTTTGTTTTTCGATTCAAAACAAGATTTTAACGCTTTGAGGAGTTCAAATAACGTGTTTTTAGATCCTTTGTATCGTATCTTTTACTACATAACTTTTCACCAAATTTCACAAACACTAAGAAAGTTTGTTTTTCGATTCAAAACAAGATTTTAACGCTTTGAGGAGTTCAAATAACATGTTTTAGATCATTTGTATCGTATCTTTTACTACATAACTTTTCACGAAATTTCACAAACACTAAGAAAGTTTGAGTTTCGATTCAAAACAAGCTTTTAACGCTTTGAAGAGTTCAAATAACGTGTTTTTAGATCATTTGTATCGTACCTTTTAGTACATAACTTTTCACCAAATTTCACAAACACTAACATAGTTTGTTTTTCGATTCAAAACAAGATTTTAACGCTTTGAGGAGTTCAAATAACGTGTTTTTAGATCATTTGTACCGTATCTTTTACCACATAACTTTTCACCAAATTTCACAAACACTAAGAAAGTTTGTTTTTCGATTCAAAACAAGATTTTAACGCTTTGACGAGTTCAAATAACGTGTTTTAAGATCATTTGTATCGTATCTTTTACTACATAACTTATCACCAAATTTCACAAACACTAAGAAAGTTTGTTTTTCGATTCAAAACAAGCTTTTAACGTTTTGAGGAGCTCAAATGACGTGTTTTTAGATCATTTGTATCGTATCTTTTCGTACATAACTTTTCACCAAATTTCACAAACACTAAGATAGTTTGTTTTTCGATTCAAAACAAGATTTTAACGCTTTGAGGAGTTCAAATAACGTGTTTGTAGATCATTTGTATCGTATCTTTTACCACGTAACTTTTCACAAAATTTCACAAACACTAAGAAAGTTTGTTTTTAGATTCAAAACAAGATTTTAACGCTTTGACGAGTTCAAATAACGTGTTTTAAGATCATTTGTATCGTATCTAATACATAACTTTTCACCAAATTTCACAAACACTAAGATAGTTTGTTTTTCGATTCTAAACAAGATTTTAACGCTTTGAGGAGCTCAAATAACGTGTTTTTAGATCATTTGTACCGTATCTTTTACTACATAACTTTTCACCGAATTTCACAAACACTAAGAAAGTTTGTTTTTCGATTCAAAACAACATTTTAACGCTTTGAGTAGTTCAAATAACGTGTTTTAAGATCATTTGTATCGTATCTTTTAATACATAACTTTTCACCAAATTTCACAAACACTAAGATAGTTTGTTTTTCGATTCTAAACAAGATTTTAACGCTTTGAGTAGCTCAAATAACGTGTTTTTAGATCATTTGTACCGTATCTTTTACTACATAACTTTTCACCGAATTTCACAAACACTAAGAAAGTTTGTTTTTCGATTCAAAACAAGATTTTAACGCTTTGAGGAGTTCAAATAACGTGTTTTTAGATCCTTTGTATCGTATCTTTTACTACATAACTTTTCACCAAATTTCACAAACACTAAGAAAGTTTGTTTTTCGATTCAAAACAAGATTTTAACGCTTTGAGGAGTTCAAATAACATGTTTTTAGATCCTTTGTATCGTATCTTTTACTACATAACTTTTCACGAAATTTCACAAACACTAAGAAAGTTTGTTTTTAGATTCAAAACAAGATTTTTGACGAGTTCAAATAACGAGTTTTAAGATCATTTGTATCGTATCTTTTAGTTCATAACTTTTCACCAAATTTCACAAACACTAAGATAGTTTGTTTTTCGATTCTACACAAGATTTTAACGCTTTGAGGAGCTCAAATAACGTGTTTTTAGATCATTTGTACCGTATCTTTTACTACATAACTTTTCACCGAATTTCACAAACACTAAGAAAGTTTGTTTTTCGATTCAAAACAAGATTTTAACGCTTTGAGTAGTTCAAATAACGTGTTTTTAGATCCTTTGTATCGTATCTTTTACTACATAACTTTTCACGAAATTTCACAAACACTAAGAAAGTTTGTTTTTCGATTCAAAACAAGATTTTAACGCTTTGAGGAGTTCAAATAACGTGTTTGTAGATCATTTGTATCGTATCTTTTACTACATAACTTTTCACGAAATTTCACAAACACTAAGAAAGTTTGTTTTTCGATTCAAAACAAGATTTTAACGCTTTGACGAGTTCAAATAACGTGTTTTAAGATCATTTGTATCGTATCTTTTAGTACATAACTTTTCACCAAATTTCACAAACACTAAGATAGTTTGTTTTTCGATTCTAAACAAGATTTTAACGCTTTGAGGAGCTCAAATAACGTGTTTTTAGATCATTTGTACCGTATCTTTTACTACATAACTTTTCACCGAATTTCACAAACACTAAGAAAGTTTGTTTTTCGATTCAAAACAAGATTTTAACGCTTTGAGTAGTTCAAATAACGTGTTTTAAGATCATTTGTATCGTATCTTTTACTACGTAACTTTTCTCCAAATTTCACAAACACTAAGAAAGTTTGTTTTTCGATTCAAAACAAGATTTTAACGCTTTGAGGAGTTCAAATAACGTGTTTTTAGATCCTTTGTATCGTATCTTTTACTACATAACTTTTCACGAAATTTCACAAACACTAAGAAAGTTTGTGTTTCGATTCAAAACAAGCTTTTAACGCTTTGAGGAGTTCAAATAACGTGTTTCTAGATCATTTGTATCGTATCTTTTAGTACATAACTTTTCACCAAATTTCACAAACACTAAGATAGTTTGTTTTTCGATTCAAAACAAGATTTTAACGCTTTGAGGAGTTCAAATAACGTGTTTCTAGATCATTTGTATCGTATCTTTTACCACATAACTTTTCACCAAATTTCACAAACACTAAGAAAGTTTGTTTTTCGATTCAAAACAAGATTTTAACGCTTTGACGAGTTCAAATAACGTGTTTTAAGATCATTTGTATCGTATCTTTTACTACAGATCTTTTCACCAAATTTCACAAACACTAAGAAAGTTTGTTTTTCGATTCAAAACACACTTTTAACGCTTTGAGGAGCTCAAATAACGTGTTTTTAGATCATTTGTATCGTATCTTTTACTACATAACATTTCACCGAATTTCACAAACACTAAGAAAGTTTGTTTTTCGATTCAAAACAAGATTTTAACGCTTTGAGTAGTTCAAATAACATGTTTGTAGATCATTTGTATCGTATCTTTTACTACGTAACTTTTCACCAAATTTCACAAACACTAAGAAAGTTTGTTTTTCGATTCAAAACAAGATTTTAACGCTTTGAGGAGTTCAAATAACGTGTTTTTAGATCCTTTGTATCGTATCTTTTACTACATAACTTTTCACCAAATTTCACAAACACTAAGAAAGTTTGTTTTTCGATTCAAAACAAGATTTTAACGCTTTGAGGAGTTCAAATAACATGTTTTAGATCATTTGTATCGTATCTTTTACTACATAACTTTTCACGAAATTTCACAAACACTAAGAAAGTTTGAGTTTCGATTCAAAACAAGCTTTTAACGCTTTGAAGAGTTCAAATAACGTGTTTTTAGATCATTTGTATCGTACCTTTTAGTACATAACTTTTCACCAAATTTCACAAACACTAACATAGTTTGTTTTTCGATTCAAAACAAGATTTTAACGCTTTGAGGAGTTCAAATAACGTGTTTTTAGATCATTTGTACCGTATCTTTTACCACATAACTTTTCACCAAATTTCACAAACACTAAGAAAGTTTGTTTTTCGATTCAAAACAAGATTTTAACGCTTTGACGAGTTCAAATAACGTGTTTTAAGATCATTTGTATCGTATCTTTTACTACATAACTTATCACCAAATTTCACAAACACTAAGAAAGTTTGTTTTTCGATTCAAAACAAGCTTTTAACGTTTTGAGGAGCTCAAATGACGTGTTTTTAGATCATTTGTATCGTATCTTTTCGTACATAACTTTTCACCAAATTTCACAAACACTAAGATAGTTTGTTTTTCGATTCAAAACAAGATTTTAACGCTTTGAGGAGTTCAAATAACGTGTTTGTAGATCATTTGTATCGTATCTTTTACCACGTAACTTTTCACAAAATTTCACAAACACTAAGAAAGTTTGTTTTTAGATTCAAAACAAGATTTTAACGCTTTGACGAGTTCAAATAACGTGTTTTAAGATCATTTGTATCGTATCTAATCAATGTTCCAGAAATCGCTCGGCGCTCGCTGGTCGGCAGACGACCATCAAGCGCCAAGGATGATTAATCGGGATTAATCGGGAATCTCGGCGGACCTCGGCGGATTTTTATTTTTTTATATTTAATATTTAAATTAATTAAACAAAATTACAAATCACAGTTTTTTTAATAAGTTTTAAATAATTTAAGTAACAAAATACACTACGTCACTAAACTAACATAAACTCAAATAATAATATATATATATATATATATATATATATATATATATATATATATATATATATATATATATATATATATATATATATATATATATATATATATATATATATATATTAAAAATATGAAAAAATTTAGTCCAAATATATTTTTTTGAATAGTATCCGACAAACGATCGTTTTCATTATTGATGTCTAATTTTTTGATGTCAATGAAAATCCATTGGCAATCCATAACAAAAACGATCATTATTTTGAATAGTATCCCACAACCTCTCATAATATATGATTTTTTGTGCTTCACATTCAACCAACTAGACTATGGACCCGTTGGCCATTCAAAAAAAAAATTTTAAAAAAAAAAAAAAAAAAAAAATTTTTAAAAAAAAAAAAAAAAAAAAACTGTAGACATCTAAAAATCGGCTCGGCGGTGGCTTGGCGGCCGCTTGGCGGAAATCCGCCAAGCACAAAACGCCAAGAGTTTATCTTGACGGCGGACCCTCGACTACCGATTAATCGGTGATTAATCGGCCGCCAAGGCCGATTTCCAGAACACTGTATCTAATACATAACTTTTCACCAAATTTCACAAACACTAAGATAGTTTGTTTTTCGATTCTAAACAAGATTTTAACGCTTTGAGGAGCTCAAATAACGTGTTTTTAGATCATTTGTACCGTATCTTTTACTACATAACTTTTCACCGAATTTCACAAACACTAAGAAAGTTTGTTTTTCGATTCAAAACAACATTTTAACGCTTTGAGTAGTTCAAATAACGTGTTTTAAGATCATTTGTATCGTATCTTTTAATACATAACTTTTCACCAAATTTCACAAACACTAAGATAGTTTGTTTTTCGATTCTAAACAAGATTTTAACGCTTTGAGTAGCTCAAATAACGTGTTTTTAG
This sequence comes from Luzula sylvatica, assembly GCA_946800325.1. Classification (NCBI taxonomy): domain Eukaryota; kingdom Viridiplantae; phylum Streptophyta; class Magnoliopsida; order Poales; family Juncaceae; genus Luzula; species Luzula sylvatica. The sequence goes on along the minus strand of OX326961.1, from coordinate 40,326,393 downwards.
ATCATTTGTACCGTATCTTTTACTACATAACTTTTCACCGAATTTCACAAACACTAAGAAAGTTTGTTTTTCGATTCAAAACAAGATTTTAACGCTTTGAGGAGTTCAAATAACGTGTTTTTAGATCCTTTGTATCGTATCTTTTACTACATAACTTTTCACCAAATTTCACAAACACTAAGAAAGTTTGTTTTTCGATTCAAAACAAGATTTTAACGCTTTGAGGAGTTCAAATAACATGTTTTTAGATCCTTTGTATCGTATCTTTTACTACATAACTTTTCACGAAATTTCACAAACACTAAGAAAGTTTGTTTTTAGATTCAAAACAAGATTTTTGACGAGTTCAAATAACGAGTTTTAAGATCATTTGTATCGTATCTTTTAGTTCATAACTTTTCACCAAATTTCACAAACACTAAGATAGTTTGTTTTTCGATTCTACACAAGATTTTAACGCTTTGAGGAGCTCAAATAACGTGTTTTTAGATCATTTGTACCGTATCTTTTACTACATAACTTTTCACCGAATTTCACAAACACTAAGAAAGTTTGTTTTTCGATTCAAAACAAGATTTTAACGCTTTGAGTAGTTCAAATAACGTGTTTTTAGATCCTTTGTATCGTATCTTTTACTACATAACTTTTCACGAAATTTCACAAACACTAAGAAAGTTTGTTTTTCGATTCAAAACAAGATTTTAACGCTTTGAGGAGTTCAAATAACGTGTTTGTAGATCATTTGTATCGTATCTTTTACTACATAACTTTTCACGAAATTTCACAAACACTAAGAAAGTTTGTTTTTCGATTCAAAACAAGATTTTAACGCTTTGACGAGTTCAAATAACGTGTTTTAAGATCATTTGTATCGTATCTTTTAGTACATAACTTTTCACCAAATTTCACAAACACTAAGGTAGTTTGTTTTTCGATTCTAAACAAGATTTTAACGCTTTGAGGAGCTCAAATAACGTGTTTTTAGATCATTTGTACCGTATCTTTTACTACATAACTTTTCACCGAATTTCACAAACACTAAGAAAGTTTGTTTTTCGATTCAAAACAAGATTTTAACGCTTTGAGTAGTTCAAATAACGTGTTTTAAGATCATTTGTATCGTATCTTTTACTACGTAACTTTTCTCCAAATTTCACAAACACTAAGAAAGTTTGTTTTTCGATTCAAAACAAGATTTTAACGCTTTGAGGAGTTCAAATAACGTGTTTTTAGATCCTTTGTATCGTATCTTTTACTACATAACTTTTCACGAAATTTCACAAACACTAAGAAAGTTTGTGTTTCGATTCAAAACAAGCTTTTAACGCTTTGAGGAGTTCAAATAACGTGTTTCTAGATCATTTGTATCGTATCTTTTAGTACATAACTTTTCACCAAATTTCACAAACACTAAGATAGTTTGTTTTTCGATTCAAAACAAGATTTTAACGCTTTGAGGAGTTCAAATAACGTGTTTCTAGATCATTTGTATCGTATCTTTTACCACATAACTTTTCACCAAATTTCACAAACACTAAGAAAGTTTGTTTTTCGATTCAAAACAAGATTTTAACGCTTTGACGAGTTCAAATAACGTGTTTTAAGATCATTTGTATCGTATCTTTTACTACAGATCTTTTCACCAAATTTCACAAACACTAAGAAAGTTTGTTTTTCGATTCAAAACACACTTTTAACGCTTTGAGGAGCTCAAATAACGTGTTTTTAGATCATTTGTATCGTATCTTTTACTACATAACATTTCACCGAATTTCACAAACACTAAGAAAGTTTGTTTTTCGATTCAAAACAAGATTTTAACGCTTTGAGTAGTTCAAATAACATGTTTGTAGATCATTTGTATCGTATCTTTTACTACGTAACTTTTCACCAAATTTCACAAACACTAAGAAAGTTTGTTTTTCGATTCAAAACAAGATTTTAACGCTTTGAGGAGTTCAAATAACGTGTTTTTAGATCCTTTGTATCGTATCTTTTACTACATAACTTTTCACCAAATTTCACAAACACTAAGAAAGTTTGTTTTTCGATTCAAAACAAGATTTTAACGCTTTGAGGAGTTCAAATAACATGTTTTAGATCATTTGTATCGTATCTTTTACTACATAACTTTTCACGAAATTTCACAAACACTAAGAAAGTTTGAGTTTCGATTCAAAACAAGCTTTTAACGCTTTGAAGAGTTCAAATAACGTGTTTTTAGATCATTTGTATCGTACCTTTTAGTACATAACTTTTCACCAAATTTCACAAACACTAACATAGTTTGTTTTTCGATTCAAAACAAGATTTTAACGCTTTGAGGAGTTCAAATAACGTGTTTTTAGATCATTTGTACCGTATCTTTTACCACATAACTTTTCACCAAATTTCACAAACACTAAGAAAGTTTGTTTTTCGATTCAAAACAAGATTTTAACGCTTTGACGAGTTCAAATAACGTGTTTTAAGATCATTTGTATCGTATCTTTTACTACATAACTTATCACCAAATTTCACAAACACTAAGAAAGTTTGTTTTTCGATTCAAAACAAGCTTTTAACGTTTTGAGGAGCTCAAATGACGTGTTTTTAGATCATTTGTATCGTATCTTTTCGTACATAACTTTTCACCAAATTTCACAAACACTAAGATAGTTTGTTTTTCGATTCAAAACAAGATTTTAACGCTTTGAGGAGTTCAAATAACGTGTTTGTAGATCATTTGTATCGTATCTTTTACCACGTAACTTTTCACAAAATTTCACAAACACTAAGAAAGTTTGTTTTTAGATTCAAAACAAGATTTTAACGCTTTGACGAGTTCAAATAACGTGTTTTAAGATCATTTGTATCGTATCTAATCAATGTTCCAGAAATCGCTCGGCGCTCGCTGGTCGGCAGACGACCATCAAGCGCCAAGGATGATTAATCGGGATTAATCGGGAATCTCGGCGGACCTCGGCGGATTTTTATTTTTTTATATTTAATATTTAAATTAATTAAACAAAATTACAAATCACAGTTTTTTTAATAAGTTTTAAATAATTTAAGTAACAAAATACACTACGTCACTAAACTAACATAAACTCAAATAATAATATATATATATATATATATATATATATATATATATATATATATATATATATTAAAAATATGAAAAAATTTAGTCCAAATATATTTTTTTGAATAGTATCCGACAAACGATCGTTTTCATTATTGATGTCTAATTTTTTGATGTCAATGAAAATCCATTGGCAATCCATAACAAAAACGATCATTATTTTGAATAGTATCCCACAACCTCTCATAATATATGATTTTTTGTGCTTCACATTCAACCAACTAGACTATGGACCCGTTGGCCATTCAAAAAAAATTTAAAAAAAAAAAAAAAAAAAAAAAAATTTTAAAAAAAAAAAAAAAAAAAAAACTGTAGACATCTAAAAATCGGCTCGGCGGTGGCTTGGCGGCCTTGGCGGACCCTTGGCGGCCGCTTGGCGGAAATCCGCCAAGCACAAAACGCCAAGAGTTTATCTTGACGGCGGACCCTCGACTACCGATTAATCGGTGATTAATCGGCCGCCAAGGCCGATTTCCAGAACACTGTATCTAATACATAACTTTTCACCAAATTTCACAAACACTAAGATAGTTTGTTTTTCGATTCTAAACAAGATTTTAACGCTTTGAGGAGCTCAAATAACGTGTTTTTAGATCATTTGTACCGTATCTTTTACTACATAACTTTTCACCGAATTTCACAAACACTAAGAAAGTTTGTTTTTCGATTCAAAACAACATTTTAACGCTTTGAGTAGTTCAAATAACGTGTTTTAAGATCATTTGTATCGTATCTTTTAATACATAACTTTTCACCAAATTTCACAAACACTAAGATAGTTTGTTTTTCGATTCTAAACAAGATTTTAACGCTTTGAGTAGCTCAAATAACGTGTTTTTAGATCATTTGTACCGTATCTTTTACTACATAACTTTTCACCGAATTTCACAAACACTAAGAAAGTTTGTTTTTCGATTCAAAACAAGATTTTAACGCTTTGAGGAGTTCAAATAACGTGTTTTTAGATCCTTTGTATCGTATCTTTTACTACATAACTTTTCACCAAATTTCACAAACACTAAGAAAGTTTGTTTTTCGATTCAAAACAAGATTTTAACGCTTTGAGAAGTTCAAATAACATGTTTTTAGATCCTTTGTATCGTATCTTTTACTACATAACTTTTCACGAAATTTCACAAACACTAAGAAAGTTTGTTTTTAGATTCAAAACAAGATTTTTGACGAGTTCAAATAACGAGTTTTAAGATCATTTGTATCGTATCTTTTAGTTCATAACTTTTCACCAAATTTCACAAACACTAAGATAGTTTGTTTTTCGATTCTACACAAGATTTTAACGCTTTGAGGAGCTCAAATAACGTGTTTTTAGATCATTTGTACCGTATCTTTTACTACATAACTTTTCACCGAATTTCACAAACACTAAGAAAGTTTGTTTTTCGATTCAAAACAAGATTTTAACGCTTTGAGTAGTTCAAATAACGTGTTTTTAGATCCTTTGTATCGTATCTTTTACTACATAACTTTTCACGAAATTTCACAAACACTAAGAAAGTTTGTTTTTCGATTCAAAACAAGATTTTAACGCTTTGAGGAGTTCAAATAACGTGTTTGTAGATCATTTGTATCGTATCTTTTACTACATAACTTTTCACGAAATTTCACAAACACTAAGAAAGTTTGTTTTTCGATTCAAAACAAGATTTTAACGCTTTGACGAGTTCAAATAACGTGTTTTAAGATCATTTGTATCGTATCTTTTAGTACATAACTTTTCACCAAATTTCACAAACACTAAGATAGTTTGTTTTTCGATTCTAAACAAGATTTTAACGCTTTGAGGAGCTCAAATAACGTGTTTTTAGATCATTTGTACCGTATCTTTTACTACATAACTTTTCACCGAATTTCACAAACACTAAGAAAGTTTGTTTTTCGATTCAAAACAAGATTTTAACGCTTTGAGGAGTTCAAATAACGTGTTTTTAGATCCTTTGTATCGTATCTTTTACTACATAACTTTTCACCAAATTTCACAAACACTAAGAAAGTTTGTTTTTCGATTCAAAACAAGATTTTAACGCTTTGAGAAGTTCAAATAACATGTTTTTAGATCCTTTGTATCGTATCTTTTACTACATAACTTTTCACGAAATTTCACAAACACTAAGAAAGTTTGTTTTTAGATTCAAAACAAGATTTTTGACGAGTTCAAATAACGAGTTTTAAGATCATTTGTATCGTATCTTTTAGTTCATAACTTTTCACCAAATTTCACAAACACTAAGATAGTTTGTTTTTCGATTCTACACAAGATTTTAACGCTTTGAGGAGCTCAAATAACGTGTTTTTAGATCATTTGTACCGTATCTTTTACTACATAACTTTTCACCGAATTTCACAAACACTAAGAAAGTTTGTTTTTCGATTCAAAACAAGATTTTAACGCTTTGAGTAGTTCAAATAACGTGTTTTTAGATCCTTTGTATCGTATCTTTTACTACATAACTTTTCACGAAATTTCACAAACACTAAGAAAGTTTGTTTTTCGATTCAAAACAAGATTTTAACGCTTTGAGGAGTTCAAATAACGTGTTTGTAGATCATTTGTATCGTATCTTTTACTACATAACTTTTCACGAAATTTCACAAACACTAAGAAAGTTTGTTTTTCGATTCAAAACAAGATTTTAACGCTTTGACGAGTTCAAATAACGTGTTTTAAGATCATTTGTATCGTATCTTTTAGTACATAACTTTTCACCAAATTTCACAAACACTAAGATAGTTTGTTTTTCGATTCTAAACAAGATTTTAACGCTTTGAGGAGCTCAAATAACGTGTTTTTAGATCATTTGTACCGTATCTTTTACTACATAACTTTTCACCGAATTTCACAAACACTAAGAAAGTTTGTTTTTCGATTCAAAACAAGATTTTAACGCTTTGAGTAGTTCAAATAACGTGTTTTAAGATCATTTGTATCGTATCTTTTACTACGTAACTTTTCTCCAAATTTCACAAACACTAAGAAAGTTTGTTTTTCGATTCAAAACAAGATTTTAACGCTTTGAGGAGTTCAAATAACGTGTTTTTAGATCCTTTGTATCGTATCTTTTACTACATAACTTTTCACGAAATTTCACAAACACTAAGAAAGTTTGTGTTTCGATTCAAAACAAGCTTTTAACGCTTTGAGGAGTTCAAATAACGTGTTTCTAGATCATTTGTATCGTATCTTTTAGTACATAACTTTTCACCAAATTTCACAAACACTAAGATAGTTTGTTTTTCGATTCAAAACAAGATTTTAACGCTTTGAGGAGTTCAAATAACGTGTTTCTAGATCATTTGTATCGTATCTTTTACCACATAACTTTTCACCAAATTTCACAAACACTAAGAAAGTTTGTTTTTCGATTCAAAACAAGATTTTAACGCTTTGACGAGTTCAAATAACGTGTTTTAAGATCATTTGTATCGTATCTTTTACTACAGATCTTTTCACCAAATTTCACAAACACTAAGAAAGTTTGTTTTTCGATTCAAAACACACTTTTAACGCTTTGAGGAGCTCAAATAACGTGTTTTTAGATCATTTGTATCGTATCTTTTACTACATAACATTTCACCGAATTTCACAAACACTAAGAAAATTTGTTTTTCGATTCAAAACAAGATTTTAACGCTTTGAGTAGTTCAAATAACATGTTTGTAGATCATTTGTATCGTATCTTTTACTACGTAACTTTTCACCAAATTTCACAAACACTAAGAAAGTTTGTTTTTCGATTCAAAACAAGATTTTAACGCTTTGAGGAGTTCAAATAACGTGTTTTTAGATCCTTTGTATCGTATCTTTTACTACATAACTTTTCACCAAATTTCACAAACACTAAGAAAGTTTGTTTTTCGATTCAAAACAAGATTTTAACGCTTTGAGGAGTTCAAATAACATGTTTTAGATCATTTGTATCGTATCTTTTACTACATAACTTTTCACGAAATTTCACAAACACTAAGAAAGTTTGAGTTTCGATTCAAAACAAGCTTTTAACGCTTTGAAGAGTTCAAATAACGTGTTTTTAGATCATTTGTATCGTACCTTTTAGTACATAACTTTTCTCCAAATTTCACAAACACTAACATAGTTTGTTTTTCGATTCAAAACAAGATTTTAACGCTTTGAGGAGTTCAAATAACGTGTTTTTAGATCATTTGTACCGTATCTTTTACCACATAACTTTTCACCAAATTTCACAAACACTAAGAAAGTTTGTTTTTCGATTCAAAACAAGATTTTAACGCTTTGACGAGTTCAAATAACGTGTTTTAAGATCATTTGTATCGTATCTTTTACTACATAACTTATCACCAAATTTCACAAACACTAAGAAAGTTTGTTTTTCGATTCAAAACAAGCTTTTAACGTTTTGAGGAGCTCAAATGACGTGTTTTTAGATCATTTGTATCGTATCTTTTCGTACATAACTTTTCACCAAATTTCACAAACACTAAGATAGTTTGTTTTTCGATTCAAAACAAGATTTTAACGCTTTGAGGAGTTCAAATAACGTGTTTGTAGATCATTTGTATCGTATCTTTTACCACGTAACTTTTCACAAAATTTCACAAACACTAAGAAAGTTTGTTTTTAGATTCAAAACAAGATTTTAACGCTTTGACGAGTTCAAATAACGTGTTTTAAGATCATTTGTATCGTATCTAATACATAACTTTTCACCAAATTTCACAAACACTAAGATAGTTTGTTTTTCGATTCTAAACAAGATTTTAACGCTTTGAGGAGCTCAAATAACGTGTTTTTAGATCATTTGTACCGTATCTTTTACTACATAACTTTTCACCGAATTTCACAAACACTAAGAAAGTTTGTTTTTCGATTCAAAACAACATTTTAACGCTTTGAGTAGTTCAAATAACGTGTTTTAAGATCATTTGTATCGTATCTTTTAATACATAACTTTTCACCAAATTTCACAAACACTAAGATAGTTTGTTTTTCGATTCTAAACAAGATTTTAACGCTTTGAGTAGCTCAAATAACGTGTTTTTAGATCATTTGTACCGTATCTTTTACTACATAACTTTTCACCGAATTTCACAAACACTAAGAAAGTTTGTTTTTCGATTCAAAACAAGATTTTAACGCTTTGAGGAGTTCAAATAACGTGTTTTTAGATCCTTTGTATCGTATCTTTTACTACATAACTTTTCACCAAATTTCACAAACACTAAGAAAGTTTGTTTTTCGATTCAAAACAAGATTTTAACGCTTTGAGGAGTTCAAATAACATGTTTTTAGATCCTTTGTATCGTATCTTTTACTACATAACTTTTCACGAAATTTCACAAACACTAAGAAAGTTTGTTTTTAGATTCAAAACAAGATTTTTGACGAGTTCAAATAACGAGTTTTAAGATCATTTGTATCGTATCTTTTAGTTCATAACTTTTCACCAAATTTCACAAACACTAAGATAGTTTGTTTTTCGATTCTAAACAAGATTTTAACGCTTTGAGGAGCTCAAATAACGTGTTTTTAGATCATTTGTACCGTATCTTTTACTACATAACTTTTCACCGAATTTCACAAACACTAAGAAAGTTTATTTTTCGATTCAAAACAAGATTTTAACGCTTTGAGTAGTTCAAATAACGTGTTTTTAGATCCTTTGTATCGTATCTTTTACTACATAACTTTTCACGAAATTTCACAAACACTAAGAAAGTTTGTTTTTCGATTCAAAACAAACTTTTAACGCTTTGAGGAGCTCAAATAACGTGTTTTTAGATCATTTGTATCGTATCTTTTACTACATAACTTTTCACCAAATTTAACAACCACTAAGAAAGTTTGTTTTTCGATTCAAAACAAGATTTTAACGCTTTGAGGAGTTCCAATAACGTGTTTTTAGATCCTTTGTATCGTATCTTTTACTACATAACTTTTCACGAAATTTCACAAACACTAAGAAAGTTTATTTTTCGATTCAAAAAAAGATTTTAACGCTTTGAGGAGTTCAAATAACATGTTTTAGATCATTTGTACCGTATCTTTTACTACATAACTTTTCACCAAATTTCACAAACACTAAGAAAGTTTGTTTTTCGATTGAAAACAAGATTTTAACGCTTTGAGGAGTTCAAATGACGTGTCTTTAGATCATTTGTTCCGTATCTTTTACTACATAACTTTTCACCAAATTTCACAAACACTAAGAAAGTTTGTTTTTCGATTCAAAACAAGATTTTAACGCTTTGAGGAGTTCAAATAACGTGTTTTTAGATCCTTTGTATCTTATCTTTTACTACATAACTTTTCACCAAATTTCACAAACACTAAGAAAGTTTGTTTTTCGATTCAAAACAAGATTTTAACGCTTTGAGGAGTTCAAATAAAGTGTTTTTAGGTCATTTGTATCGTATCTTTTACTACATAACTTTTCACCAAATTTCACAAACACTAAGAAAGTTTGTTTTTCGATTCAAAACAAGATTTTAACTCTTTGAGGAGTTCAAATAAAGTGTTTTTAGGTCATTTGTATCGTATCTTTTACGACATAACTTTTCACCAAATTTCACAAACACTAAGAAAGTTTGTTTTTCGATTCAAAACAAGATTTTAACGCTTTGAGGAGTTCAAATAACGTGTTTCTAGATCATTTGTATCGTATCTTTTACCACATAACTTTTCACCAAATTTCACAAACACTAAGAAAGTTTGTTTTTCGATTCAAAACAAGATTTTAACGCTTTGACGAGTTCAAATAACGTGTTTTAAGATCATTTGTATCGTATCTTTTACTACAGATCTTTTCACCAAATTTCACAAACACTAAGAAAGTTTGTTTTTCGATTCAAAACAAACTTTTAACGCTTTGAGGAGCTCAAATAACGTGTTTTTAGATCATTTGTATCGTATCTTTTACTACATAACTTTTCACCGAATTTCACAAACACTAAGAAAGTTTGTTTTTCGATTCAAAACAAGATTTTAACGCTTTGAGTAGTTCAAATAACATGTTTGTACATCATTTGTATCGTATCTTCTACTACGTAACTTTTCACCAAATTTCACAAACACTAAGAAAGTTTGTTTTTCGATTCAAAACAAGATTTTAACGCTTTGAGGAGTTCAAATAACGTGTTTTTAGATCCTTTGTATCGTATCTTTTACTACATAACTTTTCACCAAATTTCACAAACACTAAGAAAGTTTGTTTTTCGATTCAAAACAAGATTTTAACGCTTTGAGGAGTTCAAATAACATGTTTTAGATCATTTGTATCGTATCTTTTACTACATAACTTTTCACGAAATTTCACAAACACTAAGAAAGTTTGAGTTTCGATTCAAAACAAGCTTTTAACGCTTTGAGGAGTTCAAATAACGTGTTTTTAGATCATTTGTATCGTACCTTTTAGTACATAACTTTTCACCAAATTTCACAAACACTAACATAGTTTGTTTTTCGATTCAAAACAAGATTTTAACGCTTTGAGGAGTTCAAATAATGTGTTTTTAGATCATTTGTACCGTATCTTTTACCACATAACTTTTCACCAAATTTCACAAACACTAAGAAAGTTTGTTTTTCGATTCAAAACAAGATTTTAACGCTTTGACGAGTTCAAATAACGTGTTTTAAGATCATTTGTATCGTATCTTTTACTATATAACTTATCACCAAATTTCACAAACACTAAGAAAGTTTGTTTTTCGATTCAAAACAAGCTTTTAACGCTTTGAGGAGCTCAAATGACGTGTTTTTAGATCATTTGTATCGTATCTTTTCGTACATAACTTTTCACCAAATTTCACAAACACTAAGATAGTTTGTTTTTCGATTCAAAACAAGATTTTAACGCTTTGAGGAGTTCAAATAACGTGTTTGTAGATCATTTGTATCGTATCTTTTACCACGTAACTTTTTACAAAATTTCACAAACACTAAGAAAGTTTGTTTTTAGATTCAAAACAAGATTTTAACGCTTTGACGAGTTCAAATAATGAGTTTTAAGATCATTTGTATCGCATCTTTTAGTACATAACTTTTCACCAAATTTCACAAAAACTGAGATAGTTTGTTTTTCGATTCTAAACAAGATTTTAACGCTTTGAGGAGCTCAAATAACGTGTTTTTGGATCATTTGTACCGTATCTTTTACTACATAACTTTTCACCGAATTTCACAAACACTAAGAAAGTTTGTTTTTCGATTCAAAACAAGATTTTAACGCTTTGAGTAGTTCAAATAACGTGTTTTAAGATCATTTGTATCGTATCTTTTACTACGTAAATTTTCTCCAAATTTCACAAACACTAAGAAAGTTTGTTTTTCGATTCAAAACAAGATTTTAACGCTTTGAGGAGTTCAAATAACGTGTTTTTAGATCCTTTGTATCGTATCTTTTACTACATAACTTTTCACCAAATTTCACAAACACTAAGAAAGTTTGTTTTTCGATTCAAAACAAGATTTTAACGCTTTGAGGAGTTCAAATAGCATGTTTTAGATCATTTGTATCGTATCTTTTACTACATAACTTTTCACGAAATTTCACAAACACTAAGAAAGTTTGTTTTTCGATTCGAAACAAGATTTGAACGCTTTGAGGAGTTCAAATAACGTGTTTTTTGATCATTTGAATCGTATCTTTTACCACATAACTTTTCACCAAATTTCACAAACACTAAGAAAGTTTGTTTTTCGATTCAAAACATGATTTTAACGCTTTGAGGAGTACAAATAAAGTGTTTTTAGGTCATTTGTATCATTTCTTTTACTACATAACTTTTCACCAAATTTCACATACACTAAGAAAGTTTGTTTTTCGATTCAAAACAAGATTTTAACGCTTTGAGGAGTTCAAATGACGTGTTTTTAGTTCATTTGTATCGTATCTTTTACTACATAACTTTTCACCAAATTTAACAACCACTAAGAAAGTTTGTTTTTCGATTCAAAACAAGATTTCAACGCTTTGAGGAGTTCAAATAACGTGTTTTTAGATCATTTGTACCGTATCTTTTACTACATAACTTTTCACCAAATTTCACAAACACTAAGAAAGTTTGTTTTTCGATTCAAAACAAGATTTTAACGCTTTGACGAGTTCAAATAAAGTGTTTTTAGGTCATTTGTATCGAATCTTTTACTACATAACTTTTCACCAAATTTCACAAACACTAAGAAAGTTTGTTTTTCGATTCAAAACAAGCTTTTAACACTTTGTGGAGCTCAAATGACGTGTTTTTAGATCAGTTGTATCGTATCTTTTCGTACATAACTTTTCACCAAATTTCACAAACACTAAGATAGTTTGTTTTTCGATTCAAAACAAGGTTTTAGCGGTTTGAGGAGTTCAAATAACGTGTTTGTAGATCATTTGTATCGTATCTTTTACCACGTAACTTTTCACAAAATTTCACAAACACTAAGAAAGTTTGTTTTTAGATTCAAAACAAGATTTTAACGCTTTGACGAGTTCAAATAACGAGTTTTAAGATCATTTGTATCGTATCTTTTAGTTCATAACTTTTCACCAAATTTCACAAACACTAAGATAGTTTGTTTTTCGATTCTAAACAAGATTTTAACGCTTTGAGGAGCTCAAATAACGTGTTTTTAGATCATTTGTACCGTATCTTTTACTACATAACTTTTCACCGAATTTCACAAACACTAAGAAAGTTTGTTTTTCGATTCAAAACAAGATTTTAACGCTTTGAGTAGTTCAAATAACGTGTTTTAAGATCATTTGTATCGTATCTTTTACTACGTAACTTTTCTCCAAATTTCACAAACACTAAGAAAGTTTGTTTTTCGATTCAAAACAAACTTTTAACGCTTTGAGGAGCTCAAATAACGTGTTTTTAGATCATTTGTATCGTATCTTTTACTACATAACTTTTCACCGAATTTCACAAACACTAAGAAAGTTTGTTTTTCGATTCAAAACAAGATTTTAACGCTTTGAGTAGTTCAAATAACATGTTTGTACATCATTTGTATCGTATCTTCTACTACGTAACTTTTCACCAAATTTCACAAACACTAAGAAAGTTTGTTTTTCGATTCAAAACAAGATTTTAACGCTTTGAGGAGTTCAAATAACGTGTTTTTAGATCCTTTGTATCGTATCTTTTACTACATAACTTTTCACCAAATTTCACAAACACTAAGAAAGTTTGTTTTTCGATTCAAAACAAGATTTTAACGCTTTGAGGAGTTCAAATAACATGTTTTAGATCATTTGTATCGTATCTTTTACTACATAACTTTTCACGAAATTTCACAAACACTAAGAAAGTTTGAGTTTCGATTCAAAACAAGCTTTTAACGCTTTGAGGAGTTCAAATAACGTGTTTTTAGATCATTTGTATCGTACCTTTTAGTACATAACTTTTCACCAAATTTCACAAACACTAACATAGTTTGTTTTTCGATTCAAAACAAGATTTTAACGCTTTGAGGAGTTCAAATAATGTGTTTTTAGATCATTTGTACCGTATCTTTTACCACATAACTTTTCACCAAATTTCACAAACACTAAGAAAGTTTGTTTTTCGATTCAAAACAAGATTTTAACGCTTTGACGAGTTCAAATAACGTGTTTTAAGATCATTTGTATCGTATCTTTTACTATATAACTTATCACCAAATTTCACAAACACTAAGAAAGTTTGTTTTTCGATTCAAAACAAGCTTTTAACGCTTTGAGGAGCTCAAATGACGTGTTTTTAGATCATTTGTATCGTATCTTTTCGTACATAACTTTTCACCAAATTTCACAAACACTAAGATAGTTTGTTTTTCGATTCAAAACAAGATTTTAACGCTTTGAGGAGTTCAAATAACGTGTTTGTAGATCATTTGTATCGTATCTTTTACCACGTAACTTTTTACAAAATTTCACAAACACTAAGAAAGTTTGTTTTTAGATTCAAAACAAGATTTTAACGCTTTGACGAGTTCAAATAATGAGTTTTAAGATCATTTGTATCGCATCTTTTAGTACATAACTTTTCACCAAATTTCACAAAAACTGAGATAGTTTGTTTTTCGATTCTAAACAAGATTTTAACGCTTTGAGGAGCTCAAATAACGTGTTTTTGGATCATTTGTACCGTATCTTTTACTACATAACTTTTCACCGAATTTCACAAACACTAAGAAAGTTTGTTTTTCGATTCAAAACAAGATTTTAACGCTTTGAGTAGTTCAAATAACGTGTTTTAAGATCATTTGTATCGTATCTTTTACTACGTAAATTTTCTCCAAATTTCACAAACACTAAGAAAGTTTGTTTTTCGATTCAAAACAAGATTTTAACGCTTTGAGGAGTTCAAATAACGTGTTTTTAGATCCTTTGTATCGTATCTTTTACTACATAACTTTTCACCAAATTTCACAAACACTAAGAAAGTTTGTTTTTCGATTCAAAACAAGATTTTAACGCTTTGAGGAGTTCAAATAGCATGTTTTAGATCATTTGTATCGTATCTTTTACTACATAACTTTTCACGAAATTTCACAAACACTAAGAAAGTTTGTTTTTCGATTCGAAACAAGATTTGAACGCTTTGAGGAGTTCAAATAACGTGTTTTTTGATCATTTGAATCGTATCTTTTACCACATAACTTTTCACCAAATTTCACAAACACTAAGAAAGTTTGTTTTTCGATTCAAAACATGATTTTAACGCTTTGAGGAGTACAAATAAAGTGTTTTTAGGTCATTTGTATCATTTCTTTTACTACATAACTTTTCACCAAATTTCACATACACTAAGAAAGTTTGTTTTTCGATTCAAAACAAGATTTTAACGCTTTGAGGAGTTCAAATGACGTGTTTTTAGTTCATTTGTATCGTATCTTTTACTACATAACTTTTCACCAAATTTAACAACCACTAAGAAAGTTTGTTTTTCGATTCAAAACAAGATTTCAACGCTTTGAGGAGTTCAAATAACGTGTTTTTAGATCATTTGTACCGTATCTTTTACTACATAACTTTTCACCAAATTTCACAAACACTAAGAAAGTTTGTTTTTCGATTCAAAACAAGATTTTAACGCTTTGACGAGTTCAAATAAAGTGTTTTTAGGTCATTTGTATCGAATCTTTTACTACATAACTTTTCACCAAATTTCACAAACACTAAGAAAGTTTGTTTTTCGATTCAAAACAAGCTTTTAACACTTTGTGGAGCTCAAATGACGTGTTTTTAGATCAGTTGTATCGTATCTTTTCGTACATAACTTTTCACCAAATTTCACAAACACTAAGATAGTTTGTTTTTCGATTCAAAACAAGGTTTTAGCGGTTTGAGGAGTTCAAATAACGTGTTTGTAGATCATTTGTATCGTATCTTTTACCACGTAACTTTTCACAAAATTTCACAAACACTAAGAAAGTTTGTTTTTAGATTCAAAACAAGATTTTAACGCTTTGACGAGTTCAAATAACGAGTTTTAAGATCATTTGTATCGTATCTTTTAGTTCATAACTTTTCACCAAATTTCACAAACACTAAGATAGTTTGTTTTTCGATTCTAAACAAGATTTTAACGCTTTGAGGAGCTCAAATAACGTGTTTTTAGATCATTTGTACCGTATCTTTTACTACATAACTTTTCACCGAATTTCACAAACACTAAGAAAGTTTGTTTTTCGATTCAAAACAAGATTTTAACGCTTTGAGTAGTTCAAATAACGTGTTTTAAGATCATTTGTATCGTATCTTTTACTACGTAACTTTTCTCCAAATTTCACAAACACTAAGAAAGTTTGTTTTTCGATTCAAAACAAGATTTTAACGCTTTGAGGAGTTCAAATAACGAGTTTTTAGATCCTTTGTATCGTATCTTTTACTACATAACTTTTCACCAAATTTCACAAACACTAAGAAAGTTTGTTTTTCGATTCAAAACAAGATTTTAACGCTTTGAGGAGTTCAAATAGCATGTTTTAGATCATTTGTATCGTATCTTTTACTACATAACTTTTCACGAAATTTCACAAACACTAAGAAAGTTTGTTTTTCGATTCAAAACAAGATTTGAACGCTTTGAGGAGTTCAAATAACGTGTTTTTTGATCATTTGAATCGTATCTTTTACTACATAACTTTTCACCAAATTTCACAAACACTAAGAAAGTTTGTTTTTCGATTCAAAACATGATTTTAACGCTTTGAGGAGTTCAAATAAAGTGTTTTTAGGTCATTTGTATCATTTCTATTACTACATAACTTTTCACCAAATTTCACATACACTAAGAAAGTTTGTTTTTCGATTCAAAACAAGATTTTAACGCTTTGAGGAGTTCAAATAATGTGTTTCTAGATCATTTGTATCGTATCTTTTAGTACATAACTTTTCACCAAATTTCACAAACACTAAGAAAGTTTGTTTTTCGATTGAAAACAAGATTTTAACACTTTGAGGAGTTCAAATGACGTGTTTTTAGTTCATTTGTATCGTATCTTTTACTACATAACTTTTCACCAAATTTAACAACCACTAAGAAAGTTTGTTTTTCGATTCAAAACAAGATTTTAACGCTTTGAGGAGTTCAAATAACGTGTTTTTAGATCCTTTGTATCGTATCTTTTACTACATAACTTTTCACCAAATTTCACAAACACTAAGAAAGTTTGTTTTTCGATTCAAAAAAAGATTTTAACGCTTTGAGGAGTTCAAATAACATGTTTTAGATCATTTGTATCGTATCTTTTACTACATAACTTTTCACCAAATTTCACAAACACTAAGAAAGTTTGTTTTTCGATTGAAAACAAGATTTTAACGCTTTGAGGAGTTCAAATGACGTGTTTTTAGATCATTTGTTCCGTATCTTTTACTACATAACTTTTCACCAAATTTCACAAACACTAAGAAAGTTTGTTTTTCGATTCAAAACAAGATTTTAACGCTTTGAGGAGTTCAAATAAAGTGTTTTTAGGTAATTTGTATCGTATCTTTTACTACATAACTTTTCACCAAATTTCACAAACACTAAGAAACTTTGTTTTTCGATTCAAAACAAGATTTTAACGCTTTGAGGAGTTCAAATAAAGTGTTTTTAGGTCATTTGTATCGTATCTTTTACTACATAACTTTTCACCAAATTTCACGAACACTAAGAAAGTTTGTTTTTCGATTCAAAACAAGATTTTAACGCTTTGAGGAGTTCAAATAACGTGTTTCTAGATCATTTGTATCGTATCTTTTACCACATAACTTTTCACCAAATTTCACAAACACTAAGAAAGTTTGTTTTTCGATTCAAAACAAGATTTTAACGCTTTGACGAGTTCAAATAACGTGTTTTAAGATCATTTGTATCGTATCTTTTACTACAGATCTTTTCACCAAATTTCACAAACACTAAGAAAGTTTGTTTTTCGATTCAAAACAAACTTTTAACGCTTTGAGGAGCTCAAATAACGTGTTTTTAGATCATTTGTATCGTATCTTTTACTACATAACTTTTCACCGAATTTCTCAAACACTAAGAAAGTTTGTTTTTCGATTCAAAACAAGATTTTAACGCTTTGAGTAGTTCAAATAACATGTTTGTACATCATTTGTATCGTATCTTCTACTACGTAACTTTTCACCAAATTTCACAAACACTAAGAAAGTTTGTTTTTCGATTCAAAACAAGATTTTAACGCTTTGAGGAGTTCAAATAACATGTTTTTAGATCCTTTGTATCGTATCTTTTACTACATAACTTTTCACCAAATTTCACAAACACTAAGAAAGTTTGTTTTTCGATTCAAAACAAGATTTTAACGCTTTGAGGAGTTCAAATAACATGTTTTAGATCATTTGTATCGTATCTTTTACTACATAACTTTTCACGAAATTTCACAAACACTAAGAAAGTTTGAGTTTCGATTCAAAACAAGCTTTTAACGCTTTGAGGAGTTCAAATAACGTGTTTTTAGATCATTTGTATCGTACCTTTTAGTACATAACTTTTCACCAAATTTCACAAACACTAACATAGTTTGTTTTTCGATTCAAAACAAGATTTTAACGCTTTGAGGAGTTCAAATAACGTGTTTTTAGATCATTTGTACCGTATCTTTTACCACATAACTTTTCACCAAATTTCACAAACACTAAGAAAGTTTGTTTTTCGATTCAAAACAAGATTTTAACGCTTTGACGAGTTCAAATAACGTGTTTTAAGATCATTTGTATCGTATCTTTTACTATATAACTTATCACCAAATTTCACAAACACTAAGAAAGTTTGTTTTTCGATTCAAAACAAGCTTTTAACGCTTTGAGGAGCTCAAATGACGTGTTTTTAGATCATTTGTATCGTATCTTTTCGTACATAACTTTTCACCAAATTTCACAAACACTAAGATAGTTTGTTTTTCGATTCAAAACAAGATTTTAACGCTTTGAGGAGTTCAAATAACGTGTTTGTAGATCATTTGTATCGTATCTTTTACCACGTAACTTTTCACAAAATTTCACAAACACTAAGAAAGTTTGTTTTTAGATTCAAAACAAGATTTTAACGCTTTGACGAGTTCAAATAACGAGTTTTAAGATCATTTGTATCGTATCTTTTAGTACATAACTTTTCACCAAATTTCACAAACACTGAGATAGTTTGTTTTTCGATTCTAAACAAGATTTTAACGCTTTGAGGATCTCAAATAACGTGTTTTTAGATCATTTGTACCGTATCTTTTACTACATAACTTTTCACCGAATTTCACAAACACTAAGAAAGTTTGTTTTTCGATTCAAAACAAGATTTTAACGCTTTGAGTAGTTCAAATAACGTGTTTTAAGATCATTTGTATCGTATCTT
This sequence comes from Luzula sylvatica, assembly GCA_946800325.1. NCBI lineage: Eukaryota > Viridiplantae > Streptophyta > Magnoliopsida > Poales > Juncaceae > Luzula > Luzula sylvatica. The sequence continues at coordinate 40,307,435 of OX326961.1, read as the reverse complement.
TTACTACGTAAATTTTCTCCAAATTTCACAAACACTAAGAAAGTTTGTTTTTCGATTCAAAACAAGATTTTAATGCTTTGAGGAGTTCAAATAGCATGTTTTAGATCATTTGTATCGTATCTTTTACTACATAACTTTTCACGAAATTTCACAAACACTAAGAAAGTTTGTTTTTCGATTCAAAACAAGATTTGAACGCTTTGAGGAGTTCAAATAACGTGTTTTTTGATCATTTGAATCGTATCTTTTACTACATAACTTTTCACCAAATTTCACAAACACTAAGAAAGTTTGTTTTTCGATTCGAAACAAGATTTGAACGCTTTGAGGAGTTCAAATAACGTGTTTTTTGATCATTTGAATCGTATCTTTTACCACATAACTTTTCACCAAATTTCACAAACACTAAGAAAGTTTGTTTTTCGATTCAAAACATGATTTTAACGCTTTGAGGAGTTCAAATAAAGTGTTTTTAGGTCATTTGTATCATTTCTTTTACTACATAACTTTTCACCAAATTTCACATACACTAAGAAAGTTTGTTTTTCGATTCAAAACAAGATTTTAACGCTTTGAGGAGTTCAAATGACGTGTTTTTAGTTCATTTGTATCGTATCTTTTACTACATAACTTTTCACCAAATTTAACAACCACTAAGAAAGTTTGTTTTTCGATTCAAAACAAGATTTTAACGCTTTGAGGAGTTCAAATAACGTGTTTTTAGATCCTTTGTATCGTATCTTTTACTACATAACTTTTCACCAAATTTCACATACACTAAGAAAGTTTGTTTTTCGATTCAAAACAAGATTTTAACGCTTTGAGGAGTTCAAATAACATGTTTTAGATCATTTGTATCGTATCTTTTACTACATAACTTTTCACCAAATTTCACAAACACTAAGAAAGTTTGTTTTTCGATTCAAAACAAGCTTTTAACGCTTTGAGGAGTTCAAATAACGTGTTTTTAGATCATTTGTATCGTACCTTTTAGTACATAACTTTTCACCAAATTTCACAAACACTAACATAGTTTGTTTTTCGATTCAAAACAAGATTTTAACGCTTTGAGGAGTTCAAATAACGTGTTTTTAGATCATTTGTACCGTATCTTTTACCACATAACTTTTCACCAAATTTCACAAACACTAAGAAAGTTTGTTTTTCGATTCAAAACAAGATTTTAACGCTTTGACGAGTTCAAATAACGTGTTTTAAGATCATTTGGATCGTATCTTTTACTATATAACTTATCACCAAATTTCACAAACACTAAGAAAGTTTGTTTTTCGATTCAAAACAAGCTTTTAACACTTTGAGGAGCTCAAATGACGTGTTTTTAGATCATTTGTATCGTATCTTTTCGTACATAACTTTTCACCAAATTTCACAAACACTAAGATAGTTTTGTTTTTCGATTCAAAACAAGATTTTAACGCTTTGAGGAGTTCAAATAACGTGTTTGTAGATCATTTGTATCGTATCTTTTACCACGTAACTTTTCACAAAATTTCACAAACACTAAGAAAGTTTGTTTTTAGATTCAAAACAAGATTTTAACGCTTTGACGAGTTCAAATAACGAGTTTTAAGATCATTTGTATCGTATCTTTTAGTACATAACTTTTCACCAAATTTCACAAACACTAAGATAGATTGTTTTTCGATTCTAAACAAGATTTTAACGCTTTGAGGAGCTCAAATAACGTGTTTTTAGATCATTTGTACCGTATCTTTTACTACATAACTTTTCACCGAATTTCACAAACACTAAGAAAGTTTGTTTTTCGATTCAAAACAAGATTTTAACGCTTTGAGTAGTTCAAATAACGTGTTTTAAGATCATTTGTATCGTATCTTTTACTACGTAACTTTTCTCCAAATTTCACAAACACTAAGAAAGTTTGTTTTTCGATTCAAAACAAGATTTTAACGCTTTGAGGAGTTCAAATAACGTGTTTTTAGATCCTTTGTATCGTATCTTTTACTACATAACTTTTCACCAAATTTCACAAACACTAAGAAAGTTTGTTTTTCGATTCAAAACAAGATTTTAACGCTTTGAGGAGTTCAATTAGCATGTTTTAGATCATTTGTATCGTATCTTTTACTACATAACTTTTCACGAAATTTCACAAACACTAAGAAAGTTTGTTTTTCGATTCAAAACAAGATTTGAACGCTTTGAGAGTTCAAATAACGTGTTTTTTGATCATTTGAATCGTATCTTTTACTACATAACTTTTCACCAAATTTCACAAACACTAAGAAAGTTTGTTTTTCGATTCAAAACATGATTTTAACGCTTTGAGGAGTTCAAATAAAGTGTTTTTAGGTCATTTGTATCATTTCTTTTACTACATAACTTTTCACCAAATTTCACATACACTAAGAAAGTTTGTTTTTCGATTCAAAACAAGATTTTAACGCATTGAGGAGTTCAAATAATGTGTTTCTAGATCATTTGTACCGTATCTTTTAGTACATAACTTTTCACCAAATTTCACAAACACTAAGAAAGTTTGTTTTTCGATTGAAAACAAGATTTTAACGCTTTGAGGAGTTCAAATGACGTGTTTTTAGTTCATTTGTATCGTATCTTTTACTACATAACTTTTCACCAAATTTAACAACCACTAAGAAAGTTTGTTTTTCGATTCAAAACAAGATTTGAACGCTTTGAGGAGTTCAAATAACGTGTTTTTAGATCCTTTGTATCGTATCTTTTACTACATAACTTTTCACCAAATTTCACAACCACTAAGAAAGTTTGTTTTTCGATTCAAAAAAAGATTTTAACGCTTTGAGGAGTTCAAATAACATGTTTTAGATCATTTGTATCGTATCTTTTACTACATAACTTTTCACCAAATTTCACAAACACTAAGAAAGTTTGTTTTTCGATTGAAAACAAGATTTTAACGCTTTGAGGAGTTCGAATGACGTGTTTTTAGATCATTTGTTCCGTATTTTTTACTACATAACTTTTCACCAAATTTCACAAACACTAAGAAAGTTTGTTTTTTGATTCAAAACAAGATTTTAACGCTTTGAGGAGTTCAAATAACGTGTTTTTAGATCCTTTGTATCGTATCTTTTACTACATAACTTTTCACCAAATTTCACAAACACTAAGAAAGTTTGTTTTTCGATTCAAAACAAGATTTTAACGCTTTGAGGAGTTCAAATAAAGTGTTTTTAGGTCATTTGTATCGTATCTTTTACTACATAACTTTTCACCAAATTTCACAAACACTAAGAAAGTGTGTTTTTCGATTCAAAACAAGATTTTAACACTTTGAGGAGTTCAAATAATGTGTTTCTAGATCATTTGTATCGTATCTTTTACTACATAACTTTTCACAAAATTTCACAAAAGCTGAGACAGTTTGTTTTTCGATTCAAAACAAGATTTTAACGTTTTGAGGAGTTCAAATGACGTGTTTTTAGATCATTTGTGTCGTATCTTTTACTACATAACTTTTCACAAAATTTAACAACCACTAAGAAAGTTTGTTTTTCGATTCAAAACAAAATTTTAACGCTTTGAGGAGTTCAAATAACGTGTTTTTAGATCCTTTGTATCGTATCTTTTACTACATAACTTTTCACCAAATTTCAGAAGCACTAAGAAAGTTTGTTTTTCGATTCAAAACAAGATTTTAACGTTTTGAGGAGTTCAAATAACATGTTTTAGATCATTTGTATCGTATCTTTTACTACATAACTTTTCACCAAATTTCACAAACACTAAGAAAGTTTGTGTTTCGATTCAAAACAAGATTTTAACGCTTTGAAGAGTTCAAATAACGTGTTTCTCGATCATTTGTATCGTATCTTTTAGTACATAACTTTTCACCAAATTTCACAAACACTAAGATAGTTTGTTTTTCGATTCAAAACAAGATTTTAACGCTTTGAGGAGCTCAAATAACGTGTTTTTAGATCATTTGTACCGTATCTTTTACCACATAACTTTTCACCAAATTTCACAAACACTAAGAAAGTTTGTTTTTCGATTCAAAACAAGATTTTAACGCTTTGACGAGTTCAAATAAAGTGTTTTTAGGTCATTTGTATCGTATCTTTTACTACAGAACTTTTCTCCAAATTTCACAAACACTAAGAAAGTTTGTTTTTCGATTCAAAACACACTTTTAACACTTTGTGGAGCTCAAATAACGTGTTTTTAGATCATTTGTATCGTATCTTTTACTACATAACTTTTCACCAAATTTGACAAACACTAAAACAGTTTGTTTTTCGATTCAAAACAAGATTTTAACGCTTTGAGGAGTTCAAATAACGTGTTTCTAGATCATTTGTATCGTATCTTTTAGTACATAACTTTTCACCAAATTTCACAAACACAAAGAAAGTTTGTTTTTCGATTCAAAACAAGATTTTAACGCTTTGAGGAGTTTAAATAACGTGTTTTTAGATCCTTTGTACCGTATCTTTTACTACATAACTTTTCACCAAATTTCACAAACACTAAGAAAGTTTGTTTTTCGATTCAAAACAAGATTTCAACGCTTTGAGGAGTAAAAAAAACATGTTTTAGATCGTTTGTATCGTATCTTTTACTACATAACTTTTCACGAAATTTCACAAACACTAAGAAAGTTTGTGTTTCGATTCAAAACAAGCTTTTAACGCTTTGAGGAGTTCAAATAACGTGTTTCTAGATCATTTGTATCGTATCTTTTAGTACATAACTTTTCACCAAATTTCACAAACACTAAGATAGTTTGTTTTTCGATTCAAAACAAGATTTTAACGCTTTGAGGAGTTTAAATAACGTGTTTCTAGATCATTTGTATCGTATCTTTTACCACATAACTTTTCACCAAATTTCACAAACACTAAGAAAGTTTGTTTTTCGATTCAAAACAAGATTTTAACGCTTTGATGAGTTCAAATAACGTGTTTTAAGATCATTTGTATCGTATCTTTTACTACAGATCTGTTCACCAAATTTCACAAACACTAAGAAAGTTTGTTTTTCGATTCAAAACACACTTTTAACGCTTTGAGGAACTCAAATAACGTGTTTTTAGATCATTTGTATCGTACCTTTTACAACATAACTTTTCACCAAATTTCACAAACACTAAGAAAGTTAGTTTTTCGATTCAAAACCAGATTTCAACGCTTTGAGTAGTTCAAATAACATGTTTGTAGATCATTTGTATCGTATCTTTTACTACGTAACTTTTCACCAAATTTCACAAACACTAAAAAAGTTTGTTTTTCGATTCAAAACAAGATTTTAATGCTTTGAGGAGTTCAAATAACGTGTTTCAAGATCATTTGTATCGTATCTTTTACTACAGATCTGTTCACCAAATTTCACAAACACTAAGAAAGTATGTTTTTCGATTCAAAACACACTTTTAACGCTTTGAGGAGCTCAAATAACGTGTTTTTAGATCATTTGTATCGTATCTTTTACTACATAACTTTTCACCAAATTTCGCAAACACTAAGAAAGTTTGTTTTTCGATTCAAAACACACTTTCAACGCTTTGAGGAGCTCAAATAACGTGTTTGTAGATCATTTGTATCGTATCTTTTACTACATAACTTTTCACCAAATTTCACAAACACTAAGAAAGTTTGTTTTTCGATTCAAAACAAGATTTTAACGCTTTGAGGAGTTCAAATGACGTGTTTTTAGATCATTTGTATCGTATCTTTTACTACATAACTTTTCACCAAATTTAACAACCACTAACAAAGTTTGTTTTTCGATTCAAAACAAGATTTTAACGCTTTGAGGAGTTGAAATAACGTGTTTTTAGATCCTTTGTATCGTATCTTTTACTACATAACTTTTCACCAAATTTCACAAACACTAAGAAAGTTTGTTTTTCGATTCAATACAAGATTTTAACTCTTTGAGGAGTTCAAATAACCTGTTTTAGATCATTTGTATCGTATCTTTTACTACATAACTTTTCACGAAATCGCACAAACACTAAGAAAGTTTGTGTTTCGATTCAAAACAAACTTTTAACGCTTTGAGGAGTTCAAATAACGTGTTTCTAGATCATTTGTATCGTACCTTTTAGTACATAACTTTTCACCAAATTTCACAAACACTAAGATAGTTTGTTTTTCGATTCAAAACAAGATTTTAACGCTTTGAGGAGGTCAAATAACGTGTTTTTAGATCATTTGTACCGTATCTTTTACCACATAACTTTTCACCAAATTTCACAAACACTAAGAAAGTTTGTTTTTCGATTCAAAACAAGATTTTAACGCTTTGACGAGTTCAAATAACGTGTTTTAAGATCATTTGTATCGTATCTTTTACTACATAACTTTTCACCAAATTTCACAAACACTAAGAAAGTTTGTTTTTCGATTCAAAACACACTTTTAACGCTTTGAGGAGCTCAAATAACGTGTTTTTAGATCATTTGTATCGTATCTTTTACTACATAACTTTTCACCAAATTTCACAAACACTAAGAAAGTTTGTTTTTCGATTCAAAACAAGATTCTAACGCTTTGAGTAGTTCAAATAACGTGTTTGTAGATCATTTGTATCGTATCTTTTACTACGTAACTTTTCACAAAATTTCACAAACACTAAGAAAGTTTGTTTTTCGATTCAAAACAAGATTTTAACGCTTTGAGGAGTTCAAATAACGTGTTTCTAGATCATTTGTATCGTATCTTTTACTACGTAAATTTTCGTTGTGGTAAATTTTCGATTCAAACCTTTTAGTACATAACTGATGAGCGGGTTTTTGGCGTGTTTAATATGTCGTTGTGGTAAAACCCCGAACAATCAATAAAATTTGTAATCTAAGTTTGTACAGTGGCAAATGTTTAGATTCGTTCCACGGGGAGCAATTGCGTCAAAATTTGGATCAAAAATGGACTAGAATTAACAAAGAAAATTCACAGAAGATAGTCCGTTACAACGGAAAAAGGTTCCGTTACAACGGACATTAGGGTAATTCTAACGCATGATTTGATATTAACGTCCGTTACAACGGAGGAAGTCACGTTACAACGGAAGGTGGTAGTTCGTTACAACGGACAGCGGTAGCGTTGTAACGGATTGGTTAATCCGTTACAACGGACTTTTATTTCCGTTACAACGCACTAGTATGAGTGATATTGAATGCTTTTCCTTGCTGGTCCGTTATAACGGAAGTAAAGTGCGTTACAACGGAGTACCAACAGACTGAAAGTCAGGTACAAACCGAATGGTCCGTTACTACGGACTTGGACTCCGTTACAACGGAACTTGTTCTGGATTTCGAATTTGTAATTTGAATTGAGGTTTGAATTGAAGTTTTGATTTGAGGGTGAACTAAGGGAGATTTAAACTAAGTTCAAGGCAGTAATTAAAAGTAAGAGATCAAGTAAAAACACCAACAAAGATTTGATTCAAGTAAACGAGAACTAAAGATTCATTAAACTAAGAATTATTTACACAAATCCAATTCGAATTTAAACTACAAGAATTTCAAGAAAGGAAAGAAAACACCTAGAGAGATGAAGTAAGCTTCGAGTCTCGTCTTAGATGCTTTCTCCGTTGTTCGAGATGCGTAGAAAGCTAGTCACCTCGCACAACTCGTTCCTTTCGTACCGATTCACTTGCCGATCGAAGAAAGCTCCGTACCGGTTGAGTGAACTCGAGATTTGCAAGGAGTCCAATTGGAAGAAAGCTCCCGAATGGAATAGAGTAAGCTTGACTTCTTGCTTGCGTGGATTCGGATGAAGAAAGCTCCAACCCAAAACCCCACAACTCGATCTTCGTCGAAGTGTAGACCAATTCACCGAATGAAGTAAGCTTCAATTCGGTGATCGATCTTAGAGAATTATCGTTCGTATTTGCTATTCTTGCGTGTTCTTGAAGGTTCTTGGACTTGCTTAAGAGGGAGAGAGAGAGAGAGAGAGAATGGGCAAAAAAAAAGCGTCCCCAACTCGTGGCCCTTGTGGTCATATTTATAGCACTCATGGAGTCTTCTTATTGGCCACGAGTTGGTGGAGAGGATTGGGGGTAAGGAGGTAATTCCCACAAAAGTTAGGTGGGCAGGATAAGGGCTAAGGATTGAGTGGTTTTCGTGTAGACTTTTGTGTAAGTTTCTATCATGATAATTGTTTGCCTCCCGTCTCATTCATGTATCGAATATATCGGTATAATATATCATTTTCACTCCTCTTGACGTGTTGGAGACAACTACACTCTCCAAATTCCCAGAAATTCCCTCTAATTCCTGTGATTAAGCAATAAAACACACTTAGTGAAGAAATATTCATGTTATCTCAAATATGATTAATAAAGTATATAGAATTGTTCTTCACAAGGGCTAAAATCCCCAAATTAAGCATTAAATTTGTGCCTTATTTGCCTCACATCAAATACCCCCACACTTAAATCATTGATCGTCCTCGATCAATTAGAGTATAAAAGTCAAACATAAGAGAGAATTGCATAAGATTTTGTTGAAGTTATATTGTTGGTTCAAAAATTAATTTCACAAAGCAAATTGGGGTACTCTCATTTCATCATGATTACTAATATTGAGAGAAATATAGGTTGATCAAATATATAATCTATTTCAATAAATTTCATAAATTCGAAGAGTTTAATAGAGCAAGTGATCTCAACCGAAAAAGATGATTAAACACCATCATTCAACTCTTTTCACTCCACTATTCACAAGGATTATCATGAAAAAGCATTAGCGAAAACCAATTTTTCCGTTTTGCAAAAATCATTTCTTAAATGTAATTTGTCACTTTTAAACCGTTCGGTACGTTAGTACTTGGTTCATCTTCGATTTCTACTAAATTTTCCCAACTTGCGCTCGATTTTTGAACTCCTTTTCTTTCCTTTTTATTCTTTTTATTTTTCTTCTTTTCTTTTATTCTTTTTATTTCTTTTCTTTTGTTAGTTATTGCATTCGATGGTCCCCATGTGTGTCCTTTGGGATAACCAGTGGTCATGACTCACACCACTCATTACTTAGTAAAACCCCATGGATCCGCGCAATCTTTAGCCAACAAGTGGTCATGACTCACACCACTCATTACTTAATCAATCGCACGGACTCGACAATCGAAAGCGCTTTAATCCGTGATTGTAGAAAAGTTTTTCGCATCGACTCTTGATCATGACTCACACCAAGAACCAGCTACTTTGGTTTACTACGACTCATGCACCCCTTTAGCCAACAAGTGGTCATGACTCACACCACTCATTACTTAATCAAGGTGCATGAGCTCATCGAATCAAGCCTTGAGCGCAAATTGGTTCCCGTTAGTGTAATGTCGAATCCCCATGAACGGTCGGGCCCTTTAAGTGCAAATGGTCAAATTTTAAGATTCAAGCAAAACTTAATAAATTGGTTCAAACAAAACTTTTTAGAACTTCCAAGTTCAAAATGGGTTTATTTATTGAAAATGGTGTGTCATGTAAATCGAGGATCGATCAAATTGTCAAAAACTCATGAACTTGTGAAAATATTGATTAGGGCTTGAATCCCCGAAAGAATCTCTTAAAGATCTCAACCAAAATCCTTCAAATATTATGTAAATTAAAATTTTGAGAGTAAAAATGGTGGTTCAGTGAAAATTCGTTTAAAAACCAACAATTTAATTCAATGAAGTGGAGAAAAATCTTTTTATGCATTTAATGCTTGACTTAATCATTATTGATGCTCAGGGTTCAAAAATAATGTTAAATATTCGAAAAATTCGATTAGAAGAGGAAACATGCCAGAAAATATTCCGTTATAACGTACTCACTGCGTTATAACGGAGAACTAGCCGTAACAAATTTTGAAAATTCTGAGCAAGTCCGTTGCAACGGACATTGAGGTCCGTTACAACGGACATAGTTCTGGCAAATTTCGTGAATTTACCGTTGCAACGCAATTTCATGTGTTTTTCGTGTCCGTTGCAACGGTATTTATACTCCGTTAAAACGGAGTTTGACTTCGTTACAACGGAATGTCTGGCGCCAACCAGATTTTCAAATTTCTATATAGTCCGTTATAACGGACATTGAGGTCCGTTACAACGGAGTTGCTGGCCAGATCACAATTTTTCAAATTTTCCCTGATTTTTAAATTTTTAATTGGGCTCATATAGGTCAAATATTGTATGTTACCCCCCCCCCCCCCCCCCCCCACTTAGAGAATACTTGTCCTCAAGTATAAAAATCGAAAAATTCAAAAAGAGGGATAATAGAGAGATAGAGAGATACAACCTTTGTTGCGTGGGCGTGCCTCCCTCGCTAGCGCTCTTGTTTAACGTCTTGAGCTCGACTTGGCCGAGCTCATCATTGTGAGGTGTCGTCGGGCTCTAGAGTTTGCTCCTCCATCCACCCGGTTTCGAAATTTGCGTGGTAGTGCTTGAGTCGATGGCCGTTCACCTTGAACGTTTTGTTCGTTTCCTCGCTTCGAATTTCGACAACCCCAAATGTAGTCACATTGGTGACCACAAAAGGGCCGATTCATCGGGACCGAAGTTTCCCGGGGAAAAATTTGAGACGAGAGTTGAATAACAACACTCTTTCCCCCACGTGAAAATCTTTCTTTTGGATCATTCGGTCATGAAATCTTTTGGCCCTTGCCTTGCACAAGCTCGAATTGTCGTAGGCCTCTTGCCGGAATTCGTCTAGCTCGAGTAATTGAAGCTTACGCGCCGATGCGTCCTTCGGGTAGTCGAGGGCAAATTGCTTGATCGCCCAAAAGGCCTTGTGCTCCAATTCAACCGGGAGATGGCACGCCTTTCCGTACACGAGTTTGAAAGGAGTCATACCTATTGGCGTTTTGAAGGCGGTACGATACGCCCAAAGTGCGTCGCCTGGTCGAGCACTCCAATCTTTACGTGTCGGGTTCACAACTTTCTCCAAAATGGACTTGACTTCACGGTTCGAAACCTCCGCTTGGTCGTTCGTTTGAGGATGATACGCGGTTGTGGTTCGATGACTCACATGGTATTTTTCGAGGAGGCTTTGGAGATATCGATTGCAAAAATGGGAGCCTCGATCGCTTATTAGTACTCTTGGTTTTCCGAATCGTTGGAAGATATTTCTCTTTAAAAAGTCCACCACCGTTTTCGAGTCCGCATGTTTGGTTGGTACCGCCTCCACCCATTTGGTCACATAATCTACACACAACAAGATGTAAGTGTAGCCAAAAGACGATGGAAATGGGCCCATGAAATCAATGCCCCAAATATCGAATGGTTCACACACATAGATTGAATTGAGGGGCATTTGATTTCTACGGCTCAAGTTCCCCGTCTTTTGGCAATTTTCACAACATTTCACAAAGTTTGCAACGTCTTTATGCAAGGTTGGCCAATAAAATCCACATTCTTGTACCTTGTGTGTGGTACGTGCGATACCGAAATGTCCACCACATTGTAATGTATGACAAAAAGAAAGAATAGATTGTACCTCACTTTGGTGAACGCATTTTCAAATTACTTGGTCGGCACAAATGCGGAAAAGGATCGGGTCCTCCCAAACGTAGAATCGCGCGTTGCTTTTCATCTTTTCGCATTGCGCCTTGGAGAAGCTCGGGGAAATTTCTTCGTGACGATGTAGTTTGCTAGGTCGGCGTACCATGGCGCTTCGACTTGGGCCGCGAGAACGTGTTCCTCGGGGAATTCCTCGCGAATCGGAACGAGATCTTCGATCTTCAACGGAAGCCGACTCAAATGATCCGCCACGAGATTCTCGCATCCCTTTTTGTCCTTGATTTCGAGGTCGAATTCTTGAAGCAAAAGGATCCATCGAAGTAATCTCGGTTTGCACTCCTTCTTCTTCATCAAGTGTCTCAACGCGCCGTGGTCCGAGAAGACTATCACCTTCGTACCTAAAAGATAAGAGCGAAATTTCTCCAATGCAAACACAATTGCGAGGAGTTCCTTCTCGGTGGTGGTGTAGTTTCGTTGGGCATTGTCGAGGGTTGATGTGAGGCAAATAAGGCACAAATTTAATGCTTAATTTGGGGATTTTAGCCCTTGTGAAGAACAATTCTATATACTTTATTAATCATATTTGAGATAACATGAATATTTCTTCACTAAGTGTGTTTTATTGCTTAATCACAGGAATTAGAAGGAATTTCTTGGAATTTGGAGAGTGTAGTTGTCTCCAACACATCAAGAGGAGTGAAAACGATATATTATACCGATACATTCGGTACATGAATAAGACGGGAGGCAAATAATTATCATGATAGAAACTTACACAAAAGTCTACACGAAAACCACTCAATCCTTAGCCGTTATCCTGCCCACCTACCTTTGGTGGGAATTACCTCCTTACCTCCAATCCTCTCCACCAACTCGTGGCCAATAAGAAGACTCCATGAGTGCTATAAATATGACCACATTGGCGCGGAGCAAAGCTTCTCTTTCAAATCGTCGAAGGATCTCTTGCACTTTTCCCCGAACTCGAATTTTTCGTCTTTCTTCAATAGTTGGCACATTGGTTGGGCGAGCTTGGAGAAATCCTTGATGAATCGACGATAGAACCCCGCGTGGCCGATAAAGGATCGCACGTCTTTTACCATCTTTGGATACGGAAGTGTCTTGATTACGTCGGTTTTCGCCTTGTCGACTTCCATTCCTTTCTCCGAGATCAAATGACCTAATACAATTCCATTGCTCACCATGAAGTGGCATTTCTCAAAATTCAAAACAAGGTTAGCTTCGATGCACTTTTCGAGTATTTGTGACAAGTGGCTTAAACATGATTCGAATGAGTCACCAAACACCGAAAAGTCATCCATAAAGACTTCCATAAATTTGGAAATATAATCGGAGAAAATAGAAAGCATACACCTTTGGAAAGTACCCGGAGCATTGCATAGCCCGAATGGCATGCGTCGGTACGCGAAGGTACCAAACGGGCACGTGAATGTGGTCTTCTCTTGATCTTCGGGTGCGACCGGTATTTGGAAATAGCCCGAAAATCCATCGAGGAAGCAATAGAATGGATTTCCCGCGAGTCTTTCTATCATTTGATCGATGAATGGAAGCGGGAAGTGGTCCTTTTTCGTCGCCTTATTGAGCTTTCGGTAATCGATGCAAACTCGCCACCCGTTTTGAACTCGAGTCGGTACTTGATCGCCTTCATCGTTCTCAACAATCGTCATCCCCGTTTTCTTCGGTACCACGTGTATGGGCGAGACCCATTTCGAGTCGGTGATGGGGTAAATGATCCCCGCATCTAACAACTTGATCACCTCCTTTTTTACCACTTCCATCATAGGCGGATTGAGTCGCCTTTGAGGTTCGCGCGATGGTTTTGCTTCGTCCTCGAGAAGGATTCGGTGTGTGCACATGGAGGGGGAGATGCCCGGAATATCGGAGAGTGTCCACCCGAAAGCCTTCTTATTCCTTTTTAGCACTTCGATGAGTTTTTCTTCTTGCTTCTTTGCTAGGTTTGAGGCGATTATCACCGGCAAAGTTTCCGCTTCATCCAAAAACACATATTTTAGTCCAAAAGGTAGTGATTTTAGATCTAACCTTGGAGCTTGTTCGGTGGAAGGTGGAGTTCTCTTCATCGGAATCTCGAGGTCTCTTAGAAAGAGTGCTTGATCTATGCTTTGTTCTTCTTCCAAATCCGGCTCGATCTCGAATGTAGGATTGTCATATCCTTCAAATTCCTCGAATAGTGGGTTCGAGCTCCATTGAAGGTTTTCGAATGAGCTATCCATGACCTCTTGTACACAATCGTCGATCACGTCCATAGCGCTTAAGTTAAGTGTACCTACAATGGGTTCCTTTAGTTTGTCAAAAATATTGAATTTGATTACCTCATCATCGAACTCCATCGTGAGCTCTCCCGCGTGTACATCGATTTTTGTGCGCGCCGTCTTCAAAAATGGCCGTCCAAGGAGAATCGGGGTTGAATCGCTACTCCCCTCATTCATGTCCAACACGTAGAAGTCCGCGGGGAAGTAAAGTCCATTCACCGTCACGATCACATCTTCGACTACTCCCACCTCCTTCGTCGTAGATCTATCGGCCAATTGAATTACTACTTGTGTATCGTCGAGAGGGCCGAGATCTAGTGTTTTGAAAACCGAGAAGGGCATTACATTGATGGATGCGCCCAAATCGAGCATGCATTTGGGTAACTCGTGTTGCCCAATTTTGCAAGGGATAGCGAACATCCCCGGGTCTTTGTGCTTTTGGGGGAGTCTCAAGATTGCCGAAACGCTCTCCCCCACACTAGTCAACTCATCTCCTTTCGTCTTTCTTTTATTCGTGCACAATGCCTTGAGGTATTTTGCCAAACGAGGCACTTCTTTGATTGCTTCGAGTAGAGGAATGTTTACCTCCACTTTCTTTAAGATGGCAAGCACGTCGTTGTTTGATTCGATTGGCTTTGGGAGACGACTCGGGAAAGGTGGCTTGACTTGGGTCGATTCGGATTCTAGTTCTCGAGTTGGTATCTTCGTGGCTTGAGTCGGACTCTCTTTTGGTACCGGTACCTCGAGCTCTTTTTCTTCTTGTACCTCCTTGCTCTTCGAACTTTCGCCCACCTCTTTACCGCTTCGGAGCGATATTGCGTTCACATGCCTTTGCTCGGAAGGAGCCAACGATTGAGATTGGAGTCGAGATGTACCTTGGGATTCGATTACGTTTACTCGAGTGGCAATTTGATTGATTTGAGTCTCCAAGTTGCCCACATGGCGATTCGTGTTCGAAACCTCTTGCCTTACACTTCAGATCTCTTGCTTCAATGAGTCCATGTTTTTCTCGTTTTTATCGATTTTTCCGTTCATTGATTGCATCATTGACATCATTCCTTCCATCATTTGCTTTTGCATGACTTATTCGAGCATATCATGGATTAAAACTCGGCGGCTAATATTTGGAAGACTCTTGGTGAGTTGCTAAATAAGAAGAATACGGCACGACTTCAATTCCTGGAGAATGACTTGGTGTTGTGCAAGGACAATTTTTGATTTCTCAATACTTCTTGAAGGTGAAAAAATTATGTTCGGAGATTTTTCTTTTGGAACCCGAGGAGGCTATCTCGGAGGCGCGAATGAAATGCTATATTATTCGAGGTCTTCGAAGGAGTATGTTCCATTTGTTACGTCGATACAAGGTTGGGCACAAAAACCATCCTTGATGGAGTTCGAAAATTTGCTGGTCTCTCAAAAATCTATGGCTCGACAAATGTCGGGTATTTCGATATCAGAAGGAGAAGGACAAACTTTGTTGTCTTCTAAGACGAACAATTTTATGAAGAATGAAGACAATTAAAATACTACGAAAAAGAGGGGGTTTTCCTCTAATAGCAGTGGTTCTCGAAAAACAAAATAAGTGTTATCGATGTGGCAAGGTTGGGCAATATATCATGAAGAGTTGTTGCGTGAAGTTGAAAGGAGGGCATGCCGCACACAAAGAGGATATTCCCAAAGGAGAAAATTGGGATAAGTGTTTTATGGCGAAAATAACTTTGGTTGCTTTTATTAATTACTAGAACGGTTGGATTATTGATTCCGGTTGTGGCCATCATCTTACTGGTGATGATTCTAAATTTTCTTCTCTTCGCGATTATAAGGACAATCAAGCCATTGTGACGGCCGGCAATATGTTCATCATGTGAAGAAGGAGGGTGTGATTATAGTTTGAAGTCAAGATAAGGAATCGATTATTCTTGACAGTCTTTAACACGTACCCGGCATGAAGAAAATTCTTCTTTCGGTGACGAATGCGGTTGATGCTGGTCACTATGTTCTCTTTGGTCCAAAAGATGTGAAGTTACTTCGAAATGTTGAGGACGTGAAGGCCAACGTTACTCATGTTGGTAAAAGAGTAAGTGATTTGTACGTTTTATCAGCTTTTTCTTCCTACGTCGATAAGATGAGTTCCAATGATGGTGTATCAATCTGGTATGCAAGGCTTGGTCATGTGCATATGGACAAGTTAAAAATAATGACTTCGAAGAATCTCGTAAATGGACTTCCGCAACTTTCTTTCCCAAATGGAGTTCAAGTGTACGAGGGTTGTCGATATGGGAAATCTCATCGACGACCTTTCGATTACTCTCTTTCGAGATGTAAAACTCCATTGGAACTTGTTCATATTGATCTTATGGACCCTACTCAAACACCGCCTTATTCAGGTGCTCGATATATGCTGGTGTTTGTTGAGATTTCACCATATACACATGGGTCTATTTTGTGAAAGATAAATCGGAGGTATTTTCGAAGTTTCAAGAATTTAGAACAACGGTTGAAGGTGTTCTTGGGAAGAAGATAAAGAAGTTTCGAACCGACAATGGAGGCGAGTTTACATCGAAGGAGTTTTCTCGTTTTGCTGGAAACATGACATTAAAAGAGAGCTAACTTGTTCTTATACACCTTAAAATGGAGTTGCGGAGCGCAAAAATCGACATCTTGTGATTTATGCAAAGAATTTACCGAAGGCCTTATGGGCGGAAGGTATGGCGTGCCGAACTTATGTGATTAATCGGCTTCCACACATTCCAAATTATACGATGTCTCTCTCCAAAGGATCGTTTGAGTTGTTGCGAGTCAAGTTGGGACTCGTGACCAAAAATGCACTTTAAGGGGATGTTGAATTTATAAAGTTGCATTTAATATTATTTAAATTTATTATGCATGTGTGTGTGAAAGGTCATGTTCATGAATCTTATAGACATTTGTGAAAGGTTATGTTTACACTATTGAAGAATCATGTTCACACCATGTGAAAAGTCATGTTCCCACTAGTGAAGTGTCTTGTTCATGAATCATGTTGTCTATAAATATGGATTTATTCTGTGTCACAAAAAAATATTTTGTAATCTCTCTCTTTCCTATATAATACAGTTCAAGTTCCATTGAATCGTTTCTTCTTCTATATTTTGGTGTGATCCTTGTCTAGTGCAACATGTTGTTGTAATATTGTTAAGTTCGGTTATCTTTACAATAAAATATGTTGTGATCTCTCTTTTTCCTATATTATATAATACAGTTCAAGTTTCATTGAATTGTTTTTTCTTCTATATTTTGGTGTTATCTTTGTCTAGTGCAACGTGTTGTTGTATTATTGTTAACTTCGATTATCTTTACAAAAAAATTGAAGATTGTGGCCTCTTATGATAAGAATAACTTGGCTTTTCCACAACAAGTAGTTATGAATGTCTAACTGGAGACGAATATGATGAGAATAAGTGACTAACTTGGTGTCGGATTGATCTAATTGAGAGATATAAGAAGAGGGTGTATTAGCCATAGAGACTCAAGAATTTATGTTTTAAGAGAAATTGTGATGTCAGATTTTTTTATGGGTTTTTGTGCAAAATTTACACTTTTGCAAATTTTAGAAAAAAATGGACTGAAATGAATTTTTTGTATTTTTGGTAAATTTAGAAGATTTTATGAGAAGAGAAGAGATTTTGAGGGTTTTGAGGGGTTTTTGTGCAAAATTGCAGTTTTTATGGTTTTAATGTCCTGAAGAGAGAAAAGAAAACATGACTAATTTGTGAATTTTGGAGATTATTTTTTTTTTGAGAGATTTTTTTAAGAAGATTTTTGAGAAGTTTATTTTGAATTTTTATAGGCGGTTATTTTAAAAAGTACACCAGATTTTTGTAGAGAGAAAAATATGAGAAGAAGAGAGGGACTATAATGGAAAAATTGCAAGAGGAAGAGCAAAAGAGACAATACCAGAACCAATCTTGGATGAGTATCAGTTGACGAAAAAGTGAAAAAACCGGAGCTTATACTTCACAGAGGTGATGGTACATTGGTACCGGTTTGAGACCGGCACTACGGCCAAGAAGTAATTTTGAGGAAGTCTAGTGCTTGCAATTATCCGCAATCCTTGTTTTTTGCAAAATTTCTTGAAGAGGATCTTTCAGAAAAGAGTAAAGATGAGGATCTTTGAATTGCAGCGTAAGCTAAGTAGACTTGTGAAAAGATTTGTAATTAATTTTTATTAATTTTAGTTTATTAATATTTACACAACTTTCATATTTATAACTGAATTGTCCAACAGTTTCATCAGTTACAGCCGTTGGATCAATCTACCTAATCATCTTAGCTCTTTGATCTATCTACCCCATAATAGAAAAGGCACAATTACTAATCATGTTTGTAAATGTTAGCCCAAACTCTATTTTAAAAGTCCAGACTAAACTCAGCCTATTACTTCGCGCTCTCTTTTGTATTTGAATTCGAAAACAAATACAAACATCTCCAATCGTCTTTGTTACTGGATCGGTCCAGTACTCAGTAGCAGATAGCGTAACATTTATAATAGTTTTGATTACTCTAGAGATTATATTATTATAATTTAAACGACTTGTATTTAGAGTTATCACCCAATCTTCCTATTCCATCAGAATTTTAATTTTAATCGGCCTACTAGGATTTAAATTTTAAAGTACGTTGAAAAAAATAACCAGATACTTTTGGGCTAAATAATTCGGACCTTATTATTGGGTCATTATTTTAATTTTTAAGGTCCATATAATTGCAAATTTAGTTTTGGGTCATAGCTTAGCAAAATACATATTCTTCTTTTTCCGAATTTATAAAATACATATTCTTAGCTTATAGGAATAAACTTTGGACTTTGTCAAATGAGTGTATTCCGTCCATTATTATATTATTATATTTATGGTGCTATTGTGTGTAAGGGTCAAACAGTGGCGGATCTTGACAAGATTCGTTGGGGGGGCAAAATGAAAAATTGATTTTGAAATTACACTGTGCGATTTTTTTGGGGGGGCAAACAGTAAATTTTACGATGTTATACTGATAAAATACACTGAATCACTAGATATATATATTATTCGGCGAAAATTTTGGAGGGGCGACCGTCCCCCGCGGCCCTCACTAAGATCCGCCCCTGGGGTCAAAGAATATGGGAAGGTACGTGTGTCGTGTGTGTTTCTTCCCAGTATTTGTTCTCACTTCACGCGGATTGCGTTTAATTCAACTTTGTTTGTGCATGAATTGTTCGTAAGTCTACGCCGTGGGGTTTTTGTTTTCCAACTATTGAATAAAAGCCTTGTATTTTCTTCTAATAAAATAATATATTGTTGGGTAATCTCTTTTCTTTTCTTTTTCCATCTTGTTATATTAACTTGGTAATGTTTATCTAATTGTGTTAGTTTATTCCTTTTATGTATGTTTATATACGTCTTAAATTCTTAATGATTATTATATATTTTTAATATGTATGATATATCAGTAGTTTCTTAAATAACATTGTTGACATTTTTAATGTTAGTGTATATTTGTATCGAAATTTTAATACATTTTTTTACTTAAATATCATGCATCTTTGTGCACATTATTATACATTTTTAAATAATAACTAGGGGATATCTTTCGCTCCGCTTCGAAATTATAGTTGTTAGATTTTGTAAAATTATGCAGTGTTAATATTTGTAATTATGTAATAGAACAAATTATAATATCACACATAAGTCACTATTATTATTTTGCTTTAAAGACAATAATAAATGTGAATTTAACAACAAAAAAATATTATTAAATAATATATTTTTTATTAAGTGTTGTTGCACCGCTCGCTTCGTTTGTTAGGAGTTAGGAGTGATATGTTATATTTTGTAGCGATGAATACGCTACAAAAATTTTAAGGATGTTGATATAGATGTGATATGTTTGAATACATATTGAATACGCTACACAGAGTATTTAATTATTTTCTTTTCTTTTTTGGAAAAATTTCAAAAAAAAATTCTATCTTTTTTTGATATTCTAAAAAAAAAACCTATTTTTTTGGAAACTCCAAAAAAATCGCTCTACCAAACTTTTATTTTCAAATACCTAAAAAAATACATAAAAATATCATGAAAAATACATAAAAATGCATAAAATAATAAGATGAACAACAATATTAAAAGAACACCTTAAAAATATTTAAAAAATAAAATATCATGATATTAAAAAAATACATAAAAAGGAGAATGAAAACAAAAACTAGATGTTTAAACAAATATTTTCTATCAATATATTTTCAATATGTTTATTTATTGTTGTTTAGTTTATTACTATCCGACGTTAGTTCTTCATGAATAATACATAAAAAATTAAAATTATATAAACATAACATGTAATAATTTTATTGTTTTGAAATCACTACATGTTAAAAAAAAATTATGAATTTTTAAAATTAATCAAAAATAACAAAAATATTTTTTTTAATTACTACCTATGAAAATAGAAGGGTATTTTGGTCAAAAAAAATGTTAACACCATCGATGGTTAGTTTTAATCCCTATATGGGAGTATTTGAAAATAAAAATTTGATAGAGTGAGTTTTTTGTAGTTTCCAAAAATATATGAATTTTTTTATAATACCCAAGAACGTTAGGATGGGAGGGGGGGTGAATTTTTTTTTTTTTTAATCAATATAACATACATATGTCAAGATATTTTCTGGAGACGGTTTCTGAGATGTTCTTAATGTGTCGTTGATTTTATTTATATGTTATGCGTGTCAGATTGTCATCAATTTCATTTCATTTAAAATTTAAAAGAAAAAAGAATACTTCCTCACTTCGCTTCGAAATATGAATGTGTTTTGCATAGATAATATATATTTTTATCAAAGATATATGACATTATTTTTTTTTAATTAATTGAAATAAAAAGGTATGCTCTATCTATTAAAAAATAAGTTGTTAAACTTACAAAGCATAAAACAATAATTGTTGTTATTTATAAAACAATAATTTGGAAAAAATTCACGGATGATAAAAATAATTTGTATTTTTTCAATTATATGTTGATATTAGATAAATTTCCATTATTTTATCTTTCAAGTAGGATATTATATATACACTTAATTGTGTTTTATATCAAGTAGTATTATTATTTATTCTATTATAATCGATCATGTTATGGTGAAGTCAAATAGCATTAACGGTATATCAATTATGCAGTTTACTCATAATAGTACAATATATTTTAAAATATCACTAACATTTGTGTGACGATTCGAAACAAAATTAGCAATTTATTTTCTAACATAATTTAAAAAGGGGAATTTCTAAAAACCCCCTAACTTTTTTGGGATTCCTAAAAAACCCCCTAACTTTTTGATTATTTGAAAAACCCCCTAGATATCTAATTTAATTCTTGAAAAACCCCCTACAAAGGTTAACATTAACATTCCATCCAATTATTATTTTTTTGGACAAAAATACCCTTCTTGATTTTCATTTATAAATTCTTTTATTCAATACAAATTAATAAATACATAAATAAATTAAATATTTCATGATAAATATTTCACGTTATTATAATTGAAAATAATTTATGATAATATTTTACAACTCATTAATTTTTATTTTACTATATATATATATATATATATATATATATAATTTTATATAAAACTCATATAATAAATAGAGAATAATATAATAAATATCACGATATAATATTATGAAATATTATATTGTAAAATATTATGTATTTATTAATTTATAGAACAAATTCAATTATAAATTGTGAGGGTATTTTGGTCCAAAAAAGAATAATTAGGATGGAAAATGAAAAATAACACTATTAGGGGGTTTTTCAAGAATTAAACTTAAGTTATAGGGGGTTTTTCAAAAAATCTAAAAGTTAGGGGTTTTTTGAGAAATCCCAAAAAAGATAGGGGGTTTTTGAAGAATTTCCCATTTAAAAATAAGTTGTAAATAAGTACATGAGTATACTTTATTTAGTTACGAAGTATGATGAATGATATTTTTTAAAATGACAGTGTCATTATAAAGTACAATAACTGTATTAGAATAAAAACATAGTTAAAAGACCCACAACATAACGCAAGTATTATTTCAATATTTGTAATTTTGACATCTTAAAATATTCTTAAGTAATGTAACACTATAACGGGTCTTTGATTATCATGTGCCATAAAATATATATTATGATGAACTTTTTTATAAAAATATATAAAAACTTTTGTTATAATCTATTTTTTATAATTATTTTCATAAATTTTCTGTATTTGGAATTTGTGATGATTGTTGTTTAAAAATAGTTTAAACAAAAATATGTTTCCTAAAGTATTTTTCATGTTTTTTTATTTTGTTTATGAGTAATTAATTAAAATAATACAATATTTTTTTTCAAAATGTGGGGGTTAACATTTTATAAATTTTGAAGGTGTTCATAGTTTTGAAAAAAATGGTAAAATAATATTTTTCTACAAAATTTGATGTCAATTTTGTATTATTATAGTTTATTAATATTTATTTAATGTTGTAAGGTTGGATGAAATCATTTATTATTTTGATGTATTTTGATGTTGTAGAGTTTGTTGGCTGCATCCGAGACTCGGGATTACTAACAAGTGAACCAAATGAACCAACCATCAGACCAACAATTATTACAAGACTTGAACTTCTTTTTCTTTTATAAATACTTAATTTTAAACTGAGTGTGTATCAAAATACGGTGAGTTTCATTAAACTTTAAATAATAGTATTAATATTAATAACTAATTAGTGTAACACTAGTCAATGGTCCCATAACCCAGTTAGTTGAGTGTGTGACACAAAAAAACATATGTTGTAAGAAATTGTGGGTTCGGTCCACATTAACATCAATGAATAGAGAACACATGAGTGATGAGTCTCCTCCATTTATTATCAAAAAAAAAAAAAAAAAAAAGATTGTGTAACGCTACCACTTAAAAAAGAGTCACTTGACGTGGTGGGGCTGACGATTACGAACGAACAATTCATCCCTAATTAAATACAACAATTACTTACTCTATGAATTATGCATTCTTATAATGGCAGAATTTCATGTGTACCCCTAAAAATGTGAAATTTCATAAATATCCCTATAAAAATATTCAAATATTTTAGATACCCTTCAATTAAACTTTTAGTTAATAATTTGTTAATTTTTTGGTTCAAAATATTTTTTCGTTTTACCCTTATATCAATATAATTGTTACTTAAATTTTGAGAATAATATTGATTTCAGCAATGATTTTTGAAAAGAAATTATGAGATAGAATTGACAATATTTGATTTTTTTATGGTTTGCAATATTATTTTAGATCAAAAGTTACTCGTTATCATACAAAAATAATTTCCAAAATTATGTAATTGACATATTCCCAAAGAAAAATAAGTTAATGATTTTAAATGATATAATAGGAGTATATGTAATATTTTAAGAATCGTATAGGGTAATCATGATATTTGAAGAATTTTTAAGGAGCATCCATGATATTTGAAGGAATTTGTAGGAATATTCGTGAAATTTCACATTATTGACGGATATATATGAAATTATATTGTTTTACATATATACACGTGAAATTGCGTCTATTATTATTATGATCAAAACAAACGTATCAATCCATGTCTATAAGTTAGAAGTAAAATTGGAACTGGAATCATTAAATAAGAATTAGTAATGGTAAAATACATATTCTTGTGTGAAGGATAATTGAATAAATATACAATGAATTTCAATATAAGAGACTTGCATGAGTGATGTGAGGTGACCCTTAATTAATATAGGAATAGGAATGCACCTGGAAAATGAAGAGCACAAGTGATAAACCATATGAATGCATGTGATAGTACTTAGTAGAATAGACGCAAATCCAACTAATTAATCAATTAGACCCACCAGTCACCACCCAAATTTGAGGTAAGCTTGACTTGCTCCTTAATTAAAGAATAACCCATTCCATTCCATTCTATTCTGTTGCCCCACCCACCACCTACTTGTTTATTCATGCCCAACTCAATCTCCCTTACCCTTACTCCACTTCCTCACCGCCAAATATCCAATTCTCGTCAATCAAAAGGATAAATACATAATTCATATAAGAGGCCCCCATATTTTACCCATCAAATCGTGATGTTGTCATGATGACATCACGATTAAATGAGAGTTTCAATTTGCATCAAAAATATCTTCCAATTAATTTTGTAATTTTAATTTGATTATTTAAATTTAAATTTAATTCATTGGATCATCGATTAGTTTAATTAGAAGTTAATTAATTGAATTTTTAATTACATTTTATTTAAGTGTTAATTAAATACTTAATTAATTGGGTGTAAATTGGATGGGTGAATTGGTAAACATGACAAAATAATGTCATGCTTATCCATCACGATTTGGTGGGTGAATTTGGAGGAAATAGTATAATTTTCCTTCGTATAATGTTATTAATTAGTATCTAAGTTTGTATTTTATGGTAAATAATATACAGGGATTCAGAATTGAGGGGCCTTTGGTACTAGAATAGGGGAACAAATACATTTTACATGATAACATGGGCATAACATGGCATAAATCTACATCGATATCTCCCCCGTTAATTAAATAAGAATTAGTTAAATAAATAAATAAATGAAAGTAAAAGGGGGGAATAAAAAGGGGGAGTTAATGTGATTCCAGATAGGAAGAATTAAGACGGAACATGATAATGTGCTCAATTCTCGCTGCCCACAGCCTGTATTCCAAACCAAACCTCACATGCCTATTCCCAATGTTTCCCATGCTTACTTGCTTCTCTCTTCGGAACAGTATAACGCTGCCCGGAATAGTATATTCCTTGGACTAGAAACAAAAAAGTGGTCATGAATATATACTTTGTAATGATAAATGGTGGATTTTGTCGCTTTCGATATATAAACATTTGTGCTGAATTTTCCAATTTTGAAATGTCAATGCATTATCCAATAATATTATCTTCATATGTATAACCAATGAAATATTAAACAAAAAAACAAACAGTAAAATCAAATGGAGACAAAAAGAAGCATAAAAGTAAAATATAGTTTAATATATTACAAAAGTATATACTATTTGTTACAAGATTCTCTGATCAATGGGATCACGATTCCTTACAACTGAACATGTATTGATTAAAAATTAACAAATAATGGATCACTAAGAGAACTCTCCAATAATCAATCAATCAATCTGTTTTAAAGAATGAATTAGTCTCCTTCAAATTAATCATATGTAAATACTTCCAGGGTCTTTCCGCATATTTCCACTCCCCCAATCAGGTCGAGAGAGAGGGGAAGGGGGATGGATATTAAAATAGAGAAATTTGGCAGGAAAGAAGAAGAAAAAAGGAATGAAATTTTCTACACAAATTGGTCAATTTGCCTCCTTTTAACCCTTTTTCTTTTTTCTTTTTATTTGCAAGAAAAAGAAAAGGATTAAAGAGGGGTTTTTGTTTAGGGTTATATTTTGTTTTTTTTTTCTGTTTTTGTTGGTTTCTAGAAGGGTAGTGAGGGAATGAATGTGATTAGTTTTGGACAAGGAGACAAGTCTCAGAGCCCTTCAGTTGTAACATGGCTTGTTCTTGGGTCCAGTATGACTGCGCCGCAAGAACCCGGTCCAGGAGATCTTGTGGAACCGGTTCACCACGTCTCTGTTGTGGTGCTATGCTCGCTGTGTGCACCAATGTCTTCCACTTGTCCTGTAAAAATTAAAATAATATTTATTTAATTAACCATGATTAACACGTGGATTAAATTGGGTAAGTTAAGAATAAAGAAGGATGACTTGTTGAAATTGACTACGTACCCAAGTTTGATAAGATTAAAAGTACACGACTCATGTTGAACGTGATTCATGAATTTGAATTTGAATTTGGAATTTGGAAATTGGAAATTATGACTTGACTAGTTCCAAAGGGAAATAGTGTTGCGTATGTATTTCTATAACTAAATCTTTATGTCCAATTATCGCCTAAATAATATCTTTTTATTAAATATAATGATTGGTATGATGATTTTGAACATGACATCATAACTAAACACACGTTTCACGATGATATAAAAGTGACCATGAAAATGTCAAGAAGACCCAGTATTGAATACCGTGTTCAAAATCATTCAACGAAATATAAAAACTCAAAATTGAATTCTTAAAACTAAAAATTCAAATTTACAAAATTTAATTACCTTAAGATCCACGTAGGTCCTGTGCTTCGCGTCATCGAAGGCCCTTATTTTCACATCCCTCCACCTACACACACATAAATTTAATCAAATTTTAATTTTAATTTAAACCAATTAAACGACAAAAAAAAGTTAAATTTCAATTTTTTATTACCTTCCAGTGCCTAATTTCTCGACGGCTTGAACGAGAGCCTCGACCTCGCCAACAGAAAAAGGGCGACGAATCCTCCTCTGCCCAACGGGTTCGACCCGCTTCAATTTCCGCGCAGCAGGAATAACTGCCAAAGGCTCCTCCGTTTCCATCTCCATATGCATCGGATGCACCACTATCGCCTTCGACTCGTTCGGAGAGTTCGGTGACGGCACCGAGTCGATCTCGCTTTCGTGACAGTTCAGAGACGGAGATAACGGGTTCGGGTTCGGGTTCAGATTAGGGATCTTTATCGGGTTCGGGTTTGGAGTCGGGAGCTGAGCCGAGATTGGTTTCTCTACGGTTACGTGACTGTTGTCTTGGCTGGATTTGGACTTGAGTTCGAGTGAAAAATCCAAATCATTTAATTTCTCGACCTGATTGATTCCGGCCTGAGTTAAGTTCAAATTTTCGTCTTGGAATTTCGTTCCTTGAAGTGTAACTCCAATGTCTAGTTCTTTTCCAAGCATCGCAGCAATTGCTTCCAAAACCCTTTTCTGTTAAACCCCACAAAAATATTCAAAATTCAAAACCACTAATTAGTAACACAAATTTGAAAATTAAGCTTATTTCTATCAATTAATTAGTTAATTGTTTACCTTGAGAGAAGCTACAGTACTGGTTTCGGAAACTTCGAGGGCCAGTTCGGGAATTTTGACCGATTTGATGTTCAATTTCACATTCTCTTTTTTTCCTTCCTTTTTCACTGCAAACAAATAAACAAAAAGGGTTGACTTGACTTTTCCTGGTAATTAATTAAATAATTAAATACAGGTCTTCTTTTACTAAAGAAAAATACCTTCGTGATTAAATGCAGAGCAATGCTCGAATTGCTTCTGCTTTTTAAACTGAGTCCTTTGACGAGTGTAAAACAACTTGCTTTCACAAAAAGCCGGTTTATTCTCCGCATCTACAAATTAAAAAAAATAATATTAAAAAAAATTGAATAATTAAAGGATCAAATTGAATAATTCACACTTACGGCTGCAAGAATCATCTCCATTAGGTGCACGGTATTTTCCAGGAGAAACTTTCTTCGAAACGATCTTCTTAGAAACCCTAGAATTAGCCCTGACCGCCTTGGTTTGCGTGCAACCAGACGTATTATCCCCGCAATCTCGATTCTCCTCATTGCGCGCAATGTTCTCTCTGTACAATGGCATTTCCTCGGTGCTGCCAGAACTCACCAAAGGAGGCAAATTGGAATTTGATTCCTTGGTGATGATAATTGGGGGTGAAGGGAGTTCTAGACCAGCTTCGCTGCAACTATCTTGATCCAACGGCTCTGGTTTGATCAACTGTGGCTTTGGATTCTCATTCATGAGAGCATTCTCTTCTAGAATCTCGCCAGCTATATTTGCGAGTATATGCATTGCGGACAAGTCGTCGTTATGAACAACGGTCTGATTGATCCTCCTCCTTGCAGACCGTTTTCCCTGAAAGATTTTTATAAAAATTTGAGAATTTTTTATTGAATTTCAAAATGTGAAGAATCGGTGTTGATTGGTATGCGTACCTTGGTTATTTTGGGTACGGGTGTTGAGGCCACACGGGTGGCAGAGGGTCCGTTAGTAGGTTTGCGAGGAGACATTGTATTTACTATTAATTTATGATTACAAATTTGCTGAATTAATGATCAAGTTCAAGGGAAAGATTCAACACATTCCTTTCTTCTCTCTTCGATAATAAATCTGCAGAACAAATCAAATATTTAATTAGGCGTGACTTTTATTATGAAGTATTTAATGAATTATGCAGAGAATTTAAAACTCAAAGTTTCATATTTTAATTGCTCGGAATGAATTGAATACAAAAATCTTGGATAAACCTCAAAGGCCCACCAATAAGAAAATTGAAAAAGAATTAATTGGGAAATTATTCAATATGAATTGATAAAAACTTATTATTTAACACAAAGCCCCCCAAAGTTCCAATAAAAAAAAATTAAAATTTATTAATTTTTTGAAATGGGAAAAAAAGGAAACGGTTTTTTATTCAGTATTTAATGCAAATAAGAAAAAGATATTAAAATCAGAAGGAAACCTATGCATGAAGCGATCCGAAAGACAGAGAAACATCACATGCATAGGGATCCGTGTGGATTAAGCAATTTTAAAAAAGGCCCTGATCTAAACCCCCAAGAAACGTACAATATTGAACAAGCAACAACAAATCTGCAAACTAATTTTACCATGAAATTCAGAAATTGGAAACAAAAATCTTTCTTTTGGTTTAAATTTCCACAAAGAGGAATAATTTATTTCGAAATGTGTCTTATTTGAACTTAATTGTGCAAAAAGTTAAACAGTGATCAGACATGATCTTCAAAAAATAATTAAACAAGTAGTGATCAGGGAAAACTACAAAACCTCAATAATTATTTTAAATCGCGTCTTCTGTAAACAAAATTAAAAGTTAACCTGCAATTAACAGATCCGATCTTGTATTTCTTCAATAAAATTTCAATTTTGATCATTTTTTATTTATTTTGAAACACAAATACCGTATGAATAATTTGAAATTTCTTCCTCGCTAAATTAACATATAAAACTCATGCAGTTGAGCATGATCAGAAACAAAACAAAAAGAAAAATCCACCTAACTTATTTTAAAAATTAAACACCCTCAGTTTACACAATTATCAGATCGGATCTTGTTTGCACAATTCAAAACGCAAAAGCAAACAATTACGACCTGAATCAATCAAAATATCTCAAATTGCCTCAAAACCAGAACAATTCGGCAAAAAAAAAATCATAACCGTCACAATTCACCAAAGAAAAACCCAAAATTTGATCAAATTACGTCAAAAAAAGGAAACGAAAACCACAGGATCACAAAACCTAACGTAAATAAACCCGAATTATTCAAAATTGAGCACGATCCACGAAACTAACCTTAAAATCTCACGATCCCGATCCTTGCTCCAAAATCTCAGATCAATTTCTTCAAATCAATTATCCAAATTCAATTGCTCGTCTCAAAAATCTCTTTGTATCGCTTTTGTTACTCTCTTTCTCTCTCTGTAGAATCGCCAAAACCCCGCAAAATCACCTTCTTCTCTTTCTGTATTTTGCTTAAACCCACAACGCTTATATCTTTGACCCCTCCGTTATGACCGGTTCTTTCAAGTAAAACCCCGCTGCTTGACCTCCTATAGGCAGTTAACTAAACCACCATATGGATTCCCCAAACTCTATATCCTCACTGTCCGCCACGTGTCAGTAATCTCACATCCAACGTCTCAGATTTTGCCAGCTATGTTTTTTTTTTTTATACTGTCCCAAAAGATAAATACTAGATTTGTCTTTAATTAAGTAAATTAGTTTTTTGCGGTTCGAGACATGACGCTAGACCAGTTCCAAATCCTCTCCATTTCTTTTTTTTAATCCGGACACATATATACTATGATATTAAACTGGACAGGATATGACCATTTGTATACTATTGGAGATAAACGAGCTCGTTCAAATCTCCGCCAACGCCTTGCTTGTTTACGAAAATTTCCGCCCACCAATTTTCACAGCGGAAATATCGACATGATGACACGCGTCGTTCATCTGGGCCGCCCATCAATTTTTGGTAGTCGGTATAACGAGTAAAATGCAGTAAAGTGAAATACGTGGATAATAAATATATTTTATTAGTAAAATACTGCGGTGATATGAATATTAAAAATAAAAAGGGTATATTTTATGTTGTTGAGAAAAATAATTGGGATGATTTTGTGGATGAGAATGGGTGAAAATGATGCTAAGATTCCTGTATTGAAGGCATCTCAACCAGAGAAAATTAGATAAGACTTTATGGATGGATCACATTTTTATCTACGCCAAGCAAAGTTTATATTCATCAAATTTAATAATATAATAATATATAATATATAACAATTTTGCATTTTAATCATTGCAAAATATTTATTAGACATGCTGTAATATATTTTTCTGATTCAGTTAAATCATCACATTGGATATATTTTAATATTAAAAGATACTCTAATTAACATAAAAGATTTTCTGAAACCACCCTAAATTATATATTCTTCACATAATTTTTCAAGAATTAAGAATTAGTTGTCAAAAGTCCCATGATTTTGGAAGGAGATAATGTCAATGATGTGTTAACCTCAATTTCCTGAAATACCCTTATTTGGTCCGTACAATTTCTAACAATCCGTGGATATTTTAGTCATTCTACCAGTAAGTACAAGTGCGTAGAAGGGTCCAATGTACTTTGCCACATAAGCAAACAACGCCAAGTGTCATCACGGTAAAACTATCAGGTCCGTTTAGTGTACTTTTAACGCTGTGTGATGGCGATTGGCGACGCCCTTTCGTAACGGCGTGAAGGTACGCGGCCGAAGGAGTGCCACGAAACATGACGGCGTTAGGTAACGCGATAAGGGCGGTGAGAAAGCGTGTGGAGAAGGCGAGGTTTCTTTCCGTGTCCAAAGTTTACGATTCTTCCGGGTCGGATGTTTTTAATCACATCTATTACCGGGTTATTGGATTACGGTGGTGTATGAGGACGTATATACACCGAGTGCATTTAGATTATTATTCCCTGGCCACGGAACCCACGTTGTATTGGCGGGACGTCATGTCTGTTACTGTGTATATTTTGCATGGACCAGTTCTTTCATACACCGGTAATTATAAAATTGTTAATTGCATGAGAGAGAGATGAGATATGCATTGGTCACGTTATGTTAGTAGTTCATGCTCTTCATGCCATGCATGCCAACTAGTTAGATATTAATTAATTAATTGATTATATCGTAAACGATCTTTGTATGGTACTTCTATATTATTAATTGATCCTATTTGTTGATAATTAATTTGGTTAGGATTATTTTTTACGTGCTGAGCAGTTAGGTTGACTCCACACGTACCAATTACCATACATATTCGGAGTTATATTTTTTAGTGTTTGCTCATGAATAAATAATATTAAACGAATATAAATTTATTGTGTTGTTTATTTAGAAAAAATAATTATATCACTGAAGTTATGACATAATATTCAAAGAAATGCCCAAAAAACTCTGAACACTTGAGAAGAACCCAAAGCAACATCAAATACTCTTCTCTCTCTCTCTCTCTCTCTCTCTCTCTCTCTCTCTCTCTCTCTCTCTCTCTCTCTCTCTCCATGAAAAGATTGCTTGGCGTATAAGTAGAGAAAACAACGAGATCTACCCTTTGAAGTTAAATTTTTTAACCTTCTTAATTAATTATATTGTTTCTTTCATTTTGTCGAGCTAATTATGTAAAGGAAGAAGAAGCAAACCTAACTTTGTGGGCTGGTCACGTGGCTAATTTAATTTGCAAGGCTGTGTATGTTGAGACTTTCACGTATTACACTCAACCCCCTTGTTTTGTAAAAAACAAAAAGTTTTAACTTAATTACTGCATGTAAATTAGGTAAATTAGATAAATCATGACATGTGGTCCATGAGATTAGAATAGGTACGTTTTATCAAATTTGAAAGTGTGAGATCAGATCTGAGTTTACTATTCATACGTACATCGCAAAAGAACGAGAATGAAATGGAATTTGCATGCCCACCAAACTGGGTTGTTCTGCCTTGTTGGTTTTGTTTGTTGTACCGCAAAATCGACCAAATTTGGTACTTGTGGTCAGTTAGTTCAGTATGAGCTTATCTTCTTATTGTGGACATAAACTTGTGATTTTGGGTAAACTACAAAATGCAGGTTATTCAAATTTGTGTTTTCGCCAAAAAAAAAATTTTCAAATTTCAATTGTTTATCAATTATCATGAGTAGCTGAAATTTGAATCGTCAAAATTTTATCACTTCATTAGTTTTTCATTCATTTATTGATAAAAATGAAATGTTACGTTCGAGTCGGGTTTACTAACGCGAGCATCTAAATATTTCTTAGGAAATTCAACACTATATTTAATAAATAGACAGAATTGAATTATCCATAACTACGCAAATATTAATCACAACGAACCAAAATATTAATAATTAATCAAATTATTACTATGTTATACAAAATAAAAATCCTGATTAATCTAACTAAGATAAAATAAAACAAATAATATACAAATATTTTATTTTTGCAATATTACCTTATGTTGCGATATGTTAATATTTTATTTTGTATTCCAAATTACTTAATTAGATTTGGGATGGTGAAATCGTAAAATCATCAATATCGAGATTCTATCAAATTAAAATTTTATGTCCGACGTGAATTATTTTGTCAAGTTAGAATCGTAATGAGTCGGCATTTTGATAATTATGATTTCATCATAAACTGTAAATCGGTAAGTTCCAATAAGGTTGTGGTAAGTCATTGAATTTTGACAATGGCTAATTGAAGAAAATTCAATGATTTGTGAAAAACGAGTGAATTGGACATGTCACGTGAAAAATGAAAAAAATACACAATAATTTAATTTGAATAAATTAAAATTTCAATAATTTGTAAAGATAATGAATAAAATATTTTATCAATGTACAAAAATAAATGTCGTATTACATTCTCCTAGAAAAAGAATGATCAATTTCGAAATTTGAAGCTCAAACCAAACAATATTTTTGACAAGAACTTCGAATATCCAAATTACAATTTAAAAAAAAAAAAAAAAGTCCAATCCAAACACATTGTTTCTAGGGACATGATTGGTCCATAGCTTATTTTCATGTTGTATTAAATTTAGGGTCACATTCCAACAACCTGTTAGAAGATGTACCCCCCAAAACGATGGAATATCATATTTGCATCTTAATAATCTCTCATCCTCTATATCCCCTTCACAACAATGAATCCATGCAAAATCATAAATTAAGATTTACAAACAAACTAGTACACGAATTATGCATAGAATTTGCACATAGAAGGAGTGGAGTATTTGTGATTGGGTCCGATATATTGGTAGGTTGTCAGTGGTGCAGTAGTTGGTTGGATCCACCATCCACGCTCACTTCACTGTTTGTTTATTCACCAATCACCAATCACCATTTCTCTTTTCCTCTCCATTCTCCCAATTCATCTAATTGTGTCGACTGGAGATAACTTTAGTGGATTAATTCCTTAACATAATGAGATCACTGGCTAATCAACATATTATATATACTAGGTACCCTTTTGTAGCACAATACTTTATGGCCTAATCATTTAGGGCACCTCAATAATTAAATTGTCAGATCTTCTATGCCATGGTTTAGTAACGTATATTTTATTTTCAAATGGACCCAAAAATGCAATTAGTGGCGGATTTTGTACAAATCAACGGGGGACGATAGTCTAGAAAGAGCTGCTGTGAGAAATTTTTAAAATTTATTGAGAGGATGATAATACTTAACTTTGCAGTTTTATTGTAAAATACACTAACATAATTAAATACAGGTTTGCTAAGGAGAATCCAAAAAAAAAATTCAAAAAAAATTCACGCAGGCAAAATATGGTAATGAAATTAGCAAAATATATTATTTAAAAGAACAAAATATACTGTTGAATCCAACATGTTAACATGACTAAAATTAAGGATAAATTAATATATTTTCAACAATATCTTTTGCTATATACGAAAATATATTTTGCTAATTTCAATAGTATATTTTGGACCTTGGATTTTTTTTTTGGTTCTTTTTGTGGATTTTTTTTTAACATTTCTATAATTAAATATATATACTATCCTTCATAAATTTACAGTAATGCAACCCCCACCTCTTTAATTGGAAACTAATTAATGATTATAAATGCTAAATAGGAAATTTAATGGGAGTGCGGGTTGTTTGGGGGGTAATAGTGCGGGGTGTGTATCACCACCGATAAATTTAGGAGATACAACTGTCCCCCTAGTTTCTTAATAGATCCGTCAATGTCTGCAATATAAGGCCACAGAAGAATAAAATGAGAATAATATAATATGATAAGAGATAATAGAGAATTTATAAGGTGGGGATGAGTGAATAAGGAAGAGCACATTGGGTGTCCATTGAGGTCTATACATTCATCAAACACTCACATATGCTTAGTGATCTCTCTCACCCACCCCCTAATTAATCAAGTCTCTATGATATAATATAATGTTATTAATTAATATATAATGAAACTTGTATAGAATAATCAATACATTATACATATACAAGTAAATCATAGGAGAGAGGATTGATTTTATAAAGGGATAAAAACATAGTGAGAGAAGAACTGTTCACATGGGCAAGTGTTTTGGGGTGCTTTTCACATGCTTGCTCGAAAATCACAGAGAGAGAAAGTGTATATGTGAGTGACAGTGTGTGTGTGAGAGAGAGAGGGAGGAATAGCTGTACGTAGTTGGATATCTCATGATTTATGGTATTAATTATACAAAAAGTCTAGGGTGCAGGAAATAACTTACCGAAGTATTACCGAAGTGTGATGTGGAGTTGGGTCCCATCTATCTAGACTTCCACGTAAAATACTAGGTCTATTTGGAAAAGAAAATAAAAATTCACTTTCTTCCCCTTCGTATCTTTTTCCCCACAACTCTACCTCCAATCTCCACACTTCACCTCCGCTCCACCTCCACTCCACGTCTACGGTCTCCACCTGAAGATTTCACCTCCTCTCCTCATTCTCCAGATCCTGCATCCTTCTCCACGACTCCAACTCATTCTTTCTTGTGTTTCTGCTCATTGTATCTCGATTCTCGTCGACCTCCAGATCTTGTCGTGACGCCCAATTTCACAGCCTCGCGAGACTTCACCTCTCTAAATTCGCCTCTCGCCAAGAGATTTACCTCTGATTGTTGAGATCACAAGTCGTGTTTAAGAGTTATGAGGCAGTAATTGCCTTGC
This sequence comes from Luzula sylvatica, assembly GCA_946800325.1. Taxonomy (NCBI): domain Eukaryota; kingdom Viridiplantae; phylum Streptophyta; class Magnoliopsida; order Poales; family Juncaceae; genus Luzula; species Luzula sylvatica. The sequence goes on along the minus strand of OX326961.1, from coordinate 40,272,482 downwards.
ATGAGATTTCAGAGAAATTTCAGTGTGCTGATCAGAAAAGCTGAGGTGAGTATTTATATTGAATCGTGAATTGTTTTTTATTTCCCGGACACGCAAGAAGCTAAAATTAGTATCAAAATAGCTAAACACATGAACATTTTCACCTTACTGATCTGAATTGTTAGAAATTGAGATCGAAATCAAATAAATAAATTCTGTGAGGATCCAATCAAGAACCAAATAAATTTCAATCGTAATTCTAATACTCAATTTTGCAATATATTTGCATCATTAACTACACAAATTCGACAATTAAGCCTTAAAATATGATAATCGCAGGTGTCTTCATGTCATGTCAAATTTTACAACTATGCAAGTTTCATACGGATAAAACTTTTTGTGTTAATTTTAGAGTTGTTTGGCTCTCAAAATTTCCCACTATATTCATTACATTTTTCATAACATAACTCTAATAGCAAATGTATATATTGGAATCGATATTAGGTTTACGCATCCGGACTGTCAAGAACGAGGTGCGCTAGGCTCTCGGCGAGTTGAGTGGCAAGGATATTTCAAGAGGTCTTGATGAGTACTTTTAGCAAGTTTTGTATCGGCAAATAACTTGTAGACTTGTAGTTGAGATTATAAATTTTGTTTGTTTGTTAGTTTACATATCTGAATTAGACAATTTGATTATCTTAGATTGACAAAACTCATAATGGACAATTCGATTTATTCAATTGCATTTCGTTACCTTAGATTAACCATTTTCGTGATCCGACCAAGAACTCAAATTTCGTAATCTGAACAAGTCTCCCACTGAAGCAATCGAGATGAGAATGGCCTCAAGCAGCTTTGAGCAATTTTAGATTTTCTGGTGAGATTACAATGAGGATATTTGGTGACGGTTTCTACTTTGAAAAGTTCTAACGAAATAGAATTGGAAACAAGAAAAAAGATCTCATCATTAATGGAAATGTATTAGAGAAAATATTAGGACTCTATAGATGGAAAGAAGCGACATTAGTCATGCTGAGGTGGCACACCAAGAAATATTTGTTCCACCTCACGCTTCGGTATGACTTCGGTAAGTTATTTCCTGCAGCATAGACTTTTTGTTAATTATATACGCAAAAATTAATTAATTAAGATAAATGTAGATCTATCTCTCCTAACATGTGGATAGAGATGCCTTGTCTTTAAATTTTATCTCAGATAAATTTTCTTTTCAAACTCCAATGATTGGCTTCATGTTACCAAAATAAGTTACGCATTTATAAATTTTGGGCTTTTTGAGTCGTATGAAACTATGAATTGTTGACAAATTGGGCACTGTCAATTATGGTTAAATTATTTTTTAACATCTTCACTGCACGCCAAAATTGAAAAGGACCGTATTGAATTGAACCCGTGTTTTAAAAAATTGAATTTCTTTTGGATAGGCTCGTACGTAGCCATTGCGAAGTTAATTTATAAATTTTATAGGGGGTCCCTTGAAAGTGATTGTGTGGCAATCTGTTATCTGATTTTCTTCCCTTCCAGAAAAGGCACCAACCATTTCTAGCCATATTTCTAGAACATATATTAATATGTATGGTGTTTATGACTCCTTTCTCGCAATTTAGGATAAAACAGAGCCCCAATTTGTATATTTATTTATTTATCAATTCAATGTTACCACTTACCACCGGTTATTTATTTCAATTTCATGGAAAGAAAAATCTTTATTTGAGGTGGGAAAACTTTTAACTACTTAAAATGGATAATATTTTATTTAGCACAGAAAATTAATACTAATATTTTTTTTAATAATATTTGTTTTCGATATCACTACCCCAAAAAAATACGTTATGGCTCATCAATTAATAACACGACTAAACCATAAGAAATCAAACAAAAATTAAGTTATCTATAAATACACAATCTAATTAAAAGATAAAGTCCAGAAAAGACAAGAAGAAGAAATCCAAAAAAAAATCATAAAAGCGAAATAAAATTCAAGTAGAATAAACAAAACTCTGAAAATATCAAAAAAAGCCACTCAAGCGTCTACATCGGAATACTGCCACGGGTTGAACTCGACGGATAAAGGATCCGAACCCTCGGAAGAAGTGGAGCTTTCGATCTGGACCCTGTGTTCGCTGTACTTGCCGTTATATTCGTAAACTTCCAAATCGCCCCAAGGAGTAGGAGTCACTTCTTCGGTCAAGTTGAACCAGCGAGGGGTAAATTTGTCATTTTTCGCTTCGCGAGCCCTCTTCTCTGCTCTCTGCTTCTCCTCCAACCTACACACCAAAATCATTATTATTTATTCGTTATCTTCGCTGAATATTTTTTTTACCAATAACACCCTATAATTTTGGAAACTCAGTTTTAGTCCCCTGTGATGTGCGATGATTTTTTTTACTCCGTTTTGTTGACTTTTCTTGTATATGTTCTCATTTGATTTTGGACCAAAATGTCCATATGACAAAACATTTGGAATAATTTTATATTATAACGAAAATATTGTACAAGGGGATCTTGGACAAAATAACAAAAAATATTTGGCTTGAATGCCGTTTTCAATACCGTAGATACAAAAAATAACTAGGAAAATATGAGAGTTTTTTTTAATATTCAGAAAAGAAGGGTGTCTCTGAAAATTTACCTGCTTTTTTCCGAGCCAGATTTGGACATGTCGCCCTTTTCCAAAGCGAATCGATCAGGTCTGAGTCGCGAATCCGAAGGCAAAAGGCCTTTTGGAGCCGTATCGAAACTATTAATCTTATGCGCGAAATGAGTATACTGATACTTATCTCCTTGTGGCGTTTTCGCAACTCTCCATAACTAATACCAAAAATTACAAATAAACCCATCGTTAATTACAATTACAAAAAAAAATTAGGGTTTTATTGAGTACCTCTTGGAGTTGAGTATTGGGGAGAGGTTCGCCTTCAACATCGCAAGGCTGACAGCTCATCGATTCGTTCCATTTACCAGTCAACATTATTTTCGGTTCTTCTTCTGAAGTATATACATATCCATCCACCTCGTATCTCCCCGCCCTACAGTTTCAATTCCTTTTTAATTAATATATCATGCAGGGGCATTTTTGTAATTTTATATATTTTTTGGTTATCATACCCGAACCAGCCGCAAGGTTGGAAAAAAAGAATGACTTTTTCACCGGTCGTCAAATTGGTCGACACCATTTCTCCTGGCGAGTCAATCCATGTCCTGCCAAAAATCAAGTTGTTGACTTTCGTTAGTGGCGGTACCAAATCTATCACCACTCCTGATTTCTTCAGCGTCAGCCTCGTCCTTTTTTACAAAAAGATAATTCAAGGGGTTATTTTAATATTTTAGAAAAGATAGGGGGGTTTGTGGAAATTTCCGTTTACCTGCCTACTGGGTATATTTCGACTGAATTGCCTAGGAATTTGGTCTTTAATTTGGAAGTGATGTCATAAATGAAATGCTCGTTTTCTGCATGGCCTGCGCTCATTGGTGGGTGGTGACTCACCTGCATTAATTAATATATGATGTTAACAAAATGGTTTAATTAAGTAATTTAAATTAATATTTATATCATATGATTGAATAACCTGTTCAGAAATGAAAGAAATGCCACAATGATTAGCCATTTCGTAAGTCTCTCCTAAAATTGGATTGAATGGTTTCCATGTTCTCTGATATGCATAGTACACCGATACAAACCATGATGCTACATATATAGTCACAAATATAAATTTACATTATTAATAAATGTATTAATTAATTAAATAATGTAGTTAATTAGTTAGTTACCTGTGTAAGCGAGACGCATGTGAGGATCCTCACATTCATCCGCCTTGTTTAATAGCTCAGAGTATTCCATTATCTACGTTAATTCAAGAAAAAAGAAAATCAGTTTGTTTTAAATTATAATAATAAATTGAATTTAATAATTATTTGCGAAAAAATGAATACCTCGGCCATTTTTTGAAGCATAGTCATGGGTTCGAAAATGATGACAGGAAGAGTGACAAGTGAAGTAACGTCTGCTCCTATGTATTTGTTCATCATCTTCCAGTAACCATCTCTATCCTGCACGATTCAAATTATGCATTTTTTGTAAGGATTTATGGCAAAATTGGGAGATTCGAAATTCAAAATTTGGCGATTGAGAAGAATTAGAAGAAATTGAGACCTCTTGTTTCCATCTGCCTCTGAAAGCTTCTGCTTCAGCATCTTCTGTGCCTCCTTCTGGATTGATTACTTCAAGCCCTTCATATCCCATCATTCTGCAAAATGTAGAGTCCTGTATTAATATGCAATATGTAACAATCTAGAGTAACGAATCAAATTATACAGTCATTCATGGATAGATGATAAAGGATCGCAAAATTCGTGAGAAAAGAAGAAGAAATTGAAAAAAAATTTAGCGAGAAAAGGTAATCCGATCCATTAAATAATCAACATGCAAAAATCAGCTCGATTCACACATCAGACATCATTAAATCTCAAATCTTTCAATCATCTAGATTCAAGTAAACAAGCTCGAAGCACCAAAACCCGATCTGACAAAAATATCGTCGTAGGATAAGCTAATACTTCCCAATTTTCAAAATCCGCTTAGGGTTTCGAGTCAATCAGTAAAACAAAAAGTCAACAACAACAATTCAAACACAAAAAATTCGGGAAAAATAAACAAAAAAAAGATCGCCGGAACCGGAACGTACCCATTGACGGATTTCTGTACGGCGTTTCCCAAGCTCTTAACCCAAGTGAAAATTCCCCCTCTGGTACCAGATGCCTCCTGCTCCTCCTTCGATCCCATCTCCTAATCTGCTCTGATCCGACCAACTCTCCCCGATCCAAATCAAATACGTGATATTCAGACCTCAATTAGGAAAAACTACGTATAAGAAGAAGGGAAAAACAACACTATAGACGGATCGATAAATTGCAAGAACATCGAGTACGGAGCCGGTGACCTCACCTTGTACGTGTCGGCTCAGCTTAAAATCTTATACCATAAATTGAATAGACCTGTTTTATGTGAAACAGTAAATACAGATTATATGCAGCCCAACAGACCGCGTTTTATTTATATAGACCGAGTTCATATAAATAAGTTTAAAGTGCGTCCCAGCTGTATGAGTTTTAACGGAATGGCGAAACTACCCTTATCTGGAAGAGGTAATTTTCAGACGTCTGATGGTTGTAATTAGACCAGAAACTGCTATTACAACGATTTACTCCTGAGTAATAGGGCCAGTTTTGTCTGAAATATTAGGTAGGACCCACAAGTCAGTCAGATAGCGTGTTGATTCTCCTGTTATAAGTGTGTTGATTCTTGAATGGTTGTGGTTAAAAGTAAGAGGTCACTGTAAGGAATGAGAAGGCTTCGTGATGAAGATTCTGCCATATATTATGGCCTGGCTAAGAATAATACCTCATGATCTTTTAGGCTGTCCTGTAATTATGTTTACAATTAATAATTTTAACTTTTATGTATTCGAATATTGACCCCAAATCACATGCTTAGCTATTTAATTTAGGTCTTTCCAGTTTGTAGATACTCCAAAAAGAAAATTAAATAGAAAAAGTCGGTATATATTGAATTATACGCCTTTCAATTAAGCCCACGAAATTTAAAATTATGTATTATCAAGCCCGGCTCATTATAGGCATGAGTTTGACGCAAAGGTCCACCAAAACACTATAATTATTTAATTTTGGTGCTCGGATATTTTTTTGCCGTATTATAATTATTAATGTTTGGATGTAAGTATTTATAACACTTGTTGTTATAATTTTGTTGTTTGGATAAAAACAAGAGGAAGTCGATAATGGAACTATAATATATATGAAATGACATGATCAACTCGATAATCTCTGACAAAAAATAATATTTCGTAAATTCAAAGATAAAGTTATTCACACAAATTATAAATTAATACTCCAGACAGTATCCACACAAATCATTCAAAACAATTTATTACATGAATGTACCATATAATATTAGATATATACAATAAATAATTAAATATTATATAAAGATTACATCTTCCTAGTAATTACAATTTATAAAATAATCATTCAAAACAAGAAAATTGAATAAATTTCATTCTATATAGATTGATGGAGCGATTCGCAGCTCGCCCTTTCAAAGGCTCGAAGCGATTTCAAATGGATGAATTTTTGCTTGATAGAGCACCTCGTCTTCAAAATTTTCTGGACGGTAGTGACTGTGGTTTTAAATTTCGGCTGGTTAACTTAAAATGATCGTATTAATCAATTTGGTTGCAAATTGCAATTAATAACGATACTTTCAATGATAATTCATATTTTTTATTATTTTGGAGTAATTTTGTATTCAAGAAATTGTTGTACTTAAATTAATATAATATTAATATTTAATTAATATCTTATTTTTTTGTCAAAGGCTTCTAAAATCGCCGGGCCGACCCTGTGTAATATGTACGTGATTTTATGATTTTATCTGAGCCCAACGTGGCATCAGTGACACATTTTGACATGATTTCTCGGAGAGAAAAAATGATTCTGAAATTATACTATACGATTCTTTGGTGGCGGAGAAGAGGGGTACATAGTAAATTTTACACTGTTATACTGATAAAATACACTGAATCACCAAATATATATACTGTTTGACGAAAATTTGGGGGGGGGGGGGGGGGGGGACCGTCCCCTAACTCATCCGCCCCTGCGTGGCATGCTCACCAAATATATATACAGTTATTTTTAATTAAAAGTTAGATTGATTTAATTGAATTCAGTTATGTATGTTTATATTTTTGGCTAATTCCCGAGACAGAGAATTGAAGTTAATAAGTATAAAACCCGTAAGCCAATAAGATAACGGGAGAAAGGGCGCGTTCTGGTGGACCATTCATTGATATAGGTAGTCATTCATGGAGATAAGTAACCGTTGTGTCTTAGTATAGAATAAAGTAGAGTAATTGGGAATACACTGTTCTTAGTGAATTTTTCTAATTAGGTTTTTAATAAGACATCTTATGTTACGTATGAAACAAAATAATATTGTACTGTTTTCTCTTCACTATGATTTTTGTCCCATTGAGTTTTATCCTGTAAAATTTTAAAGAGACAATTTATATGCGTACAAAATAAAATACATTCAAAAAAGTGTTGTAAATATGAAAGTATTAATTATACCTTAATATGTTCTTAATATGTTATGTGTACGACTATATATTATTGTGATAAGTTGGATAATTATGGATACGTACGGACATGAAAAGATACATGTCGAAACCTTCACACTATATTTCTTTGTGTTGATTTACTTTCCACTTATAATAAATATATTATTTTTAATTCTTAATTACATATGTACGAAGATATGTTTTCTTTTGTGTAGTCGGCATCATAGACTTTTTTTTTTTTTTGAAAGAAAAGCAAGCACGATACGTGCCCGATCTTTTCGTTTTGATATATTAAAAGAAAAAGTTTCGATACAAAAGATGCGAAACGAAAAAAGATACAAGGTGATCTAAATTGTTAAAATATTTCTAGCCATTAATGTTCATTCTCTTTGTCGTCGGAATTATGAAGGATAATGCTCTCGTCATAGCCTGACTCGGTTTCCCTCGCGTCGGACCTGCCTCGCAGTCTTGCTGGATCTGCTATAACCTAGTAACGATCCATAACCACCTATGCCATATCGATCGCGTCGCCAGAGAGATGCACTTCATAGCAACTCGGGTCGAGGATTACGCTATTTTGAAGATCTGACTCGGTTTCCCTCGCGTCGTCACTGACTCGGTCTCCCTCGTGGTCTTGCTGGGTCGGTTGTAGCCTAAAAGCATCCCATAACCGCATATGCCGTCCCGATTGCGTCGCCAAGGAGCTAGCATATCCAATTTCTCTGATCGTTTGTTTTTGGAATTCGTCACCAATAGATCTCAAAATTCGTCGTTAATTCGTTTCCAAAGTTCGTCCCGATTGCGTCGCCCTCGCGTTGTTCGGGATCTTTTCCGGTTCTTAATCGAGCTCGAATTACTTAATTGTTAGGGTGAGTTCACTCGGCAGCACCTCTTGCCGCCGATCTTTTGTCACCATTCGGATTTGTTCATCCCATTTTTCAACGGTTAGGGTAAGTCCACTCGGCTTAATTGTTAGGGTAAGTCCAATGCGATTACGAACTTCGATCGGTTTCGAGCTTCGGTCGGTTCCGAGCTCCGCTTTTGTGCACTATCTATGTGTAATCAACCCTTCTTCGATCTTTTGTAACTTCGAATAAGCATTTTTTACTCAAACTTCGCTCGAAAAGGCCTCTTTTTCGCTGCCCCGATCTGTCCAGAATCTGTCTGAGTTTTGCCCTCATAAATAAGGCCTTGTCCGCTGCCCACACCCGCCTCGCGTCGCTTGTCTCGGATCTGTCGCATTGTCGCATCGCTCCACGAGATCTGAACGTATCATGTCGGCCTTGTGCAGGCCATCAGATCGTCTCGTCGGATAGCGACACCGTCTCCAGATCTCGTCTCTTCTCGTCGCCGAACAGGTCGCAAATCGTCGCCGGACAGATCCTCTCGTCTGACAGCGACCCCGTCTCCAGATCTCGTCTCGTCGTGGCTGTAGTCTCGTCGTGACCATGATCATCACTACCGTGGCTGTAGTCTCAATTCTGCATCGACTTATCTCACTCGGGTTCCTCAATTTCTGACCCGATTCTTTGACCAAAGCCAACCACGAAGCTACTCGCTGCGAACGGTGCTGCTGGCTGCTCGTTGCGATCGATCGACACTGCTCCCTGCGATGGATCGACCGACATTGCTCACTACGATCCACACTTCTTTCTGCCCGCTGCGATACACGCTGCTCGCTGCGATCGGAGCTAACTGTGAGAGCCCAACGGAGGGGGGGGGGGGATCGGTAGAAGGAGATTATGTGTCGTGGCCAGTGGCCATCTCTCCTTGGTGCCGAGTCGTCGGAGTTTGCTGTCTCGACGCTTTCATGTGTGTGGAGGCAGAGGTGGGGTTAGGGTTTGAGCGAAGGTTAGTGGGTTAGGGGATGGGGACAGGGGTAGGGAGGCGGGAGGGAGGAGGAGGTGGAGGTGGAGGTGGAGGTGGAGTTAGCAGGGTCAGGGTGGGGGTGGAGGCGGCGCCGCCTCCACCCCAGTTTGAACAATTTTGTTTTCCTTCGCTCTTTTAGGGTTTTGGAGGAGAGAGCAATATTAATTCAATATGGCATCATAGACTTTTGTCAATGTGAATATTTTGGGCATTAACATGCCATTCTAGTGGTCAATACATTTCAGCATGAACATATCATTTTTTTATATGGTTGTGTAATTATTTAATAACTTATTATTTATAGTATTTTTATTTTGATGTATATTATAAATTGCATTGCACAACTGAAAAAATAAAGAAGAGAATTTCGTTTATCTTATTTTCTATTTATATGTTCTATTGCAATTTTTTAGAGAACAAAAATTGGTAACAAAACCAAATATCCAAACACGACATCGGTTGCATAATGTTTCACACATTAAGCTTGCCATACGAGATCCTTGCCACAACTGAAATATGAAAGGTTATAACTTACTAGCATGGTACCCGCGCAATTGCGCGGGTTCATTGTAAAAAATTATATATATATATTTTATTATTATTATGTTTTGTGTGAGTATTTCTTCGATGAATCGCAACATGTTTTATGATATAATCCAGATAGCCAAAAAGTAGCATATTTTACGAACGTTAAAAATTTATATTAAAAAAATATTTTCTTATAGGGCATGTTTGATTTGAGGGATTTTGGTGGAGATGTATTTTGAAATACGGGATAAGCTCGAAATCCTTTGTTTGATTTTCATGTGTATTGTATTTTGAACCCCTTATCCATGTATTTTGTTATCCATTCAAAAAATTGGTATTTCATATCTTGTATTTCCTTATCCATGTATTCCAATATTATATAATATAATCTAATTTACATAAAATATAATATTATATAATATAATATAAAATAATAACAATATAATATTATATAATATAATAGAAATATAATATAATATAATATAATATAATATAATATAATATAATAAAACAATATAATATTATATAATATAATAAAATAATATAATATTATATAATATTATATAATATAATAAAATAATATAATATTATATAATATAATAACAATATAATATACAACAATATCATGTAATACAATATAATATCATGTAATATAATGTAATGTACTATAATAATAAAATAATAAATAAAATAATAAATAATATAATATAATACAAAACAATATAATATTCATTGATATAATATAATATAATATAATATAATATAATATAAAGCAATATAATATAATATAATATATTACAATATAATATAATATAATATAATATGATATAAAACATTATAATATAATATAATATAATGTAATGTAATGTAATGTAATATAATATAATATAAACCAATATAATATAAAATAATATAATATATTATATTATAATATAGTATAATATAATATAATATAATATAATATAATGATATATAATATAACATCATAATATACATATAATATAATATAAAACAATATAATATAATATAATATAATATAATATAATATAAATAAATTAAAGTAATATAATATTACATTATATTATATTATATTATATTATATAATAAGAATTAAATGACATACATATAATATTATTTTAAAATGTTATTTTATAATATAATATTACAATATTATATTATATTATATTATATAATAAGAATTGAAGTAATATAATATAATATAATATTATAATATAATACAATATTATATTATACAATAAAAGAATATAAATATAATATAATATAATATTCAAATCCTGGATTTTGTACCAAAGAATCAAACAAGGGATTTGATATACATGATTTCAAAATACAACAAATCAAACAACTCACATGGATTATCAAATACATGGATAGTGATATACACGTATTTCTATATCCATGTATATCAATATCCCCCCAAATCAAACATGCCCATATTGTATATAACTTGTATATCAATGAATTATAGATGCATTGTATGTATTATACAAAGAAGCCATATAAAAATTGCAAACATTCAACAAAAAAAATTAATGCATCACTTTACCCAACATTTAATAATGAGATAAATTAATTACAACAATACCTAGTTTTAATTAATTCAATTATTAAAAAATAATGAAGTCAAATGCGTTCAAAATAGTGAAAACTTTTACCACGCCATAAAATATGGTAAGATGGTGTGTTTGCCTCGGTAAATCGCGATTTTTACAAATTTAAAAGCAAAAACCATTTGAATTGTTGAAGAGCCGGCTTCCTTCAACGATTTAAATGGTACCTACTTTAAAATGTGTTTAATTTTTATACATCATTGGCAAATGTGTTCTTGCATTTGTATCTTTTTTTCTTTTTTTTTGTATTTGTTTTTGTATTTCATACTCATCGTTCGTATATTATTACTTCATATTTCATATTTCGCATTTGTATTTGTATATGTATTGGTGTTTCGTGTATTCTCTCACTTCGTATTTCATAGTTCGCATTTCATATTTATGGTTTAGGATTTGGGGTTTAGGATTTAGAGTTTAGGATTTAGGATGTACTATCTATGGTTTATACCTTAGACTTTAGGTTTTAGTCTTTAGGTTCTAGGGTTTTAGGTTTAGGATTTAGGGGTATTCCTAATTCATAATCATATATATATATATATATATATATATATATATATATATATATATATATATATATATATATATATATATATATATATATATATATATATATATATATATTCGTGTTGGTATTTTGTATTCGTGTTTATATTTTGTATTCATATTTCGTACACGTATTAATTTTTAGTTTCCTCATTTGTATTTCGTATTTGTCTTCGTATTTCGTAATTCGCATTTCTCATTTTGTATTTGTATTTTAATTTATGTGTATTTGTATTTTTAGTTTGTAAATTATTTGTATTTCGTATTTGTTTTTTATTTTACCTATTCGCATTTGTGTTTGTGGATATTCGTATTCGTGTTTCAATTTATGTCTTATCATCTTTTTATTTTTTATTTGTAAATTATTTGTATTTCGTGTTCGTGGATTTTTTTTTTGTTTCTCCATAATTGTTATGTATTCGTGTATTATTCTTATTCGTATTTTGTATTGTATTCGTGTGATATTTCGTAATTTGTTATTCGTTACTTGTAATTCTTAATTTTTAATCATATTAGTTTTCGTGTTCTTATTCATATTTGTATTTTATTTTCGTATTTCGTACTCGTTTTCGTATTTTGTATTTGTATATGTAATTCGTATTTGTATTCCATAATTGCATTTGGTATTCGTACTTGTATTTGTATTTTTTATGTGTATTTTTATTTTTTTTATGTTCGTGTTTTGTGTTTTGTATCCGCATTTTGATGATGATGATGATGATGATGATGATCAACATGTCCTCATTTCTGAAACATATTGAATTGTTCGCATTTTTACTTATACTTGTTTTTGTACTTCACATTCGTTTTTCGTATTAATATTTGCATTCGTGTCCGTATATTCATATTCATGTATTTGTATTCGTGTATTATTCTTATTCCTGTGTTCACAATAGTATTCGTATTTCTTATTTGTAATTGTGCGATTTTGTATTTCTTAATTCGTTATTCGTAATTCTTAATTGCTAATAGTATTTGTATTTCTGTTCGTATTCACATACATATTCGTATTCCATTTTCGTATTTCGTAGCCGTGTTGATATTTCGCGTTTTTTTATTCCGTAATTGTATTAGGTGTTCATGCTTATATTTGCATTTTTGATGTGTACTTGTATTTGTGTATTTTTTCATTGTTCGTATTTTATATTTTGTATCCGCCTTTTTATGATGATGATGATGATGATTGTGATGATATGATAATAATGATGATATGATTATGATATGATGAAAATGATGATATGATAATGATGATGATGTGATGATGATGGTATGATTGTTGGTTAATTCTAACCTAGAGGGGGGTAAATTTGGCAATCTAACTAACACTTAGTTTAGATTTAAACCTAATTTACGGTGCGGAATAAATAATAATTTAGATGATAAAGATGATACCGTACAAACACTTTGACACAAGAAGTTTGTTTACGAAGTTCGGTAGGTGGTTGCTTTGTAGCTTTAACTCACCCTTTACTCGCTTAATTGACCGACTCAATTATTTGCGAGTACCTACGTCTCCGGGAATGCCTTGTGCCTCTTTTTGGCTTTCGATTGACTTCCAACTCAACTCGATTACAAGGATTTGCCTAGATCGATTTACACGCTTCTATCGATCTATAGCTTAGGTTCTTTACAATTTGTTGCACTAGCCTATTACACTTTTTCACTAATCGAGCTACAACGTGATCGGTCACGTGAGTGGGATACGATTAGTGGAGAATATCGAAAGTAGATCAACGATCTAAAGAGGTTTCTCAAGCTATCAATGGATATAGATAATCACAGCTTAGGGTTTCTCTCTTTTTAGGTTTAAATGTTTGAAAATGAAGGGTTGAAGGAGAGAGACCCATGAAGGATTCTATTTATACTCTCTATAGAAATCCTTCAGAAAACTTGAAGTGCGTTCGAACGCATAAATTCCGTTCAGAACGCACTTGTTGTTTGCACTAGCCGTTTCAAAATAACGTGCAAGTACATTTTGGGTCCGTTCGAACGGACAATGTCCGTTCGTAACGGACTCAATTATACATAGCATTTTGCGTTCACAGGAACAAGAGTCCGTTCAACGCACTGAAAATTGGGTGAACGGATTCCAGGTTGTCCGTTCGAACGCACATGTGTGGTCGTTCGAACGCACACATCCCTGTGACGTTTTCCGTTCACAGGAAGGATTGTCCGTTCAACGCACTCAGAAGGTGGGTGAACGGATTCTAATTATCCGTTCGAACGGACATGATTGTTCGTTCGAACGCACACATCCCTGTGACACGTTTGGTTCTAATCAAGCTTTAAAGTTTTGATATGTAGCAAGTCCGTTCTGAACGGACTTTGAGTTCGTTCAGAACGCACTTCCTGCTTGACTGAACTCTTTGTTATTTTGAACATGATTTTACTTGAGTTCTACTAGGTTTGTACCTAAGGTTTATTTGTGGCGTATCCCACTCACGGAAGTCTTCAACATCTTGAGTCTTAATGTATTCCAATGGCCTTCCTTGTGTTCTTCTTTTCTTGTTTATGTTGAGACTTCATGTCCTGATTCTTGATGTAGTCCAATGAAGTCTTCATTCACAAATCCTCCTTCATCTTCGTATCGTACCTATGTTATCCTGCACATTTCTGGATGTATACATTAGTACGGACAGTGTTTTGAAATAATCAAACTATAAGGAAATTTGAACCAACAATGATGTTGTTGATGATGATGATGATGATGATGATGATGATGTGAATTTCATATTTTGTATCCCGTATTTGTATTTTCGATTCGCATTTGTATTTCGATTTTGTTTATGTATTTGTATTTGCATTTTCCTTTGCATTTTTATTTCGTATTTCATTATTTCTGTTGGTATTAGTAATGGTATTGGTATTTGTTCGTATTTGTATACGGACTTGTATTACGTATTCACCTATCATTGGTATGGTATTTGTTTTCAAATAAACGAATTTGTTTTCGTGCTCGTATTCATATTTGATATTGCTTAATTCGTAATTCGAGTTTCGTATTTGGCATTCGTATTTTTATTTTTATTTGGCAAATTGCGCGCGTATCCTTTTTCTATATGTTTTTAAAGAACTCTCTAATATTCTCATAGGTGTTTAATAATTACTCTCTATATCATTTTACTTTCCTCCAAGATTGTAGTTTGAAATCCAATGTAATTTAATGAATATTAGTCAAGAATTTAGGTATGGTTTATTATAATTATAAAATATGAAGGACGGAAGGTAGGATAATTGTTGACAACTTTTACAAAATTCCGACTTTCTGTTGCATATAGTTATTTCGATGTTTTGTGGAATTCTCTTTCCTACAAAGTCAATTTGGTAAGCATTCAAATTAACACGTCAACATACTAAATTTTGACATATATTTGTTCTTTCTTGCACTTCAAAGCTTCAGGTCTAGTCTTTCGGACGATAGATTCCATTACGATAATTCTAAACGAAATTAAATAAAGAGAGAAAATTCAAAATTGATCTTTAAAAATAAAATAGGATAAAGAGTTGGTTTCAATTATTGACTATTAAATTTGTATACAAAAAAATTTCTTGTAAAATATGATAATATCAAAAATATCTCTCTAAAATATGAAAATTACAAAAAAATTCTTAAAGAACCTGGAAATATCAGATATGCCCCTCTAAATCAGAAAATTGCAAAAAATACCATTATAAAATTTTGAAATTTGGGATAAAAACTCTAAATTACTGAAAAATAAAAAAAATAAACTCCCAATTTTGTTCAAAATGTATAAAATGAAGTTATGTTCCGCAAATTTTGCAAAATAAATGCATAAATTCTGACAATTGGAAAAAAGCAGCAAAAAACCCTTTAATTTGGAAAAAATGTCGTTGTGATCAAATTCTCAAAAATAGCCTTATAAAACCTCAAAATATCAGTTATACCCCTTTAAATTATTAAAATAACAAAATACAACTTGTAAAATCTGAAATATCGAATATACCCCTCTAGAATATGAAAATATCAAAAATATTCTTTTAAAAAACACCCTTCGAACCTGATAATATCAAACATACCCCGCATTATTGCAATTCGGGCTTTGCGCCGAATTTAAAATATGGATAGTAGTGAATTTAACTGAATTTGCCCATGAAAAAGTTCGAACGAAATGGCTGTGAGATTGATTGTAAACCCAAATTTATCTGTAAATAATTTATTTTCAAAAACCAAATTCATTCCGAGAGAATTTGACTGAAGTTGAAAAAAATTCAAAAGGAGAAGCTTAAAAAAAAGTCTTAAGAAATTAAAAAAAAGACAGTTGGAAACATGGATTATTAGAATTAAAAAGTAAAATTTGAAATTACTTCTCAATGTTGTCGGTTTTGGGATAGCTTGATCATTTCCATGAACTCTCTCATGTTGAATGACCTGAAATGAATTAAAACAAAAATTCCCTTATTTTGATGTTTAAGTTATTATATTAATTAAAAGTAATTAATAAATTAAATAAAAAAGTGAAGATGAACCTCGGATGTGCAAAAGAGAGAATTTGGAGTTCTTCGTCACTATCAGTCTCGATTGTAGGAGAAGCATTAATATCCAACACTGATTTCCGTCTCTCCTGAAAATCGTAATTGAAAAATCAGTTACAAAATTAGTGGGATGTTTATAAATAATTTTAACACTAATTGTGAACATATAATTAAGAAATCACTTTAAAATGTATTCATGAGCTTCATACTAAACTAAATCTAAAATTAATCATCAATTAATACCATGAAAATATATAAAAGATACGTACCAGTTGAAAATTGAAATGAATCCATGTGTACCAGTTGAAATACATCAATTGTAGTATTTCTTCATTTGTTTCTCTTCGTGACCCTATCAAAAACAGGCATTAGGCGGTTGCCAAAATATTTTAGAAGATTTGTACTTCAAGCTTACTTCTGAAACAATAAACAATATCCATATTTTAGTATATTTATCAAATCGGTACCTTCATGAAATCTGAAACCTGGCTTTCGAAAAAAAGATAGAAAATTTGAGAAACAGATTCAAGAAACAGGACCAATCAAACTAAATTCAATTGAATAAACCATAATTTCGTCCAAGAAGCCTCGTTCTTGCCAAGCATTTCGTCGTACACTTGTCGTGCAATCTCCCCGTCACCAATAGCTACCTCTGATCATCCGATTTCTTGAAAAGCAACCAAAAATAAGCAAATCATTAGAGAAGTCGAGAAGAAAAAGGGATAAAATAGAACAATCTTACTCTAAATTCAGGTGGAAAGACATCTTATTTAGGGTTCGAGGAGCAGAAAAGGCAGCATGAGGAAAGGTTCGGTTTTTGTTCGTGTTGATCAAGGTGGACAGCTTCATCGACGTCTTTTCCGGCCGGCGTTTCACACTTTCTCCGAAAGACTTTGGCCGCTAGGTTTGAACGGCTTCATTTCTCTTTTTTTAGCCCTGCGACAGATAAGAGTGAGAGTTAGGGTTTGAGTTGAGAAAAGAAACAAAGAACTAACTGAGAAAACGAAGAGACGGAGAAGATGACAGCACACCGACGCGCAAGCCAAGCAAAGAAGAACTGACGACTGAGTTGGAGCGTTCTGGGCGAATCCGGAACCGCGCGGAGAAGACAAAACAAACGAAACGGTTTTCGTTCAGGGCCTGCTCCGCGTCATCGATGCCGCCATGTAGGTCGTAATCCTCGCGGCTCGTCCGGGTCATCGTTTCCTCCTTTTTTTTCTTTTTCCTGGTAGCTAGGGTTTTGTGAGGCTCCATTTTTTTGGGGTTGGGCGGGAAACTATAAAATGGCGAGATGAGTTGGGTATTATTAAGAGATGCAAAATAGTAACCAACGACGTGGCCGAATGAAGAGAAAGGGCAATGTTCAGCATTAGATCTATTTTAAGAGATCTAACGGGGTTTTTTATCATTACTCATTTTAAGATAACGGGGGTTTTTCTCAACTCCTCACCCACAAATAAAACAAAAAGTCTATGCTGCAGGAAATAACTTACCGAAGTCATACCGAAGCGTGAGGTGGAACAAATATTTCTTGGTGTGCCACCTCAGCATGACTAATGTCGCTTCTTTCCATCTATAGAGTCCTAATATTTTCTCTAATACATTTCCATTAATGATGAGATCTTTTTTCTTGTTTCCAATTCTATTTCGTTAGAACTTTTCAAAGTAGAAACCGTCACCAAATATCCTCATTGTAATCTCACCAGAAAATCTAAAATTGCTCAAAGCTGCTTGAGGCCATTCTCATCTCGATTGCTTCAGTGGGAGACTTGTTCAGATTACGAAATTTGAGTTCTTGGTCGGATCACGAAAATGGTTAATCTAAGGTAACGAAATGCAATTGAATAAATCGAATTGTCCATTATGAGTTTTGTCAATCTAAGATAATCAAATTGTCTAATTCAGATATGTAAACTAACAAACAAACAAAATTTATAATCTCAACTACAAGTCTACAAGTTATTTGCCGATACAAAACTTGCTAAAAGTACTCATCAAGACCTCTTGAAATATCCTTGCCACTCAACTCGCCGAGAGCCTAGCGCACCTCGTTCTTGACAGTCCGGATGCGTAAACCTAATATCGATTCCAATATATACATTTGCTATTAGAGTTATGTTATGAAAAATGTAATGAATATAGTGGGAAATTTTGAGAGCCAAACAACTCTAAAATTAACACAAAAAGTTTTATCCGTATGAAACTTGCATAGTTGTAAAATTTGACATGACATGAAGACACCTGCGATTATCATATTTTAAGGCTTAATTGTCGAATTTGTGTAGTTAATGATGCAAATATATTGCAAAATTGAGTATTAGAATTACGATTGAAATTTATTTGGTTCTTGATTGGATCCTCACAGAATTTATTTATTTGATTTCGATCTCAATTTCTAACAATTCAGATCAGTAAGGTGAAAATGTTCATGTGTTTAGCTATTTTGATACTAATTTTAGCTTCTTGCGTGTCCGGGAAATAAAAAACAATTCACGATTCAATATAAATACTCACCTCAGCTTTTCTGATCAGCACACTGAAATTTCTCTGAAATCTCATGCAAGGCAATTACTGCCTCATAACTCTTAAACACGACTTGTGATCTCAACAATCAGAGGTAAATCTCTTGGCGAGAGGCGAATTTAGAGAGGTGAAGTCTCGCGAGGCTGTGAAATTGGGCGTCACGACAAGATCTGGAGGTCGACGAGAATCGAGATACAATGAGCAGAAACACAAGAAAGAATGAGTTGGAGTCGTGGAGAAGGATGCAGGATCTGGAGAATGAGGAGAGGAGGTGAAATCTTCAGGTGGAGACCGTAGACGTGGAGTGGAGGTGGAGCGGAGGTGAAGTGTGGAGATTGGAGGTAGAGTTGTGGGGAAAAAGATACGAAGGGGAAGAAAGTGAATTTTTATTTTCTTTTCCAAATAGACCTAGTATTTTACGTGGAAGTCTAGATAGATGGGACCCAACTCCACATCACACTTCGGTAATACTTCGGTAAGTTATTTCCTGCACCCTAGACTTTTTGCAAATAAAATACTGAATTTCACTGCTTAAACAAACTTAATTAAAAAAGATTTCGCCAATATAACACTCAACGTGACACAATTTTATTGGTTCTCTTTTCTTTGGACTAAATTAGTTTGCAAGTTATGTTTTATTAGTGATATAATAATACTAACGAAATTAATATATTTGCAAGTTGATTCCAGCAAACATAAGCACAATAGGGACAGGCACCTGACAAAGGCTATATAAGTACGGAATGGGAGATAAGAATGCTGGCTTATCTCCAGAAATTTACATATTTATCCGATGCATCAAAATTAATCATCGTCATTAATCATTAATCATGCACATGTAGTCACGTCTCCCCCTAAATTCAGCTTAATTCATCTGCCCAATTACCATTTTCGGCTACTTAAATTATTGCTCTCCAAGCGTGATTTGGATTGGATTTTTTTATGCTCCTGACAAGATTCTTGCTTTGCTTTGTTTGTGAATTTACGAGAAAAATAATTATTAATTAAAGGGGGTAATTTCTTTATGCAAAGATTATATATATTTGGCTAGACAAGCTCTTTAGCAAATGTATACAATGATAAACCAGGCTTAGTAGAGCCATTACGACTAATTGGGACCACGGAGCAGTGAGCTACGGCTCGGCGAGCGAGATGGTGGTCCATACATAGTCCCATACCCATGTGACCATGTCCTATGTGGTCTCGTATGTGCACTTCTGGTGCTGTGGCCTCCAGAAATGATTTGACGTTCACATTTTTTATTTGTTTGTATTTTTTAAGATTTTATTTTCCTTGATATTTTCATGAAATAAATCATATGAAATGTAATGTGTTATCTACGGAGACATTTCTTATTTTTTTAAGTCAATAATTTTTAGTTTGAATTTACATAAACAATAATGTTAAGAAGAGCATGTCAAAATATAAAAAACAAATATATAATATCAGAGGCGGATGTAAAGGAAGTAGAGTTAATAAAAATAAGTGTTTCAATATTGGTTAATATGTTAAAAATTAGGAAAAAGTCTGTTTTTGGTCCCTGACAAATACCGAAATGTTCAACTTGCCCCCTGATTTTTTTTTTGGGTCATTTTGCCTCATAAACTTGCTATTTTTGTTCGGTTTGCCCCCTCCGTTAAAAAACTCGTGGCTGTTAAATGACTGTTAAATATGCTGACGTGGCATTATTTTATACTTATTTTATGCTGACGTGGCTGTTAAAATAATACCACGTCAGCATATTTAACAGCCATTTAACTGGGGAGCACGAGTTTTTTAACGGAGGGGGCAAACCGAACAAAAATAGCAAGTTTAGGGGGCAAAATGACCAAAAAAAAAAGTTAGGGGGCAAGTTGAACATTTCGGTATTCGTTAGGGACCAAAAACAGACTTTTTCCTAAAAATTACAAAAATGTTCATATTTTCCTCTATTTTCTTTCGTTTATCATCTTTCTTAAATTTAGGGATGTCAACGGGGCGGATCGGGTTCGGGTAAGCCTCCCCCATACCCGAACCTGAAATTTCGGGTATTACCCGAACCCGAACCCAAAATATCTGCGGGTAAAAATCTGTACCAGAACCCGAACCCGCGGGTAAATTTCTACCCGCGGGTATTATGTAGGATTATACACACGAATTTAGAGGTTTGCAGCGGAATTATTTCGTATGTATAACCTAATTCTACCCTGGATCACACTCGAAAACACCGAAAAAGGAAGAGTAATCAGAATTTTACCTCGTACAAGTTAGTACGTGATGCCTTCTCCTCCAGATCTCGTGAACCTTCTCCAAGGATTGCTCTTGCACTCCCTCTACTTGTGTCCACCTCGATTTCGTCTGATCAGAACCGCCAAAACCGTTCTAGTCAGTGTTGCGATTATATCTCTCAAGAAATTACTCAGATCTCTCTTCCAATTTTCTCTAGATCTCACTTTGAAACTCTGTGGGAGAAAGAAGAAATTTCGGCTGAATTATGTCAGAAATTCGGCAGCCCATAGGAGAGAGAAACTCGAAATCAGAATTATATTTATAGGCAAAATTAGGTTAAAACCCTAGCTTTCGGATTGGGCCGAAATTAGTTTAAAACTCTAATTATCTGAATGGTCTGAATGGGCCCGAAATTAGATTAAATCATAATTATCAGAAATTAGGTTAAATCCCTAATAATATTAACGGCCCAATTCTGACTGCAGATTTGCCTACATAATATAAATTCTTCCAAGTTAATTCTTAAGCCATATTTTCTTTCATATTACCCGTTACCCGAAAATATATATATATATATATATCTACCCGAACATGTTCACTGTTTACTCACTGTTACGGTCACTGTTCACTATTGCTGTCACTGTTGCTGTACTGTTACTGTTCATGTTCACTGTCACTGTTCACTGGCGTAGACTAAAGAAATATTATTATTTTATTATTTTTGTTAGGGTTTATTTCTAAAGAGTAAATTTTAATGGTCATAATTTAATCATCAACAAAATATAAGGTTAAATATGTAATTTTAGTTTCGGGTATTTTCGGGTAATTTTCGGGTACGGGTTCGGGTTACCCGCGGGGCGGGTAGTACTCCGCCCGTACCCGAACCCGAACCCGGACCGGGTATTTTTTTTCCGGATAATACCCGACCCGCGGATATTTTTTTCGGGTATTACCCGACCCGTTCGGGTCGGGTACCCGCGGGTTCGGGTTTTACCCGACCCATTGACATCCCTACTTAAATTCATTATACGCCTTCGACAATTATCAATAGATGTACCTCTCAATTTTTTTTTTAAATTGAATACCTCTCATTTTTAGTGAATTTCTTCCAAAATAGAGAGTATTTTCATTTAGTGAAAATACTATATAGAATGTACGAGTATCAACTTCGTTTTAGATTTTATAATTTCAAGTTAATATAAACAAAATGCGACATACCATCTCTCTATTTTTGTGATTTTAATTTTGAGTCTTCGTATATTCTTTTTTATTTTCTTACAAATTCATCTGTACTCTCAACGTATTTTAATTATATTCTAAAAAAACCATCTTATTTTATATGATCGTTATTAACTCAATAAATTATATTGAAGTTCAAATATCCAATCAATTAATATTTTTCTAACTCCAAACTTTACGAATATAATAATTTCATTGGTTAATTTTAACTTGATTTCAAAATTACTCAATAATTATGATTTTAAATGATAAAAAACTATCACTTGAGTCTTCATAACACTCTTTTATATTTTGAAAACAATCTAATATATTTCACAGATTACAAATATATTAAAGCCACAAAAGATCACTGCACGAACCACAACGTGAGCCCATCATCCACCTATATCTTTTGGAACTCTCAACACGTGTCGCCCTCTCCCATCTCACGTGTCCATCCCTAACTAGATGGCGGCACCAGATATTCCTGCTCGTGGTTCACAAACAACTCCCCTTCCATGTCGGCATTACCCTCCCCTGTTCATAAACACCGAGAGTAGGAAAGAGGGTAAGTGAGTCATTGGTCCAACGACTTATCGAGACCCCACTTGGCCGCAAGCATTTATTTAAAAATGCACTGCACTTACCGGCAATGCTTTCTATCTATTATCCACTCCGATTCTTCCATCCAACGGATCCTATTGATCCACGTATCACCACTTTCCCGAGAATCTTCTCTCCCCCTCTTCACTTGTGTTGTGAGCTGTGTTGCTTTTCTCTCTTTTAGTACTCGCACACCGTCCCCTTCCCAATTTCTCTCTTCCAGGAGTCCAGCTCTTTACGAGAGTGAGACCTAGCTTCCCTCTCTCTTTCTATCTTTGTGTGTGCGTGCGCGCGCGCAATAGTCTCTAGTTTTAGCTAGGGTTTCAAGGTGGTAAGCCCTTCCTTTTACTGCTAAAAATCTTCTTCAGTGGACCTCGATCCAGTGGGATTCTGGTAGAAGCTTTGATTTTTCGTTTATTGGTTGTTTGTTCTCGTCTTCTTCTGAAAACCCATACTGAATTTCACCGAATTGAGCTGAAAAGTTGGGATCCTTTTTTTTTTTTTTTTGTGAAAATGGGTCTGGATTCGGGCCTGAGCGAGATTTCAGGTATGTTAAATGGTTTAACCTATGAAGATCTCTATCCCCAGATCAATAACCTCTCTAGCATAAGATTTGATGATATGTTCTGGTTGAATTCGGCCCAAATTGTGCCTGTTTCGACGAGTTCGACTTCACACCCAAGCGGGTCAGAAAACCCCGAAGATTATGAAATTACTTCAGATATCGCCATAGATTATATCAGCCGAATCATGGAAGAAGATATTGATGAAAAGGTTAGTCTTTATCAAGAAGAATCTGCGGCTCTCCACGCCGCAGTGAAACCATTCTACGACATTCTAGGTCAAAAGTACCCCTCTTTGCCCAACAGTGTCCAACCTGGATCCGTTTCCGTACCTGAAACCGCACCCGTTTACTCTCTAGAGAGCACAATCAGCAATAGTTCTCTTTCCGTTACCCTCAACCAATCGATTCAATCTCTCCCCAGTTCCTCCAATGGCAGTGTCAGTAGTTTTGCGGAATCCTTCGAGGAGCCATTGATCACCTCGACGCGAGTCCCTGAGTTTCTAATCGAGAGCTTGCCAGCCTGGAATTTCAGACGAGGCGTCGAAGAAGCTCAGAAATTCCTCCCTTCAAATGGAAAGGTCGTGATCGAGCCTCAAAAGATTCAAGAAAATCAAGAATTGAAAAATGAAATCATGATAAATTTCGGATCTAGGGTTCGCAAGAACCAAAACCCAGACAGACACGAGCTCGACGTAATGGAAGGGAGAAGCAACAAGCAATCCGCTTTTTTCTCCAACGAGCCGATCAGATCCGAGATTTTTGACATGATTCTCTTAAACCCTAGCGAGAAAAAAGCTATGGATTTACTCTCTCTCATGAAGCAAGAATCTTCTCGACAGAGCAAGAACAAAGAAGTGAAACCATCCTCTTCAAATTCAAAACCCAAATCGAGAGGTAAAAAACAGAATAAAAAAGAAGTGATCGATCTCCGAACCCTACTCATACACTGCGCACAAGCCGTGGCCACAGACGATCGAAGAACCGCAATGGAGCTCTTGAAACAAATTCGAAGCCATTCTTCTCTCGACGGAGACGGCTCTCAAAGACTCGCGTACTGTTTCGCAGACGGATTGGAAGCTCGGTTAGCCGGTACGGGAAGCCAAGTCTACAAACAGCTCATCGCCAAGCGTACCACCGCAACGGACATGTTAAAGGCGTACCATTTGTACCTTGCGGCGTGTCCGTTCAAAAAAGTATCTCACTTTTTCTCCAACCAAACCATATTAAACGTCGCGGAAAAGGCTTCGAGGGTTCACATAATCGATTTCGGCATTTATTTCGGATTTCAATGGCCATGTTTGATCCAAAGATTATCTCACAGAGAAGGGGGCCCCCCTCGATTACGAATAACGGGTATAGACGTACCGCAACCCGGTTTCAGACCCACGGAACGGGTCGAAGAAACGGGTCGCAGACTCGAAGACTACGCGAAAATATTCAAAGTCCCATTCGAGTACCAAGGAATCGCATCCAAATGGGACACGATAAAAGTCGAAGATTTAAAAATCGACAAAGACGAGGTCTTGATCGTAAATTGCCTATACCGATTCCGAAATCTAATCGACGAGACGGTATCGGTAGACAGTCCGCGAAACCGGGTATTGAAAACGATTAGAGAAATGAACCCGGACATGTTCATCCACGGGATCGTTAACGGGTCGTACTCGGTGCCGTTTTTCATAACCCGGTTTCGAGAAGCGTTGTTCCATTTCTCGTCGTTGTTTGACATGTTGGAGACGACGGTGCCGAAAGAGAACGAGCAACGGTCGTTGATAGAGAGGGATTTGTTCGGGAGAGAGGCGTTGAACGTGATAGCGTGCGAAGGGAGCGAGCGGGTCGAGAGGCCCGAGACGTACAAGCAATGGCAAGTGCGGAATTTGAGAGCGGGGTTCGTGCAGATGGAATTGCACGAGGAGATCATGAAGAAGGCGAAGGAGAAGGTGAAGGAGATTTATCATAAAGATTTCGTCATTGACGAGGATTGTAATTGGTTGTTGCAAGGTTGGAAAGGTAGGATTATTTATGCCGTTTCCACTTGGAAACCTAAGGGGGGTTTTAGATTTTGAGATTTGAGAAATGCAAATTTGTAGGGTTTTAGAGTTGAGTATTAGAAACATAAAAAGAGAAATGCAAATTTGTTTTTAATATTTTCGCACCGATATCATATAATTAGTTTAGTACAACCTTAGATTCGTTGTTGGTACGAATGATTATTTTTTATGAAACTTTGAGATGGTGGGTGTGGTGGAGCTTTATGAGATCAGGATCCAGTTTTGGTGGTGGTGCTGTTTTCTTATATGTAAGGGGGGCGAATTAAAAAGTTTCAAAGGAAACGGATGAAAACACGAGATATTACAAAAACAGAGCTTTCTTTCTGTGTCGACTTTTCTGTTCGCAATTTGAAGGTAATGGATCAATCAAACGGCTACAAGTGTTGCTTGGAGAGAAAAAGAAGGAAAAGCCAAAGTTTACATGCTTTATGTGTTGTGAAAGGACTTTACATATTAATAATTTTGTTTATGAAATGATGTTATGATGTTAAGCATGCGATACTGACAGTACTATTTTTTGTGCTGCACCCAATTTGATCAACTATTTCTGTCAAAATAGCGACTTGGCACCTTATCTCAGGGGCATTATCACTAATTATCATATTATGTCAAGAGGCCATGTCACCTTGTTGTTATGTTAGGACAACAATACGAACATGAATGTGATTAATAATTAATAATTATATTTAGTAATGTAATTGATGTGAATTAATCAATTATGACTATTTTGTGTTTAATTGTCTCATCAGATTTACAGAAACGAACTATATGAAAGAAGTTGTTGTAAATAACGATGATAATCATCGGTTGAGGAACTGGAATCACAATTTATTTTTAACATAAAAATTTAAACACGGCTCATTATTTCACATTTATTTTCATTTTTACTCTTCTTCGGAAATCTTCTTTCTCTTCTATGTTGCGAGATTCATAACTCAACTCCAACTAGGATTGCAAAATTCACGGCTCCACCGTCACGACTCCAACTAGGATTGAAAGTTTGGTTGCATCCGCATCTACACATATTGTTAATGAGAATGCTTTTGAGATTTAGTTTATTGTATTAATTATGAATTTTATGTTATGTTTGTATGTATTTTTAATTGAATTTCAAATTCATTTTATATTGTTGAATTTGATGGAAAAAATGAACAATACACAACTAATCAAAGTTCATAAAAAAATGAGTTTTGAAAATATTTGTATTTGTTATTTTCCGACTCTCAGCCTCCGATTTTATCAAAACTTTTGAACCCTCGAGTCTGAAAGTTTGTGTTGCCTTAACGCCCCGTAACTCTCTTAACTCACATGTTCACAATAAATATTTCACGGGTGAGGAAACGACAAAGAAGCTAATACTTTTGGACAGTGAGAATCCGTAAGTTTCTACATTGTCACATTCGTGCTGCCACGCTTGATTGTTTTACAAAAAATGAACTATGAGAGTCCGGAATTTCTTCCCGCTCCCCAACCACTCGCATTGAACACTTTTTACTTGCATTCGCTCACCAATAACCAGACCATTCCCTCACTCTCACTCACACTCTCCAAACTCGCCATTTTTCTCCCTCTCCAAGCTCTCTCGTTCTCTCTTTTCTCTCTGGCCGCTGGTGCATGTGTATGAATCCGACCAACAGGTGACCAGGCGGCGGGCTCCTCTTTCTCTCTGGCTGGTGATGCAAGGTAAATGTATTATTTAAAATAGTTTGTTAGTTAGATGTAAATTGTTGTTATTTCTGTTGATGTTAATATTTTTAGTTAATATTGGTGTTGTTATTTGTTAATATTTGACGTATTGGTTCATATTTAAGATTTTTATTAGGATGAATGAATTTTCTTTCGAGAAAAACTTGATAACTAGTTTCTAGGGTTTAAGGGATTTTTTTTGACATATAACATTGGCAAAAATCCAATTTGTAAAAATAGCTTCCGGCCTTTTTCAATTTACAAAACTAGCTCTTTCGCCAGGCAGCGGTGGAGAATCCCCGTCCCCGTGGAGACCCGACCCGAATGGGACGGGGAATCCCCGATTACTTGCCCCGCGGGATGGGGATGGGGTGAGGAGTTTGCCCCGGATGCGGGGATGGGGTGGGTACGGGGATATGTAGCCCCGCCCCACGGGTTATCCCGCCCCATGCCCCACGGGTTATCC
Source organism: Luzula sylvatica (assembly GCA_946800325.1). Lineage (NCBI taxonomy): Eukaryota > Viridiplantae > Streptophyta > Magnoliopsida > Poales > Juncaceae > Luzula > Luzula sylvatica. Next base: position 40,244,961 of record OX326961.1, on the reverse strand, counting down.
CGTCACAAGACCCGCGAAATCCCTTATTTAAAATCATAAATATATTTCTAAGTTATAAGTTATATTTAAAAAAATTATAAATCTTAACATGCCTCTTTAAAATATTATGAATTATAACTTGTCCCCCACTTTACGATTGATTGCTAGGGGATGTTTCTGCTATTCCGGTCTCAACAGTTGCTTCGGAGTCGGCTTACCGTACGAGTGGAAGATTTGTTAGCCCACATTGTAGCCGACTTCATCCTGACACGTTAGAAACATTAATGTGTACTCAAAATTGGCTAGCAACCGAAATGAAAGGTATGCGAAATATATTAGTTTATGTCGATTATAAATATTTGCATATTTTTGTTTGATATGTTTCTTATTATGATTCTATGTATAATTACAAGTATCTTGCCTTTTCTGATGATGCGGATGAAGAAGACACATGTCGAAGTAAGCACACATCATAAGGATCCTTAAATGGCTAAAGTGACATGTCAAATTTTTGTGAAACTTTTGAAAGACATTTTTATTTGTCAGTTTTTATGTTCTAAGATTTGAATAGTATTTGTATTAAGTTTGCATGATATTTTGAATGGTTTTAAAAATTATATTCAGTTATTATTTTTAAATATTAAATAATAGAAATTTTAGATTTTTTATCATAATTTGGCGGGGCATGGAGATCCCCACGGGGGACGGGGATCCCCGCGGGGTGGGGATGGGGCATAAAATTTACCCGTGAATTAAACGGGGTGCGGGGCGGGGAATCCCCGCAAAAGGCAGGGCGGGTATGGGTAGTACTTGCCCCGATCCCGACCCGCCCCATTGACATCCCTAAGCCTAGCGAAAGATAATGCAATTTCGCCAATAAAACTGGCGAAATAGCTTAAGCATCAATTTCCGCCATCCACGGATGGTTAATTGCCATCTGACAGAGTCATGAATTACAAATCCTGGATTTAAGCTCTTTTGCCGGAGGAGCTAGCGAAATAAATTAACTCTGGTGTTGGTCTTCTTTGAGTTCCAAGGAGGCACACGTTGGGAAGGAGGAATTTTCAATTATCATCTCTTCGCCATACCCTCTAGCGGAAGAAGGTGTATTCACATCAGGTTCCTCCTTTCCTTCTTCACTTTCTTTTTCTTCCCTCTTTTTTTTTGTTGAATTGGACTTTTTTTATTAACACATTTTTTATTAACACATGAAAAGAATAGTGAGTCCACTATATTTTTTTTGAAAAAGGTTGTATATCCCCCTAAAATCCCCTACCGTCGTCGATGCGCTGGCAAGACCGTTCATCCATAGTTCAGGTGGTCATCCATGTGCACGCAAAATACAATCATTCCACTGTTAAACCATGCTCACCAAGTGCAATGTATCGGAAGCAAGCGACATGTCAATTTTTTCGAAACCAAGCAACAGGTCAAATCATTGTACTCAAATTTCAAACTTCTCTTCCTTCCTTCCCTTCCACCCCGATTTCGACTGAAATCAAAACCCATGGATAACCAGTCCATTGACGATGAACCCCCGAGCTAGGGATGGAGTTCCGGTCAAGGGACGACGCCTTTCATTTTTACCTATCGTACTCATGTTGCAAAGGTTTCGGAGTAGTTCGCCGGTCCAGTCACACCTTCTACGGTCTACCATCCCATGCAACTTTCTCGTGTAGCAAAGAGAAGAAGCCGTTAACTGGTGGCAAGTCAGAAGGGTTCAAGAAAAGGAGGAATACCTTCCAAGGTACATGCTGCCCAGCCAAGGTAGTAGTTAAGGACCACCTTCTGGATGGCACATGGACAATTACATATGTCCAGTTAGACCACAACCATGATCTTCATCCCGATGTTGTTAGATACATGAGGTGCCACCATTCTATACCGAATTTCGTTAAGAAACAAATCGAGATTAACGACGACGCAGGTATCCCTCAGCACCGTTCGTTCAATTCAATGTTCCACCAAGCGGGAGGTCACAATAACTGCCAATTTACTGATAGAGACATGCGCAACCATGTTCATTCTAGGAGAGCTCTAAAATTGACTAACGGTGATGCTAATGCACTGGTGCGTTATTTCAGGGATCGACAGAACAAATGTTCCAAATTTTTTTTTATCTCTGTGAATTGGACGACGAAGGTCGATTGAGGAATGTATTCTGGTCAGATGGCCGCAGTCGAGCCTCTTACAAATACTTTGGAGATGTCATGACGTTCGACACAACATATTTGACCAATAAGTAAGCCAATTTTCATTGTTAGTCTGAACTGTTAATCCATCAAAATAATACATAGACTGAAAGTTAAACGTGTTAATGCATCCCATCCCATTCGTTATAATGAAATTTAGAATGAAATTAGATAGTTCATCCATCCCATTCGTTATAATAAGGATGACCCAAACAAAATCAGAAATGAAATTAGACTGCTAAGTACGACTAACATAAAATTAGAATGAAACAGAAATGAAATTAGACTGAAAGATAAAAAAATTTCATTGCTGGATGCAGGTACGACATGCCCTTTGCACCGTTCGTAGGGGTCAATCACCATGTTTAGTCCATACTATTAGCATGCGCTTTGCTGGCAGACGAATGCATACCTACATATGAATGGCTTTTCAACACTTTTCTGGCCTGCATGAATGGAGTTCACCCTACTGCCATTATAACCGACCAATGTGCCGCAATGTGTTCGGCTGTTGCAACGGTTTTTCCACAGTCACGACATCGTTTGTGCCTCTGGCACATCATGAAAAAATTACCAACAAAGGCCGGCAGCGGCATCAACAAAGACGAATTCATCCGTAAGGTAAGCGAACCGTTCAAACCATAAACTCAATCCAACGTGCTTTCGATTCATAATGTGGAATTAACCAAGCTACTATATGCAATCTAGGTCTGCGATTTGGTTTACGACACAACTGAATCTGTTGAATTCGAGAAGGGATGGCAGGAATTAATAGGGAACCAGAAAAACAATCAAACTCTTAACTGGATGGAGCGGATGTATAACATTAGAAGTCAATGGGTACCTCTTTATGTAAGGAAGTATTTCTGGGCCGGAATGTCGACAACACAAAGAAGCGAGTCGATGAATTCATTCTTTGACGGGTATGTAAATTCATCCACGTCGCTTCGAGATTTCGTGGACAAATACGAACTAGCTCTACAAGCTAAGTGGGAGAAGGAACGACTCGAAGATTTCAGAAGTAACGACCGTTCGCCACTACTCGTTTCGATGCTCAATTTCGAACACCAGTTCTCAAAAATGTACGCACACAAAGCTTTTTACATTTTCCAAGAAGAGGTGAAGGCCCTTATTTCATGCCACTCACAACTCGTGTCGGTGGAGGACGATGTTCAAACGTACGCGGTTGTCGACGCATCCACCAACAAGAGTTACACTGTGCTGTACCGTACGAGCAATGGAATGTACCACTGCCAATGCCTCCTTTTCCAGTTTAAGGATTTTGTTTGCAGTCACGGTTTAGCCATGTACCGTCAAGTTGGAGTCCTTGAGATTCCAAAATGTTACGTCCTGCCAAGGTGGGAAAAAGATTTCATACGTTCTCACACGAGGATCCACATGAACAAGAAAAAAAAGCGCAACGCAACCTTACTACTTACGAGACAGTTTACAGCAAGGCACACTCGTACATGCTAGACATGATCGAATGCACCTACAGAGACCAACAATCGGTTTCCAAACTTCTGGAATGGTTTGAGAAAATGGCATTCGATGTCACCAGCATGAAAGAAAGCTCTGGCGATGAACAAGCCCCTGAATATGACACAGACTCCGACAGAGTATTAGTGTCCGACCCAAAGAAGGTGAAGCGATTAGGACGACCAAGATCGAAAATGTTCAAATCTAGAGTCGAAATAGCAGGATTGAAACGTAAGAAGCAAACAACGGCAATTACGATTCAACAATTGGTACGCCACTAATATGTTCATAATAATTGTTTTAGGATTCCAATACAATTGACAATTTATATATTGTTTCTCGCAGGACGAACACCCGATAAATTGCACGGAGAACATCAGCAACACTGACTTGCTAATGCATTTCTCGAATTTCGTTCACTCCACACAGGACAAATGATATTGTGGTTTTATCCCAACTTTAAATTGTTTTATTTTGATTTTTGAGAAAACCTGAATATTGTAATGGATTTTTTCATTTTGGGTAGTAAAGACATGCAAGTTTCGAATGGGCCGGGATCAAAGAATTTTTCATAATAATTATTCACATGTACTAATGGACTCGTCGAATGGGCCGAAATCATGAAATTCAAGCCCATCCATTATACCCCTCCCGTGATATTGTAATGAATAGTGCAAGTGTTAACCCTTGCACCCGAATATGCTAACCCGTCAGAGTAGCATCATAGCATATCTTTTCCACTGCTTCGTCCAGTCAGTTCAGTACTGAAAAGCGGGTCCATTCGTCGCATCCACTGCTACACGCATTTTCCTCTCCCTCCTCTTCATTTGGCTTTGGAAACCGAAGATATTCAATTCCCGTCGATTAGCTAACCAACCAACGTAAAAGGGGCGTCTTCTCCAAACAAACGCAATAAATGGTGCCATCGTTTGAAGATTCTATTCTTCTCCTCCATCAGTACTAGGGATGTCAATGGGCCGGGTAGAAATCCGAACCCGCGGGTACCCGACCCGAACGGGACGGGTAATACCCGAAAAAAATACCCGCGGGTCAGGTAATACCCGAAAAAAAATACCCGCTCCGGGTTCGGGTACGGGGGAATTTTTTTACCCGCGGGTATACCCGTTACCCGAACCCGAACCCGAAAAATACCCGAAAATATCCCATCATAAGAAAATTTTGGATGATTAACGGATTAATTATTTGTAATATTTGGATTTTTGATGTATTTGTACAAGTTGTTTGTTTTATGTATTTAAAATTATTGATAATTTTACGTATTTGTATAATAATTTTTAATTTTTTAATTTTTTTAGATTTTTTTATTAATAATTTTCGGGTAACGGGTTCGGGTATGAATTTTTACCCGCGGATATTTTGGGTTCGGATTCGGGTAATACCCGAAATTTCGGGTTCGGGTATGGGGGAGGCTTACCCGACCCCGACCCGCCCCGTTGACATCCCTAATCAGTACCCTTGCTAACTTCTTCTCCCAAAAGTTTTAGAAGAAATCGCCATTAACAATGGCTCCCAAGCGAAAACCATAAAAAAACAACAACAAAGGAAACAACATTCATAGTAAAGACCCGATGTTGTCCAAAAAAGTTTTCAACCTTCTTCAACCAATACCTCAGAGAAAAGATGGGGCCAGAGGATAAACAGATCCTGGAGAACTGGCCATTTCGTAATTTCTTGGATTTACCGGCGATTGGAATGTAAAGAGAATACCTTACGGGGGGGGGGGGGGGGGGGGGGGTTATGTGTTACTGGAATCCATTGTTGTCGTGTTTCGTTGTCAATGGCAAGTACATACGGTTCTCTGCCCACGACGTATGCATCATACTGGGGTTAAGGGGTAGAGGGTCGCCGGTGGACATATCACATCGTCGAATGGTGGGTTGTGCTGTGGCGAAGAGGTTTTTCAACGACAACTCGAGCCCGGAGATAGCAACCATGGAGGCAGTATTGGAATAACAGTTGGGAGAGGTGCCTCCGTCGAAACCAAAAGCAACAGCCAAATAATGGGTAACAATTTTGACAATGTATTTGTTTACCACCGTGCTTTTCTCTATGAGTAATTTAGGGGTACCGTAACAATTCTGGGAGTACGCTTCAGATGTTGATTCTCTCTGGGACTACGCTTGGGGCCAAGCAGTTTTTGACTTCATGCAGAAGTCGATCCCATATGTGGGTACGAAAGCACACAGTTACGCAACGAATACACTGGCATGTAACTTGACTCCTTCGCTAATTGGATGCTCCTTTGCCTTGCTGGTATGTTTTATAAACACAAATGCAAAAAAACCCATTAACTATGAATCAACAGCATGACATACTAGTTTCTTTCTTGCAGGTTTGGTTTTACGAACACACCAAACCTGATATCCTGCAGAGCGCCATAGACCGTTATCCGCGGTACCACAATTGGCAATTATCAACCGACTGCACCAAGGAAGGATTCAAGGATGTAATTTCTGCGATCAACGCAAGCCGAATCGACGTTAGCCTCACGCCCAACAAGCTTGAGGCGTGGGTGTTCGAATCCGACAACGACATTGCAAGACAATACTTCTTCAAAATACCACAAGGAGACACACTAGCAAATGCCCTGGTGCAGACAATGAATCAAATGCTTTCTGACGGTCAAGAAAGCCTTATCCAAATACAACATTTGATTGGGAACACGCCACCAAGAGTCGATCCAGCCCCCGTGCCAACAAAACACTCTCCAAACAGATGTAATAAAAGAATTGGCAACACATGTGAAAAAATGCTCACCATTTGATTTTTCATTTTTCAGACGTACAGAGAACACTAAAGGCTAACTATTCTCCGGCTAAAACGTCAAGGAGGCCTGTTACGCCGACACGCCGTTCTCCCATAATACAGAACATGATTAACGACAAACAAAACGATATGCTATTCTTAATGTAATTATTTCGAAAGAACTTTTGTTAATACTATCAGACGTATCGGCAGATTCGAAGGTAGGGTTGGAGCGTGCTTCAATTAGCTTGTGTACTAGGCGATTATCTGCAGAAGAAGGTATATTGGATATATCACAGACATTTCTTGTGTGTTAATAGTCAAATAGCTAACACTTCGTTTTCAATCGTTTAAGAGGTTAAAGAGGAAGTAAGCGACGAAGAAGAGGATGAAAGCCCTGAAGAAAGCGAGTGTCCAAGCCGAGTTAAGAGGAATAGGAAACATGTCCACATGCCGTCAGGTACATCCCTAATGTCTACCATCGCTGTGGAATTTTAATATCGCAGAGTCCAATGCGTCCGTCCATGGTGACAATGAAATTAACCACCCACCGCCAACCCACGAAGGAAACGCCCAACCCATAGAAATGGAAGTACATGTTAGCCCTACGCGAGATATGATCGAATTCGAACCGGCGGCGAACAGTACTCTTCCTAACTAATCTTAAATTATCTTTATAAAGGACAATTGATATAATAATAAATTCTGACCGTTGCGTAATAATTTTGCAGTTCAACAACCGATCGAACTGATTGCCCAACGCAGCATCGATTACATCCATGACGATGAATTGCCAGATGTGGACGACGTTGTAGCTGAACATCATGCCAAGACCAGATCATCAACACATTCAGAGAGTCACACCTCCATACATAATTTCCCTACCAAGAATTACGGCGGAATCAAGATGACTAGAACGGTTGGAGTGTGCCCAGCAACATCTGGTAACAACAGTGCAGGTAAACGTTAGGATGAGACGGAGATAACAGTGCCGGTCCATGCAGGGAGCAAACCCATCCTAGTTGAAGGGAATCATCCCTTGGAGGCACACGACGACCCCAACAGCACGTAACGACTCCCCCCCCCCCCCCACCCACCCACAGCTCTTTCGTGAGTCCAATCCCGGTTTCGTTCAACACACCTACATCAAGGGATAAATCGTCTACGTCGAAGGTGGCGACCATATCAGTTCCGGGCCTTCTACCCGAGTTGGGCATCAACGAATTGAACTACCAGTTAACATTGCCGGTCCAGGGTAAAATAGACTACGGATCACCTAACTTCGACCTAGGTATTCCTTTTTTGTGATACTTAATTACAAACAAGCTTATCTTGATAACAAACTCAAATATTTATTTTTTCCATGTACAGGATTGGAAGAGGGACTCGAGAAAGAAACTAAAGAGTCCGTTCCCCGGCCAAGTAAGGTAATTGCTAGCCCACTGGATGGTGTCGAGATGTTGATTCCAGGGGTACACTACAGTTTGGGTAGTACAGACACTTGGTCGGAAGACGACATAGACATCCGATACCCCAACTGGGAAATAATACCCACATTCATGAAACCAGTAATATATGGTTGGGCCAAAAAATTAATAGTTCCTTGCTATGACACTACGAACGAATTGATGAGGTTCAGCGACCAGGATGTTGAGACCATATTGCAAGGAAATCACATTTCTTCCAAGGTTAGCTGCTCGCACTAGAGCAATTCAACAATCCAATTAGCAGTTTATAATGGATTTTGTTTGATCCACACAGATTGTGGATGTTCTTTTGCGTTTTGCGTTTGCTACGTCGCTGCTACATGGATCCCACTAACAAATGGAGCTATGTCAGCCCTTCGATATCGGAACAATCAACTCTTATTTCATTTTTCAATGTTGGGAAATTGGACTTAACACATTTCAACTGAATGTGTACTCCAATTTTAGGTCCTGGTTCCAAGCATGCTGCCAGAGGAGATAGACGATTTGTTCAGCGGCGACGGTGCTTTGTAACTAACCGAGCTGGGTGCAAATCGGTGGCTATTCTTGCCTTTCAATGTTGGGAAGAATTGGATACTACTGGTATTCGATTTCGACGATTGCCAGATTTATATCTACAACTCAGCAACAAAGGTAGATCAGTACGCGACACGAGTCAGGTGTTTCTTAGACGAGCGGAAAGGGTTCCTTGCGGAAAGGATGGATCGATCGGAGATTTTAGAGTGGGTTGAACGATTCGTCCGTTGTCCGAGGAGTTCAAGGATAGAGGATAGTGGTTTGTTTCTGGTCAAGTATGTGGAGTGCATTGCCGCTAACAGGAAAGTCATTTTTTCCCAGAAAGACATGCAAGCAGCTAGGGGGCATGCTGCGTACAATCTCATCGCCTTGCCTTGGTACTGGGGGGAATTGGGGAGTTAAGTATTTTGGTTGAACGGAGTGTTTTATTAAGGAACAATTATGTTATGTTTTGGATGTTAACAATGAACAAGTTCATCTGTTTCTGTATCTTTACTTTCATGGATCCTAATGTTTTAGACTATCCTTTTATTTTCATGAATGCTTATGTTAATTTTTTGGTTGTTAACAATTATGTATCTTTAATTTCACGCAAGCATCAATGGATTTCTGTTTAGCAATGAACACGAATTTTGCAAGCAGCTACGGGCAATAAAAAATTCGATATCACAAATTCACGTTCAACGACAATCATAAACTTCCTATCATTGAGTACAAGTCCAGTTACCAACAATTGCAAGGATTACAAACAGGAATTTCATGGACCAAAATTAAGAATGGAAAGTTCCAAACAAGTCTAACATTTCCTTAAACATTAACAAAATTTAAGCGTAGACGCAATTCACCACAACAAACATTAACAAAAGGCCTTTAGGGGGGAAACCCAAGTTCGCAGTATTCGAAATAACTGTAACAATGAAATCACAGTAATTACAATTTTAAACACTGAAACATATTCCAAACAAATGTAAACACGGCAAAAGCATTCACGGAGGATCATACTCACATTAATATGCAAACAAAAACCTCTGTACATTAAAATGGCTGTACCACCAAATCTCAGTACATTGAAATCACGGTAATTGAAAATATTAACACCAATTAATGCTTAAGAAGGAATCACAGAGGAATTAATCTCAGTACATGAAAATATTAACTCACATTTTTAAGAAGGAATTAAAAACACTGTACAACCAAATTGAAATCAAATTCCAGCAATGAAAACAAATTTATGAATACAAAATTAAAATCAATGCAAAAACTAAGAAGGAATTGAAATCAAAATCAAAATCAAAATCACTACAAAATGAGCATTATTAAGTCACAATAGATAACGGATGCCAAAAAATCCCAATAAATATAAAAATTCAATAAATAAGCGCTGAACTGCAGCATGGTAGCAATTAACAGCATGGCAGTATTTTCCCCCCCAAAATGGCGTTAACTGCTATAACACGGCTACCGCCATTAATGCGAGTAAAGGACCTTCTGCGGCAAGTAGCAGTTAACGGCAATGAAATTATCACACCTACGCACACCTATACGTTAATCGCTACGGGCCTTTAAGGTTGACTCCAGGCCATCGTTCATTGTTCAGCCCCAAAATACACCCGGCCCTTAAGAACGTCGGGAAAAAAGGCCCATAAGAATTAACTGTACCACTTTCCAGGTCATCGACGATGCAGGGGGATATTTGTACGGATGTACATCACGACTCTATTTTTTTATGTATAGAAAAGATGAAGATCAAGAAATGATTTATTGTGCTCTGGTTTATTATGGGTATTTTGAATGATTGTTTCAACAATAATATTTCGAAAAAGCTCTTCTAAATGCCAAATAGCCAAACTGAATTGATCATGTAAGAGATCTCCTACATAACGGATAAGTTTATTGTTCGAGTGACTCATATCATCAAGTGTATCCATTCCACATTTCATTCTGATCGGATATGACCTCACCCATATCTACCGGGTATTTTATAATTTGGTAATACCCGATCCGCAGGTATTACCCAATTCATTGACATTCCCCCTAAATTCAATACTTGAAATAAATTATGATGTTAAATAAATGGTAATCACTTAATCTTTCTCACGTTCATTGAAGACAACACATATTGAACAAAATCCGAATAATTTAGTTGAAGGTTTCATATTTAAATTCAAAAAAGAAAGCTTTTAAATTTAGCACGAACAAATATTACATCAAAAACTCAACGAACCTTACAAATAAAATAAAAACGAAACACACAAAAAAAACACAGCAAAACCCTAATTTGCGCATTCCTCCTCAAGCATTCTGATAATGATTTAATTTATAAAGCAACACTTTTTCCTCTTTATTTCCCACAGCAAAAAACCCTCCATTAGGGCTAAAATCAAAACACCTAGGGTTTCCCAAATTAAATCTCCCAGGCCAATTCGAGAACACGTTGAACGAAGGCACGTGCACCAATCTCAAAGCATTCTTCTTCCCCCTCGAGCAAATCGCCATAATTTGCGCATCGTGATTGAACTTAATTTCACTCACGCTCGTAATCAAATTCTTCACGACTTTAAAAGGCTTTCTCTTTCCTCCAAGAAACTCGTCTCTTTTATAAACATTCACAATCCCACTCGAAGAACCACTCGCGAATAGAGAACTATCTGGTGAAACAGACAGAGATTTACCTTCCAAACATCCCTCATCGATTCCTTTATGAATGCATTCTCTTTTCCTCAGATCCCAGTGGTACACGTGTCCGTCTCCTCCAGAGCTCAACAATTGTGTACCGCCATTTGCAAAGGCTAGAGATCTCGCCGTACCGTTCATTTTTAACGTACCGATCAATTGCTTCGTTTTGGTCGAAACTAAGAGAATGTAACCATCATTTCCAACGATGGCAATGGTGCTTGAATCGGGGGAGACTTCGAATGTTTCTAAGCTCTTCTCTTCTCTTCCAATTAAAGGTCCAATCTTGTTGAAACTGGCTTTGGTTAAATCGAAACTGTAGAAGTAATTTCTTCGAGCCGCTAGAATTGCTTCTGTCCCGTTCGGCAAGAACGAGGCTTTTAAAATAGGGAAATTTGGGATTATTTTGTTCTCTATTTCGGGGTTTCGTTTCCCGTCAACTTGGAAAAGCCGGATTTGTTTTCCCGTGCCGGTGAGTAATAACTGACCGTTAGGGTGAAATTGGACCGTGTTGATCGCTCCTTTTTGTTCAGATTGATCTCGATCCGAGTATATATCAGTGAGCTTCGAGAATTCGAGAAGGCCTGGTAAGAGCTTAACGCTGTCTCGAACAATAAGATCTTCATTTCTCCTTAAAAGATCATCACTTTCTTCGTCCAGACCCGTTAACCCGCTTTCTTCTGACCCGGCTCGGGCCCACTCGGTTCCGGGATTGAGTCTCTCGTGTTGAGCTCGTAATCTCGATACGTACTCCGAACCAGATATGACTCGTTCATTGATCTCCTTTTTCAGCTTTCTCAGCCTGTTAACCTTCACGATATCCACCTGTGTCTTCGCTTCGTCGTCGTCGACCCAAACGGGTTTGCGGGCAGTTTCTTCTAACGGGTGCGCATCTTCCTCGTATACTGAGAGTTCGTTGCCGGCGGACCGGTCAATAAGGAATAAAGGAGGTGCTTGTGCCGCGGGCTTCGCGGCTTCGGATCCGAAATCAGGTTTGGTGTAGAGGGAACCGAACAAGACGTTTTCGAGACGCTTCACCTCGTTCTCACGCTCAGATTTCTTCGACTCGTCGTAGTCTCGGTTTCTCTTCTTGTTCTTCCGTGGCTTCGGTTCGTCTAGTTTGGTTTCTTCATCTTCTCCGGCGACAGGAGGATCGTCGGACTTCAAGGGGGCCTTCTTGGCGATGGCATTTTGGGAAATTAAGCTCATTTTTTCGAGGGTTTAGCGGCGGAGTGATTGGCAATGGAGGCAGAGCAGCACGGAGGATGGTTAGGGTTTAGCAATCTATGTAACCGGTCGAATAAAACCTCAAAATTGGAAGAAGAAATTATAGGGCTTTTTTAACAAAATTATGGGCCCTAAATCATAGATTATAAGTATATATTTGATCATATTTTGAATTATAGGCCCATTTAAGAATATTTGATAATTTAAAGAGTATTGTTTCAAAGACTTCGTTGTTATTATTTTCTCAAATAATGGATGGAAGTTTACTTAAAAAGTTAAAAGTGATTTAATTTGGGTAAAATTGTTATTTTACTTGGCCTGTTTGATTTGGAGTCTATCTTCTAACGAGGTACAAACGAAGATACAAACACGTCGCAGAAAAGGTTCTTTATAATTGACTAAGACATAGTCTCCCTTTAATATAATATGGAATTATGGATAGAGAGAAATGGCAAGAAAAAGAAAAACAAAAGGTCCCATTTGCATGGTTAAGAGTATACTTAGCCTCCAATCTAAGCTCTTAAAGGCCGAAAAGGGCTCAAATTTGGATAGAATTTGGTGGTTTGGACCCCACACATCACCTTCTTTTGGAAATTATTTGTGGGTGTGGGGTGTTGGGTGTGCTACTAAGATAAGGACTCCTTACTTTAGTTGTTTTCTCCTTTTACTATTGCCCAATTTGGAATATAGTTTTTGTGTCGCACTATGAATGGAGGAGGCATAATAAATTAATAATTAATAATACATGTTGCTATAATGGCTAGTTAGAATCTTGAGCATTTCTTTCGTTCTATTCTGAATAATGTACTTGTCCAATGAAGTACTTACAAGTTGATCAATTATATTGTTTTAGATTTAAGATGTTGTATTATAATTTTGAGTTTTGACCTATAAGCAAATCATAATAATTGCACAAACAAATGTAACCTTCACCAGTTAGCAAATGTGTATTTTGTTTTTGGTCCTTAACTAATTAATTTATAATAATTATTGAGATTGTTCGGGTCGGAAGATACGAAGTGGAAAATACCAATTATTTATGGTGAAATTAGACGTATACCAGGAATGAAGAAATTTAATTAATGCATCCTGTTACTTTCGCCGGATCGATTACAGTGGCATAACAGATTTTATAATCTTCGACGGTCACTTAAATTTTCAATTTTACAGTCAGCAATGTAAACATTAAATTTTTAATATGCACATCCAAATGTCGATAAGAGTTGACTGACGACATTTAATAACATCAAGGGGCCGTTTGGTTCGTGTTTTGAAGAATGTCTTGGCATGAACTATGTCAAGAAATCTCATGGCAAGACATATCATTTCATGACATATTTTATTACATTGTTTGATTGATACACTTATTTATTCCATGACGTACTCTAAAAATGTAAAAATAAGTTTATTTATAGAAAACTTGAGCTATTTATTTTTGAAAATGAAAAAAAAAAAAATGTATTATCTCCTCATGGGAATAGAGAAAAATAATCAATTTTGGTGGTAATCATATTTCCATCAACTAATTCCTAGAGAATGAAGTATGCCAAGACATTCTAAATCTAGAACATTTTCGATTATTTTTTAGTCCAATTAGTTCTTAGTTTGGTATAATTTCTGCTTAGCTTCATTTACTTTCGTGCAAAAGAAAAAGTGTTTCTTAACGTAAGTACTTAAAGTTTATCAATTATATTGCTCAAGATAAATTATATATGTTATAAATTGAAGGTAAAATAAATATTTATTATTAACTGAATAATTTGTCATTTGTGTGTACAAATGATTAACATAAATCATATTTATATAGAGAACATGCCACTTTTTGTTCAAATATGAATGCTCATATATATTTTCATGTTCGCACATGTCCATGATTGACCAACTTTTCACACACATACATAATTATACACATAATATATTAAGTTATAATTAATATATTCATAATTATAACATTTTACTTTGAATGTATTTATTTTGTACACATAAAAATAGTGATAAAAATCCTAGTGAAGGAAAAATAGTGCAATATTATTATGTTTCGTATGCATCATAATTTGTCTCATTAAAAACCATGTCAAGAAAATTCGGTGGGACAAAAACATGACCAATGACAAATAGACACTACATATTATTTCTCTTTCTCGAAGACTATGAAGTTTAATCTTTTTGCACTAGCTGTTGAAAATCTTAGTTGCTAGTGATAAATAAAATTCCTTCTAAAAAATATAATTTTATCACTAACCGGCTTCCATGACATCATTCACTTCGGAAAATGAATTATTAATATCATAATTTTGAATGTTCTTGAACTGATATTTACTTGCATGGTGTCTCCAAGACCTGAAATGAATTTTCGCAACAAGAATCCACGGATAATATTTTGTATTAAATATATCCAAAATTATCAGCTCAAATTTTATAAAAAAATATCTTCACAAAATTAAAAAAGATTCTAGAAATTCAATACATTGTTTGTGTGTACAAATAATTACATAAATCATGTTTATATAAAGAACATGTCAATCCAATGTGAAGACTTCAATGTATACATTTCCATGTTCTCATATGTCCATGATTATCCGCCTAACATATTAAGTTATAATTAATACATTCATATTTATAACAATATGATAATTTTGAGTTTTGACCAAGAGGCAAATCATAATAAACAATATGATAATTTTGAGTTTTGACCAAGAGGCAAATCATAATATTTGCATAAATGGAATCTTCACCGGTTGCTTAAGATTGTTTTGGTCCAATACAATGTGAAATGTACTATGTTGCGAAGATACTTCCAAAATCAAGTTATATTATATCGGGATATCGTGCCTGATATCGATACCTTGACGATACTTTTTGGATACGTATCGGATACTCCACATGATTTATCTGAACATTTTATTTTAAAATAACAACATATAATTCTCAGATACTTGGATACTTCTAACGTACAAATAAATATACTAGAAAACTAAAAATATTAAATTCGAAATCAAAATAAATGTGTAATAATATAAGTAAGTAATTAAATATAATAAACATTTATTTTGTAGCATGACGTTGCAATAATAATACATTTTAGTATATTTTACGTACATATAATATCTAATACATAATAAATAATAAACATATAAATTATAATTAATAAAATAATAAATAATAAATAGTATTATAAACGTTTTTGATTCAAATTTTCTATGATTTGATTATCTCAAAACAATGTCGATACTACTAATCATTGTGTCTAAGTGTTAATTGTAGAGATATATGTATGGCCCGCTAAATGGAACAAAAGAAGACAAGATGTATAAAAGGAAGAAGACGAGCATCTCAAAGAAAGATAAAAGATTATCATGACAATGAAGAAGGCAAGACGTTGGAGAAGACGAAAACGAAAACGCATGATCAAGTGAAGAAGTCAAGACGTCGAAGACTTCCGCAAGTTGGGATATTACCAAATATAAGTCATAGGTATCCCTAGACATATCTTAGAATTATCAATATCAAATTAATTGTTGGAAACGATGAAAAAAGAAGAATGACAAAATCTAGAACCAGAAGCTGGTCCGTCCGAACGAACCACAATGCGTTCGAACGAACCAGCCACTGTGATAAAGCCTTGTTTATTTCACTGTATATAAACAACGCAGTTCGAACGAACGAACTAACCATTATGCTAAGTTAAGAACGAACCCTCTAGTTCGTTCAGAACGAACGCAAATGCCATTTCAACTTTTTCAGAGTAGAAGGTTCGTTCGAACGAACCACAATCATGTGTTCGAACGAACGAACCAACACGTTTTGAATAATTTACATGTAACGGCTAGTTTGACTTACTGTCCGTTCGAACAAACCTTGAGTTTTCGTTCAAACGAACTGTACAGAAAAATTGTTTTTCAAAGGGGATTTATGTGTTCTATAAATAGGAATCCTATGAGTTTTCTCTCTTCATTTTTTGAAGCAAAATCATTTTCCCATTCAAAAGAGTGAAAATTAAGTCGTGATTTGAGTTCTTGATAATTCTAGACAAATCCTAGATTTAAGATTTATTTCGAATCCTTCTACTCAACGATTCTCAACTTGCGTGACTGATCATGTGTAGTTCGTTAGTAGCAAATGTATGGGCTAGTTACATTTTGTAAATCCCGTCATAGATCGATAGAAACGTGTAAATCGATTTAGGCAAAACCTTGTAAGAGTTGATACGGAAATTCAATCGAAAGCCAAAAATGCGCAAGGCATCTCCGGAGACGTAGGTACTTGTATTCAATCGAATCGGTCGATTGAGCAAGTAGCGGTGAGTTAAAACTACAAAACAACCACCTACCGAACTCCGTAAACAAATATATTGTGTTATTTGTTTTGATATCGTTCTCTTTATTCATATCTATTTACGCTTCCTCATTTCACCAAAATTGTATACCATTACCGAAAATTGGACCTTAGGATTACCTATTCACCCCCTCTAGGTGTTAATTAAACAACAAATATATCGTATTCTAATTTATTTATTTTTAATTATTCTTTCATTGTATCTGTATCGTGTCGGATACGATATCTCTATCGTGTTCGGATAACACCGGGAAAGTACCATGCATGTACGCTGAAATTTGCACCTTGGCTACTAATATAAAATTTGCCTTTCCTTAAAGCTATAATAGAAAATAGAAAAGAAGAAATTTTAATTAATACGTATTGTTACTTTCATCTGATTAATTAATTACAATGGTGTAAATAATTTTATATTCTTCAGACATAAATCATAAATTTTAATTAATACGTTTTGTTACTTTCATCTGATTAATTAATTATAATGATGTAAATAATTTTATATTCTTAAGACATAAATCTTAAAAGTTTTACAATATCAGCAATGTAGAGATAAGTTTGTTTAATATATAGGATTAATTGCTAAAAGACGACACTAATAACATTCTCGACGACTTTCGGTCTAATTAATCGAGTATTATAATTTCTGTACACAAAAGGTGAAGTGTTTCTTGCGTGCATTTTTCCTTTTCTTGTGTTGACTTGCCACATAGTCATTTTTTAAGCATCCAATTATATTGGATATAATTGAAATTTAATTTTCTTTCTCCAGTGAAAAATTGCTTCTTCAAGTTGCATTACGACATGTAGGAAAAACAAATTTGTGAAGAAAAACTTAATCCATAAATTGTGGACAGTTTTATTTCATATTTTATAGACAACATCAATGAGACTTGAATTTTTAATTTTAAATATTTTGTATCAATCAGTTAACCACTGAATTATAACATCATTATGACATCATTACCTAGAAAAATTAAAAATAAATAAATAATATTATTTTCATGATAATATCACCATTTTGTAATTAATGACGTAGACATATTTGTAATCTCTCAATTATATATTAATAATATGTATAATTTTAATGAAAATAAAATAATTATATATATTAAAGTAAATTAATTTTACATTAGAAAGTTTATTGTGAACCTTCATATTCATCATATTGAGTTTTGTTTCTATTGCAATCCAAATTATATCCATATATGGAAGAAAAATAATTGGCTCCCAAACTCATCACAATATCCTTGATGTGAATTTATTAACATTTATGATTGACTCGATTAAATGTTAATTGAAATGTTTAATTAACACATCAGTAATTTATAATATGTTAATATTAGTAATTATTAATTGACGTGTCAATTCAATTAAACGGTCAATTAAATCGTTAATTGAGTCAATCAATAATACTAATCAACCTACTTAATCCTCTATTGTCGTCTCATAAAAAATGTTATTTTTTGGTTATTGAGGCTCCATATATGATCCCCATATTATACAATGACTTAATTGTTAAATTTTATGGCATAATTTATAATTGTGTTCTTTATTTTAAATTTTATTTTTAATATTTTTTATGTTAAAGGAGGACATTTTAAATATATATTTCGATTTTGTGTGTATTATTCACGGTTTTATTTTATTTGTTTCGAAACTTTAATTTTGTTTGAATTATAACATGTTATATTTTATTTATTTTGTGTGTATTTATAATGATAGACCAATTCTATGGACACTTATTAATTATAATGCATATATCCATGATAGACAAATTTCATGAATATTTATTAATTATAATGCATTTATTGACATCAATATATTTGCAAACATATCATGATTATGTAATTGAGTTTAAACTTACATGCGCAAATTCTATTTAAACAAATTATACAAAAAAATATTAAAAAAAAAATATGAAGTCCCGCACAATTGTTGCGCAGGCTATTGCCAGCATATATATATATATATATATATATATTTCAAAATCTTGAGGTGTCTGTCAGTGTGTCCTAACTTCTTATTATATGTGTGCTTGCAAATTAGAGTGGTTTTACATAGAATAATGATATAAATTTAGTGGCTACATTGGTACATCTAGTCATTGATAATTATGTAGATCATAATATGTTGATTTAATTGTCCGATCTTAGCCAATAAGAAAGATTATCAGTCATTAGATTAGTGGAAGTGGACTACTCGTAACAAATCAAAGAGCAAAGAAATTGCCGTGAAAGTGCCACGTTATTATTGCTAATAGCTTGTGAGCCTAAAACTTCAAAAGTCTTAGTAAACAAAATGTCACTTTAAAATTCACCACGTTTAGATTAGATTAGAAGACATTTACTATATTTAATGTTAAATTTTCGAGTTTTAGTCAGATTTTTCTCTAATCAAATTAACGGCGATATTTAATTGGAAATTTTAGTTTATGGACAAAATAAGATTGATATTTATCAAATTAGACAAAATAGCTCGGAAATTCCCAAAATAACATTATTATCGAGATTTCAAAAGTCGAGAGAAAATGTATTTTTCGACTTTTGAAATGTTGAGAGTATTAATTCTTCTAATTACCTTCTAACCATGTTAATGACTCTTAGTAACGTCGTGCATGAACAATCTTTTGACTTTTAAAAAATCGGGTAGTTATTTAAATTGCCACTTTTTATTTTTATTTTTGTCCATATACGGAAAAAATGGTAAGTAAAGCAAGATATACTATAATAGTAAAAGAATGATTTTAAAATTATATTGAAGTTCTTGTTTAAATAGGAAATGTAATTAGGACGGAAAAATGTAACTCGACCAAAAGAAATGAACCGACCAGAATACAAGAAATACAAGAGATACACGAGAAATACAAGAAATTAATCTTATGAATAAAGTAGACAAAATCCTTGCAATTCTAAGCCTCCACGTCATTAGGGATTTTTTTTGTAAAAAAATATTTTTTTAATTTACATTTTGGTCCATTTTATTCGTCATCAGGTACTTTTTTGTAAAAAAAATATATTTTAATTTACATTTTGGTCCATTTTATATATATAAAACAACTATTCACATATAACAATGTATATTATCATTTAAACGTGTGATTGAACATACAAGATGTTAATAATATATATATAATGTACACATAAATAATTTATATGTATAATAAATAATAAACACATATAAAATTATATAAATTGATAAGCATCATTTATAAAGTTATTAATGGACGATAAAAATAATTTTACATTTAATTATATTAATAAAGGAATCCGATCGAGCCAATGCAAATTATTTTTGGGTAGGTAGTATCAAAATTCAAATTTACCATTACTTTTTTTTTCGTTATCTAATTTCGTTCGCCATTTCGGTCATATTTTCAGTTGCTCGGTCTTGCCATTCCAAATGACTAACTTTTTGTAGTTTCGAATTGGTTTGTTCATCCATTAAGCCGCATCCGGATGTGCCTACATATGATATTACTATGAAAATTAAATAAATAAAATTCCAAAAAGTACTATGCATCGTATAAACTTTAAATCTTTAAATACTAAATATAAATACCTCGATCAATTTGGTCTTAACTCCCCTCTGCACCCACGTGTTAGTTGTTGGCTTCCAACTAAATCCACTTAAACCATTCTTGAAGATGTCATAACATGATGCAAAATATTTTTTATGTATTTAATTCGATTATTTATTTGTTCCCTGTTTGGAGGTTTTGTCAGGACATTTTTAACAAGCTCTAGAAGATCGTTATCATACGTTTTCGTTGTGAAGGTACCACCAACCCGATTGCCCATATTATGATGATTCACAAAATCCTCGATTAAATTGTCATTCATCTTCAACGACCATGTTAGTGTATCGTCTTTATTTTCATCTACTAGATTTTTCCTTTTCCTCATTATAAAATGTACAAAACAATTATGAAGTTAAATTAGAGTATTTTTCCAAATAATGACAAATCACGTTACACACCAAAGAAATCAGTTTTTTTAGTGCAAATATAAATTGGACAAAAGTTATAGAGAAAATACGTACGAGATTAAAATAAAACACAAAACTAATGTAAAAAACACATATAATATAAAAGTTTAAAACAAAACTCATATCACACAAAACTTTTGCTTCATAAAAAAAATTTATATAGTATAATCCGTACACGTTTGAATTGCTATGTCATTTTGAAGCCTTTCATCTTCTTCTTTTTTTTTTGAAAAACTAAAGAGGCAAAGCCTCTTTTAATATATTAAAACAAAGTTTAATACATTGGTGCGATTTTACATGATAAATGTAAAAAAGTAGTTTAACGCAAAAGTAAGTTACAATTGCAAAAGTAAGATACAAACCAAAAAATGATGTTTTCGGTCATCCTTAGACGAACGGTTCGTCTCCACGCGAGCGCATATCTCGTATTTTTTCCTTTCCCGCTTTTTCCTTTCACTGCCCCCAGACTCATCCCGACTCGCCCGTCGCTGTTGCCCTCTGATCTCCGACTGGCTGCCGCTGTCGCAGTCCCTGTCGGATCTCCGCCTCGCTGTCGCTGTCGCTGTCGCGGTCGCTGTCGCGGTTGCCGTCACCGTCGCTGTCGCTGTCGCTGTCGCGGTTGCCGTCACCGTCGCCGTCACCGTCACCGTCGGATGTCGGATCTCAGCCTCGAATCTCCGTCAGGGTTTGCCTCCACCCCGAAATCGCCACGAAATCGCCACGAAATCGCCACGAAATCGCCTCTTTCCAGCGTTCGTCCAGTCGCCCCTTTCCATTGCCCGTCGCCAGCCATCGCCATCGCCCCTTTCCGTCGCCCTCGCCATCGCCCGTCGCCCTTTTTCCTTTTCCTTTTCCGCTCGCGAATCGCCTCAGCAGACGCCTCAGCAGTCGCCAGCACTCAGCAGCTTACGCCTCCATTTCCTCACTTTCCTCCAGTCGCCCCTTACGCCTCAGCAGCTCGCCAGCTAGGGTTTCCGTCGCCGCTCGCCTCAGCAGCTCGCCAGCTAGGGTTTCCAGTCGTCGCCTTCGCCGTCGCCTCAGCAGCTCGCCAGCTAGGGTTTCCGTCGCCGCTCGCCTCAGCAGGTCGCCAGCTAGGGTTTCCGTCATCGTCGCGCCGATCTCATCCTCGTTTCTGTGCCGTTCGTTCGAGGCGATGCCGCTCGCTCGCGTCGTTTTCCTCCGTCGCCGCGGTCCAGAAGCTCTCGGATCTCGGATCTCGGATCTCGGATCTCCGTTCGCCTCGCAAAGGGTTTTCAGAAGCTGGGTCGAAGAAGGCTTGAGAAAGGAGGGGGTGGAGGCGGCGGCTAGGGTTTGCCTCCACCCCAGAATCACCAAGAGTTTCCCCTTCTACATCGACATAATCTTCATCCACATTATCTTCGTCTTCAATTGCATGTTCTTGATCTTCAAAAATACTAATTGGTTTATGCATATCATTGACTAGATAATTGTGCAATATGCAACATGCTACAACTATTTTTGAGTTTGAGCATCATAAGTTGGTTCACTTGTACTCGCTAGAATAGGAAAGCATTTTTTTAGTACTCCAAAAGCTCATTCTATAGCATTGCGCAAAGACGAATGCCGAAGATTGAACAACTCACTCCGACTTTTAGAGGCATTTCTAAAAGTACTCTTCCAAATGATATCTTTCACTTCGGTACAAAGTAATTATGCTGCTTTTTAGCGTGAAACCCGCATCCACAAGATAATATTTTCCTATAAAGTTTGATTATGTGTAATTTAACACTTTATAATTTGTAAGTGCTCTTTTTAATTTTTATGTCTAATATGAGATCACCAGTTGGAATTTTAAGAGAATATCTTCTCCTTAATGGATCCTTCAGTATTCTCGAATCGGATGCGGTTCTTTCCCAACCGGGTAGGACATATGTGAATTTCAACGGTTTAAAACTACAATCACCTAGTGTTATGATTTCGGACAACCTTATTACACAGCGGAACTTATTCGAACCCATAAAGTCATGGATCTGTGTAAGCTAATTAGATACGAAGAAATAGTTTCAACGTTATATCTCATATTCCGTTTGGATCCCTTTACCGATGCTCCAAATCGGCAATCCACACGTGACTCGTTCGAACTGGATGTGTAGACCTCCGATGCTAATCAGATTTTTTCTCCCATCAGAAAATCTGCTTGCTTCTTTTTCCTTTCTCAAAGAACTTCGGTCAAGCTTCACTCTTTTCTTTCTCACAAAGGAAACTGTTTGCTCTTCACTTTCTCTCTCCAATATTCTGAATATTGAGAAGTGTAAAATCTATACCAAAAGATTGAGTGAATCTCTTGCTTATAAAGAGGTAGTGGGTATTAATCACAAAGTGAAAAATTCTTGGATTTCCAAGATCTTCTTATGCATGTAGCATCTAATGCTCACACCTCTTCATCTTTATTCGATTTCTGTGTCCAATCCGACATTGTCTTTGTGTGTGACCATATATGTTTATTTAATATTGGCAGCATATATTTTTTTTTTTTTGAGTAAATTCGGAGAGGACTCAAAGTCCCCCTTCCAAACACAATCTCCTTTATTTTTTATTTTTTATTACAAACCCGTAGGCCACACACTCTATTCACTCATTTAACATTTTAATCCATAATCCAGTGTTCCCGCCGGGAATCGAACCCCACACCTCTCGCTCCCTAGCCAAGAGGTGTGACCAACTAGGCTAACTCTAGTTGGCATTGGCAGCATATTAAAATCTGCATTTAACTATGCAAATCATAATTGGCCTCTAACAAAACATTATGACTATCCAAATTAAATAAATGATTTTTAATCATTACCTATTTATCAAATAGACAAGTAACTAGTTCTCTTGTTCATACTATATATGTTGTCAATTAGAAGAATCGGATTGAATATTCAATTTAGATTAACAACATATGTTAATCCTATTAAGCGTGGCCACGCATTTCCTGAAGAAAATACAGTTATAGATCAACTAGAAGATTGTACAAATAAGGATAGATGAACGTACGCGTTCGTCGAAACCATTGGATGCATAATGAGATTATGCAAAACTGACATTCATTGTACAGTGCGTCGTCGAAACCATTGGATGCATAATGAGATTATGCAAAACTGACATTCGTTGTACAGTGCGTCGTGACTGACCATATGGTCCGTCATGACACAACAGTGATGTAGAGTACAGTCGTAGAGTATAGCGTCATGACGTACTGATCTCAGCTTCATGACGATGGTGCGTCGTGACGGACAATCTGGTCCGTCATGACGAACCAATGAGAAAACAAAAAAGTCCAGTAACAGTGATGCTAGCGTCATGACGGAACGTTTCTACCGTCATGACTCACCGTAGTCCGAATTCTGGAATTTCAGTTTTTTATGAAGATACTCATTAATCATTCTGTCCAGATCTAGTTTTTGAGCAAGAAAAAGAGAGAAACCTCCATTAGAGTTGAGAGTGAGAATCAAGCAAGTTTACGGCAAATTTGTTAGGGGAATTTGTGCGTAATCAAGAGACGAAACTCGCGGTGGATACGAGTAGAGAGATCTCAACTGAGATCTTTCGTTGTGATCAAACGAGAGCAAGTTCCAGCAGGATCGAGGATCGAGGATTAACCGAAAGCTATCCAGTTGTATTCGACCAAGATAAACCTTCATGGACGGTGTCGAATCGTGCGGGCGTGGGACGTCCGTGTTACCGAGGATTGGAGCAGCAAAGGAAGCAACTACAAAGCGCATCGACCCTTCTTCGTGATCAATTTCACGTGGTATGACACTCTGTAAAAGTTATAGTAGTAGTTACATAGGTTCGTAGCGGGGTGATACCCAACATTTCCTTTAATTCTAATTCATTCGAAGGGGCTGAGAGATATCTCTTTCATCATATTAAAGGAACAAATTCCATCTTGGTTATTCACATCCTTCATCATGCTTCATGTAATACCCAATAATGATCTTATGATTATCCGTTTAAAGACAATGAAAAAATATATCTAAGTATCACAATTCACATCCTTCTCATAAGTTGGTCAGTCAAATATGTAGTCTCTAATACATATTTATATCCCATATATGACATTTTCATATCCATGATCAATAAAACACAATCATCTTATATGTGAATATATTGTTGTACATATATATTATATTATCTTAGACATGTATATCTCCATATACATCATATATATGACCAGGGACATTTAAAACTGTATTACGTTCATTTTTATAGTTTTACTATCATAATTACATATTATGATGATGTAAAACCTAGTTATACAATTCATGTCTTATTCACATGTCCCTAAATATGTTAAATAATCAGTACACCTATTAAATGAAATATTAGCCTAATATATAACATTAGATCAACAAACATAAATAATAAATGATATTTGTTTACATGCAAGCTAAATAGTTTAGTCTAGGACATTATTTTCATCGGCTAGAACATGTTGGGAGCCCTTCTTGGATGTCCATTTATTGAGCGTAAAGAAATGTTAAAAAGAAATGATGTCCGATGTGGCCTAGGTTGTAACTTTTTTGCATTTGATATCTTTTTGTTGATGTCGTTAGATATTATTTTGTTATTAGATGTTTTTTTGTTATATCATGTTACGTATACAATTATTTATGTTTTAAAATTTATGTTACTTGGCTGTTATGAAATTCATGTCATGAAATTTATGCTACTCTTGATAGGTTTTAACCTATTTGATGATCTTTTCCCCACCTGGATCTATGCGATTTTTTTTTTTTTTTGAATAATTGCGGAACCTACAATTTTCTGTTTGATAGCGAATGTGGCATGATTCCTCATGTATATATTTATATCTGAAAGTTCTCTTATTAATATTTTATTTATTATGAGCAATTTATTTCAATTTATCTGAATATTAAATAATGATCAAAATTTAATAACATGCAATTATATTGTTATTTTCAACAAAAATTCTCTATTTCCCTTTCATTTCACTTTCTTCAAATCAAACAAGGGGAAAAAAAAATCTCCTTGGCTCGGCTATTTCCCTTCCCTTCGCTTTCTTTTTCTTATCCTTCATTATCCCTCAAACCAAGCAAAATCTTACAATATTTAAGTAGTATCTATGTTGAAATAGTTTACAATTTGCATATTTTATTATTTCGAATTTTTAGTCCATGTTCTGATCCGAATACATATATTTTACGCGGATACTGATATATTCAAATACATATATAGTTGATTCATATCATCTTAATTTATATTTCTTCGATAACTTTGTGATTTTTGTTATTATAATTAGTAGTTACAGTAATAATAGAAATAGTAGTTGTACTAATGTTAGTATGAGTATATTATTAATATTTGAATATCTCAACAACAAAAAATGTAGCTATTACATTTAACGGTTTAACTAGTCTATATATAGGGAAACAAATTATTGGATAAAAAATTAGACAAGACATTTTCAACCATTGATTAAGCTATGATAAACGGTTGTGATTAACATAACCACCCACTAGTTCTTCATCCAAACATTTTCAACTATTGATTGATGGTTGTGTTCAAATTTTTGTTTAATTTTTTGTCTATGGAACCGGCCCGATATATGTGTATATATATATATATATATATATATATATATATATATATATATATATATATATATATATATATATATATGCTAACAATAATTCAAAGACCAAAATATACTATTGAAATAAGCAGAATATATTCTTGTATTTATCAGAATATACTATTGAAAATATATTATTTTATTCTCAATTTTAACTATGTTAACATATTAGATTCATCAGTATATTTTGCTAATTTGAATAGTATATTTTGCTAGTTTCATCAGTATATTTTGCACGCATGGATTCTTTTTGGATTTTTTTTTTTTGGATTATCCTTAGCAAGCATATGTGTGTATATATATATATATATATATATATATATATATATATATATATATATATATATATATATAGAGAGAGAGAGAGAGAGAGAGAGAGAGAGAGAGAGAGGGGATGACTAAGATACTTAATTAAGTATCATGAGTTACTTATGACTTTTTCACCATTAGATTTGATTTGAGATTCGAGCATTTAATTATGAGCATAAACATTTATGGAAATTATTAATGATGAATATAAATATCATCAAAAATCACAAAATCTCAAAGAAAATTCAATGGTCAAAAACTCTCTCTCTCTCTCACTATATATATATATATATATATTTGTGCAATTAAGGAGGCTAACCTACTTAATTAAGTACAAAAAGTTTGGTACTTAATTTTTTTTACCCTTGGATATGCATTGAGATTTGTGAATTTAATGATGTGCATAAATTTTCATGATCATCATGAAAAAACAAAAATCTCAATGCAAATCAAATGATGAAAAAGTATTAAATATCAAAATTGTGGTACTTAATTAAGTAGGTTAGTCTCTCTCTCTCTCTCTCTCTCTATCTCTCTCTCTCTCTCTCTCTCTCTCTCTCTCTCTCTCTCTCTCTCTCTCTCTATATATATATATATATATATATATATATATATATATATATATATATATACTCTCTCTCTCTCTCTCTCTCTCTCTCTCTCTCTATATATATATATATATATATATATAGGTTTGCTAAGAAGAATCCAAAAAAAAAATCCAAAAAGAATCTACGCATGCAAATTATACTAATGAAATTAGCAAAATATATTATTTAATTGAACGAAATATACTATTGAATCCAACATGTTAACATGGCTAAAATTTAGAATAAAATAATATATTTTCAACAGTATATTTTGCCAATTTCAATAGTATATTTTGGATTTTGAATTTTAAATTTTTTTTTTGAATTTTTTTTGTGGATTTTATTTAGCATATATATATATATATATATTCAGTATTTAACAAATATTTGTAGCGAATAACAAATTATGTCGTAATATTTATTTCGATATTCGCAGCATATAATATCCGAACAATATGCGTATCCTGGTAGTATACGTATTTGAAAAATAAAGCGAATAGGAATATGGTAAAATCGCTATCAACATTTTTCTTTTTCTATTGTAATTTTTGATATTCGCATCATGTAATTTTTTCTATTGTAATTTTTGAATTCTTCCAGCACAAGTCCCACAAATCCCCCCACCCACACACCCACACCCACACACCACAAACTGATTAAATCTCTTTACTGAGATTCATTCAAAACAAACCTCTTTACTTTGAAAAGCAAATTTTGACTTGATTTTATGTCAACACGACGTAATAACTAAGAAAATGATGGGTTACAATCATGGTTTATGGTCAATACAACTAGGGAGAATAAAACAAGCATTTTATTTCTGATACAAATAATACAAAGAGAGCATTTCATCCTCATAACTAAACTACAATTTCTCATTTGACCTGATTTCTCATCATAAATTAGAGTTTTCCCAAGAAATTAGGTCAAATAATATGTAGAATTAAGTAAGATCATCAAGCAATGACGGATGTTTCAATCGCGATTTTGCCAGAATAAATAATTTCGTCAGATTTTTCGGCCTCCTCCCATAACTCTGGAAATGCTTCCTTAATATTGTGTAAACTTTCCAAGGCATGATCTGCCCCTATAACCTTTTGCGACGAACCAACCTATTAAAATAAAACAGGTTTAAATCAAATATTGTTTAGAACTTAATTGTGCTTTAGCGATATTTTTCAAATAAATCAAGAATTATCACAAAAAAAATCAATTACCAATACGGTGTTGAGGCCAATGATCTTGCCTGATTGAATATTGCGAACACTGTCATCAAAGAAAATCTGTAATAACATGTACAAAAGATAATTAATAGCCATTTTTTCAGTTAATTACTAAAATATTCAAACTCTAATACATTAATTAATAGTATAAATATACCGTTCTTTGTGGGTCGATATTAGAGATCTCTAGGGCATGTTCCATTGCATCGATATTCGGTTTGCACAAAATTGGAGTTTTGGGAAGATCAAAACCAGGATTTTGGGTTGAAAAGTAATTTTCTATATCGAATACTTCATTTTTGCCATTCGATTTATCCATTAAACTAGTGGGATTAAGGGTCTCAAAGCAAATTATCCCCTCAAAACAATCCTCTAATCCAAGCCTCTTTAATACCTTAGCAGCATGAATTTTATCCCCGTTTGTAAATATCTAATACATTGAACAAATATTCAAGTTCAAATAATTTTACTTATTGTATAGATTGAAGATATTTTTCCTAGTTAAGTTTTGTGAAATTTAATTCATACTCACCACTTTGCGAATAGGTACGCTTAAAAGAAGGTGCCTCAAAACTGGGTCCGGTTTTATTTTCTCGTAAGTCAATCTTCCGTGAACGAAACTGTAATTAATTTATTGTTAGTGATAAATGATAATTAAACTTACCACTATCCTTTAATTTTAACAAACTTGGTATTAATTTCACTAAAAAATGAAAATAAAGAGATAATGTATATTAATTTCACTGTAATATATACCCATGATATTCGTCGTAATCGAAGTTGTATCCAGTTGCCTAAGTATGAAAAAAAAATGAAGGAAAAATAACTTTAAAGCGGAAACCAAATTAATGAATTGAGAAAATGAAAATAATAAGAATTGAATTTGTTTACCCTTAAACCAGCCATTGTAGTCCCATAATTCTTGTAAAGAAGATTGCAAAGCGTGTCCATTTTTTCTTCAGGAATGCCGAGTTTTTCCACCATATAATCTATAAATCACACATATTTTACATTTCTTAAGTTCAATTTTTCATTTGCATTATAATTTCTCACAAAAATACAAAAAAAAAAGTAATTACCTCCGATGTTCTTTCGGCACTCGTTGGCAATGCCAGAGCTCAAAGGGTACAACGTATCGTCGAGATCTAACAAAATTGAGAAGAATGAAAAATTAAAACCTTTTTTTCTCTACTACTTAATGAAGAATTAAATAACAAAAAAACCAAACAAAAGGATTTACCGAAGAGAAGGCAATCGCATTTCTTCGGCCTCTGGATCTGTTCCATTCTTAATCTGCACATTCATTTCACAAATTAGGAACAAAAAAATCACATGTTGGTAATGGTAACAAACATATTGAAAAGATTCGACTTTTCTATACTCTCAGTAAAAACTAATTTCACAACTTTTTGAAAGCTCATTCATGTCTAAAATTCTCTGAAACCCTTCTATTTTCCAAGTTTATACAGATTAAATAGAAGATAAGTAGAAAACCATTCAAGAAAATGGCCATGTATGAAAACTTACAAATGATATTGCTTCTCTCAAACAATGTACTAACACTACTAAGAGGACAATGCTTTGATTCTTAATTTTCACGAAGAAAGATTAAGAAGAAGAAAGAGGTAGAAAGGGGAGGAGAAATGAAGGGGAAGTCATTGGCTTAAATAGGAGGGAAGTTGGGTCCCTTTACCCCTATTCAATTTCATTCAATACTCAATTGGCTCTTTAGTTTGTTTTATTTTTTTGAAAAAATTGGCTCTTTAGTTTTATGTATGGGTTTCAACTTTGAATATGAATCCATTATTTTACAGTTTATTGTGATACCCAATTAATAATCAATTAGAATCATGATTCTTGGATTTCACCATCACATATATTTCCATATCAATTTTGTGATTTTCTTGACTTTGTTAATTACGAATGTGTTCCTTGTTTTTAATATCTAATAGTCTTTGGTACAAACTCATTTTTGCAAAATAACTATTTATTGATATGTATATGCAAATTTGTTTGTTAAAAGTTTATAGGTATATAGATGAAAATATCCCCAATTTATTGTTGAAATAAATATGTGCCAGTTGGCAGGACGTCATTGGAACTAACGCGGCTACCCCCAATTTATTGTGTTCCCATTTTGCCCTTAGATTTTTTTTTTTTTTTTTTTTTTTTTTTTTTTTTGTATGTGGATACCAAACTTTTCTAGATAATTGACCCAAATGTTCCCACTTGTCCTCGTAATTAATAATTGTCCGCGAATCACGTTTTGGGCAGTGCAAGGGTAAATGAGTCATTTCACACTAATAAATTACGAATATCCATAGGAATATATATTGGATAACTATTAATTCCGGTTTTTTGGAGATAAATAGATAATAAACTTATCCAAATATTATCATATTGTTGAGAAATAAATAGTTTATGTTATCATATTGTTAAAATGAAACAATTTTGTAAGCATGAATGAATGGATGATTTGTGCTGGATTCAAAAAATTAGGCAAAGTCAAATAATTGGTGTAGGTCTGAAATCAAGGTGCCACCCATTTCAATAAATCATGTATTGTGCCTCTTCATAATATGATTAAGAAATATAAATTAGTTTTTATTACACGTGTTAGGTGTGTAGAGAATGGTTAAGACACAATCATGGGCCATTGACAAATAATGCAATTGTTGGCCCTATTTATAAACCCTGGTTTTATCATGCCCATTCATTTCTTTTTTGTTCTCTAGCCCATGATGGCATTCACTCATCCGATATTTTTTGTTTTCATATCTTATTTCTTTTTCTTATTTTTCTATGCAATTATAATTACTAGGTGAAAAAAGTGTCTTAGCCCATTGGTTCGCAATTAATTTCATTTCACTAATGGCGGGTTGGTTTGAAGTCGACGTGTTTTATCAATGGTCACATGGTTTTATATTATGATAGTAAAAAAATTTATTTTTTAATCAAATAATAACATTTATATTAATGTCGTTGTATAATAATATATTAATATATTACGTATAACATAATTTTATAAAAAAACAAAACAACAAATATTATATCATTGTTGTTCACGATATTTCATACAATATCAAATATATAAATAATGAATTGTAAGACATATGTTGTAACACATCATTAATTATATAATACTAACATTTTTTATTTATTCAAAATGCAATGAAACTTATAAATAATATCAAACTTAATAGTGAAAGTTATTTAATAGATAATATCAAAATTTAATTTAGCATAACCATAAATATAAATTATTTTATATCATATGATTTAAAAAAAATTAAAAAAATAACAATATTATTTCATAGATGTTTATAAGTTTAAGAAATTATTTCGATCGATAAACTATTTTTTTAATTTGTATGAGTTTTTTTTAATTTTAATATTAAATTTGTTCGATTAAAAACACAAATATAATCTATTTAGTATTATATGAGATTTTTATAGTCATGATTTTTTTTAAAATAAATAATAATATATTTAACTATTGTGTAAATATGCATTTTTTTAATTGTATTTTTTCTTACATAATATCTTTACAAATGCAAATGATGGAAAACGATATGTATGAACTATGCTAATCAAAATAAAGAAAAAAATTGGAACGGATATATTTGATGAATTTTTAAAATTATATTTTTAAAAATATTATTAATATATTGTATGTTTTATAATATTACATACTAAGTTATTATTATTTCATATATAAGTTTTTCATCTTGCATTTCATTCGCATCTGATCATGTAATATTATGTGAAATTATAAACAATTATATGCAGGATGATGTGGCCACGTCATTAATATATGATGATTTGGTTTTCTAAGAATGTTTAAAACATGATGTAAAATAATTGAAACATAAATAATTACAAAGAAAGTACGATTATAAAAAATCAATGATTAATCATTATCTAAATTTTGTCATATCATAATTTAATAATATAAATGAATGTAGTGACGTGACAACAGAAAATTGTACAAAATTGATTCCAAAATAAGAGGGTAAGTAAATATTTGTATTATTATATCACCCCCCATATGCCATAATCTAATAGTTTGATTAATTGACATGGCCAATCAAACTATTTTAAAAATAGATTCATCGATGAGATTTAAGTTTGATGTCTTGAAGTGGAGTGTTGGTTTTGCTGGTGGTTAGGAGGAACAAATGAATTATTGAAGAGATAAGATCAACTTCGTAATCCAGCTAATCATACATACTAAACCAATTAAGCCTTAAAACTATAATATAATCAATCATGATCAAATTAGTGACTATGAGATTGAATAAGATCTATATCCTCTTATCTTGTTTATTTCAGAGATTAGTAGTGAGTTCAATGCTACATACTACTTCAGATTTATTGAAATTAATGTTTTTAATATAGTAATTAATAATATTATGTATAATTTAAGGACAGAATAATTATGTTAATTGTATATGTAAAATAAAAGTATCTAAAATATGCGTCTAAAGGGGATGCTTATTAAATAAATATGTGTCTATTAAATAGAATATAAGTATTTAGATAAATCAAGAATTGTATTGAGAGGGTGCATGTGATCTATAAATACAACTCATCTCATATGTTTTTAGAAAAAAAAAATCTCCACAAAAAAGAGAAAAAATATTCCGGAAAATAAAGAAAAAAATAATGAAGAAAAAAAGAAAGAAGCCCCCTGTTGCTCTCTCACTCTCTCTCCGTGAGAGTTTGTATCTTTTCATTTACTCGTGTACATCCTGTGGGTAGTGAGTACCAATTCTCCAAAGGATATTCAACAGAGAAAGTGTCCACGTGATATTCTGTTAATCCTTGCTAAGCATCTCCAACATCAAATCCCCCAAATCAAATACCCAAATAATTCTAAATTATAAATCCAAACCTCAAAATCCCAACAAGATTAAGGGATATGCTATTAAAAAATATAAGTTTGATCAAATTTGTGATATCAAAATTTGGACCACGAAACCTAATGCTGGAGAACTTCTTCCATTATTGTTTTGTGTGACTGCAATAAAAGTGGACACGTGGCAAGATCAATAATAGGAGAAGATTAATTATAAACATGCATGCCAGTACTTGAGAAGTGAGATGGAATTGCGTGAGGTATAAGGGTTTTTCTAGAATAGGAAAATAATTCAAAGATATTTTTAGCCTTTAGGGCTTGTATTGTATCATGTATGGATGTCCAAAAAAATAAATTACAGCATAGAATAGGGTATTTATAGAGAAAAGATGGTTACAAAATTAGAAATCCTATAGGCTGATCGAATGTAGGAATATGCAAGCATTGTTGCTTGAATGTATTTTTAAGAAAATGTGGAGTAATAAATTAAAGTTCATTAGGGTTTAAGATGTGCAAGATTATTTTCAGATATTATAATTTTAAAAAGACAAAACCATAAAGAACTAGGAAAGGTGCAGAAATAAGAAAAAAAAAAACTAATGTTTAAATTAATATTTCAAGAACATATACAAAATCCAGTAAATCATGTTTTTTATGTATTATTTGGTGTTTTAAATAGCGGTGTTATAGCAGGAAACAACTCGTTATGAAAGTAAAACGCAACAACTTACAACACAATGAAAATTTGCAAAAATTGTTTTGGGAGCTATAGCTGCGCTATATCGGGTCAAATAGCGAATTATAGTGGGTATAATAGCGACTTATTGCGAAAAACGTTTTGGATCCAATTTTATTCCTACCCGGATCCGGCCTGTTTTACAAAATAAGATTTCTTTCTCTTCTCCCATCCAGGGATCGTGCTCTCTCGAAGGGTTGCTTCTTGGCTTGGCGATTGGTTTTTTTTTTCCTATTTTACCCAAAAAATTAAAATCAATTTCGTTACCAAAGTTCTATAAATTGTTGATTAGTGAAACTAATTTTTTTCTAAATTAAGAAATTGGAGAAAAGAAAACCAATTTTTCGTTTTAAATGAAGATTTGTAAATTGAAAAAAAAAATAGTTTCAGATCTAATCATATGATTTTGTTATTTGATAGGATGTCAACCACAAACGAAGATCAAGTAGTATCTTTAAAGACAATATATTTATTACATAAATTAATATTGCAGTGCCGCATAATTTGCAACTCGTTGCAAAAAATTACCGAACACCACGGACTTTTCTGCATCGCAACTTAAAACATCGATATTATTGTGTTTAATATAGTCTATGTAAATAACCACTTTACATAAATGAAAGATGTCATGATATTATTTTAATTTATCTGCAATTAAATGCAAAGATGATAACATATGATACTTTATTTAATCACTATCTAATAATATCATTTTCATTTACAAGATTTACTAACCAATTTTATAAATAACTTGACAAAAATTTATCAAGATTCCACTCTGAACAACTATATATACAAAATTATTTTTACAAAAAAAATAACTAGAATTTTAATACCTAATCCTAATATACACCCAATGAGTCAATGACCCAAACATACCATCAAAACAAAAAGCCTATCCATCATCCAAACAAGCCCTTAATCGTTATTTATTGAACATAAACCCAAATCAATATACAATAGGTCCAAGTTTGTTAAATGTATTTTGATATGTCTCCTTGTAACAACAGTAAAGCCCAAGTAAAAATAATAATTCTTTTCGACCCAATTTTCACAGGCCGAAGATTTGATCAATTATTATGATAATCCTCAATTAACGCTAAAAAGAAATCAAGTAATATAATAGGATGTAAATCATGTAATAACTAATAAGTAATGACCAAGTAATGTTCACAAATATTTTTTGCATGGCATTTTCTCAAATAAGTTAAATGGATAAAACAATCCTCTGACCCACCACATCTAAATCTCGTACTTAAAAGCTAATTCATCAGGTGCAACTTGTCTCTAGAAACCAAAGAAAAGCAAAAGCATTTCCCCCCTAATTAATTAAAGTTGTTTTTATATAATGACTAAACAAGGATATTTTACTTGATATCTAAGTAAATTAAGAAATGGAAAATGGAAAGAAACGATACCTTAAGAAGATGGTAATAATGAAGATCATTAGAAGATCTTCTCACCATAGTTGTTAAGTTCGCGAATAATACGCGTATAATTTACGAATAATTACGTATTACGAATAATACACGTATTGACGTTTCCGTAGTCAACCTGATCAATAATTCGCGTATTTTACAATAATTTTTAAAAACCACGAATAATACACGTATTTCCGTATAATACGTTTTTTTAGAAGAAGAAAAATATAATTTTTTTTAAATAAATAAAAAAACATAAATTTCCAAAAATGATTAAGAAAATTAAAATATCAATAATAATATATAAAATTATGATTTTGAACAAAAATAAATATTATTTAATAAAATAATTATAATTTTGAATTATTTATGAGTAAACAAATGTACATTTATATATTTTTATATACCGAATTATTGCATCGTATTATATAAAATAAACATAACTATAGACGAATAACCGAATTGACGAATTATTAACGTATTGCGTTTTATTTGACCGAATATTTGACCGACTTGAAAAACGTTTGATCCGAATTATACACGAACGTATTACGTACCGTATTATTCGCGTATCACGAATGACTAACTATGCTTCTCACTAAGTTTACCAACGTTTCTATAGTTTTGAATCATGAACACATTTAAGAAGACTCATATGTCTTTCATTAATTAATAACAAGAGAATCGTACACACAATCTCGTGCACACAATTTCTCGTAACATATAATTTTTTATGTTTCATAATCAACCAACTAGAATATGGGTCCCTTGACAATCCTGAACACATTCATTTGGTCAAGACAAACAAAGATAGCTTAATGATTCAAAAGTAATTTGAAAAGCTATATTAAGATTGATTGATTGTGCGTTTTACATTAAGGTAGCATTGAAACATCAATAAATTTACTGTGACCTACTCAATCAATTTGACCTTGAAATAATTTCAATATAAATTTTTTAAATTAGAGGTCCATGCATTTCACACTGACAAATCAATAATTCTTTAAAAGTGAAAAATGTCTTTGTAATGATTAAGTCTGAAGAAAAATTTATTCAAATACTTAAAATCAATATTACAAATTTGGAGGAACTTATATGATATATAGTTTTTTTTAATATAAAACATTCAAATTAAATGATAATCTAACTAATTTATTGATATCTTGAATATTGATTTTGAAATCCAATAACCATTCCTTCAAAAAAAAAAAAGAAATCCAATAATCAAGCAAGGGTAATAGCATATTTAGTAATGTAATATATGTACAAGAGTACTTAGTAATATTTAGGCTAAGATAATGATTTTTTATATTGATTGAAGTGATTATACTATGTATTTATAATACTCATGTTACCCTTATGTTATCTAAATATCATTATCTTAATATAAATATCATTAAGTACTCTTGTACATGGGTTACATTACTAAGTGTGCTATTAAAGGGTTTACTCAAGGGATGCATGATTGAGTATTTCTTTCTAGTTTCTACATCAATGCCGAATCCGACGTTGCAAAATATTTAAGAAGTTGCTACTTGTGTATAATGGAATAGTTTCTAATTTTGTTTCTCAGTGATTAATTTCTTGGTGGTAGTGGGAGCCATATGTTTTGTACGGTAAACATAAAATTATGAATATACTGGTCAAACTATGTAGTTTACAAGGTGTAGTATTGTTTTTTCTTAGCAAAATTGTTTTGGTACCGAGATTTTTGAAAACCCAAAGAATTAGAAAATTATTAAAAAAAACATTTAAACAGATAGGCAATTTCTCGTATATTTTTGATTGCCATGATTAAATGATAATTAAGACAATTTTTATTTTAAAAAAAAAAAATTGGTAACAAACATTTTAGATATTTATGATTTCTGCTCTTCTAAGGCGAATCAAGAATCAAAATTCTTGAATCTAAGTATTGTTCAATTTTAGATCTAGAGATGAGTGAATATGTAATCTTAAGGTTCAATTTTCGCGGTAAAAATATACAATTTTAGTTTAGTGCGGAAGCATAAATAATTAAGAGAAAAGAGAACGATATCAAAACAAATAACATAATATATTTGTTTACGGAATTCAGTAGATGGTTAATTTGTAGCTTTGCATAAATTCTCCAACAATCGGGGGCATAATTGCCCACATAAGTGGGCGCTTCACATCCGGCGGCGGAATGAGGCTATGGAGCATCCCGTCACCGCTGGTGATCCGTACGACCCCGCGGTGCATCGAGATTACATGTATTGGTTTGGGATTAAAGGTCGTACATGAGTACAGTCTTCAGTTCAGCACGACGTACCTCCATCTGTACGTTACAGACTTAGAGAGCCTACTATAGTCGATGCGGTACGTTGATGTTGTTATTCTAAATTATTATGTTTCAACATAACCTAATTTTGACTTGTAGAAACATCATTTTTCCGAGAGTCCGGATAAGGGTCGTCAGATCATGGACATACTATGCCATGCGGAAACATCGATCACTCTCGCCTTGAAGAGAGGCTTGAAGATGACTCGCAAGAGTTTGATGTTGTCTTGCACCCGAGAAACGTAGTTACAGACAGACCTACCGCACGCCAATGACGACGTCGACACTCCGTCTGACTCAGATAGTGACGAAAACGACGATGATGATGGTCGTGTCACGCAGCTTATCCAGCGGGGTCGTCGACGTACACGTCACGTCGTTCCTCGACGCGGTGCAGGTGGTCGTGGTCGTGGACGTGCTTGATGTTATGTTTTGATATAATGTGTGTGTTTTGATGTTTGGATATAATGTTTTTATGTAGTATGGATATTTTGATGTGTGTGTTTTGATGTATTGTAAATATTATGTTCTTTGGATATTTGGATGTGTGCATTCGGATATTTAGATATTATGTTTTTTTAATATATTGTCATATTTCGTTTCTTGTTTTTAATTTAAAAAAAATTCAAATAAACTCGCTACATTGTGGACGATTTTGAGTGAGCAAATTATCCCTGAAAATTACAACGAAATCATCTAAATTATAGTTCTTAAAAATGTCTAAAACATTGGTGTTCTATTTATTTTCCAATTCTCACCGTAAATTAAAAAAAATGGTTCACATTGCAAAAAAAAAAAAAAATGTAAATTATTCTTTTGCCACAAGATCTGGCGAAAGATCTTAAATCATATTTCTCGTCCATTCCAGCACACTGGGGTTGGAGCCATCAAATCCATGCACATTCACCAGAGGGTCTGACGAAAGAGCTTAACAATGTTTAACCATGTGATTAAGACTCAAATTAACGTTTGAACTCTTTCGCGAGACTCCCAGACGA
This sequence comes from Luzula sylvatica, assembly GCA_946800325.1. Taxonomy (NCBI): domain Eukaryota; kingdom Viridiplantae; phylum Streptophyta; class Magnoliopsida; order Poales; family Juncaceae; genus Luzula; species Luzula sylvatica. The sequence goes on along the minus strand of OX326961.1, from coordinate 40,206,284 downwards.
AGTGCATTCTTTTTCGCCAAGATCCCTAACGAAAGAGTTAGCTTTGTAATTTGGCCAAATCACTAGCTATTCTTACAAATTAGACTTTTAATAAGAGGCTAAGAACTAGATTTGCAATTTGGCCAAATCCGTAGTTATTCTTACAAATTGGACTTTTGGTCCCCTTATGAAATGAAAACCGAAAAAATATTTATTGAAAAGATGATTTTGCTTGTTAAAAAAATAATTATTATGCTAAATTTTTTTATATTTCACAAACAGTTGAATAGTCTAATGATAAAACTCATTGTTCAGAGTTGAGAGATCTGAAGTTTGAATTCCAAATACAACAAATTTTGATTCTTTTTTAACTCCCCCCCCCCAAATTAAATTTGGACCCTCCTATAAAATCATTCTGGTTCCGCCTCTAATTTGCTCTATTTTATGTATGTGTGATTCTATATTTCAAATCTTGATGTTTTTTTTATTATGATTTAAAATATTTATTTATTTCGAAATGTCTCCGATCACACATGGTCATTGTGTATTTGCAAATTCACCAATAATGTAATGAAAATAATTAAAAAAAAGTACTGATATGATTTGCTCGATATTTGTTGGGGTTACGGCCCCCCCCCCCCCCCCCCCCCCCCCCCCCCCCCCACACACACACACACACACACACACACACACACACACACACCCACACCACACACACACACACACACACACACACACACACACACACCCACCCCATACACACACACACACACACACACACACACACACACACACCCCACCACCACAAACTCAAAAAAACACCCAGGATGAGGTGACAAGGAAGGAATGAGTAAGTTGATTAGTATTATTAATTGATTTAGTTAACGATTTAATGAATCGTTTAATTAAATTGACACGTTAATTAACATGTACTAATATTAATATATTATAAATTATTTACGTATCAATTAATATCTAATGGAGTAAATTAGAAAAACTAATCAATCCATTTAATTATTTTTTGCAGCCTCATCAAGAATGTTGGGATGAGTTTGGGAGGCCAAGTATATTTTCGCATATTAGTTTTAGAGTGAAAGTACCTAGGCGGGGAATACTCAAGCCAGCAAGTGTTAGCTATGTATGATATGATCGATATTATTATGGGAAAATATATGTAACCCTCCAAATTCAACAAAACATCGTTGATGCGTCAATCAAGAATATTTTATTAGATTGATTACCATTTTTAATTGAATTAATTAAATTAAACATTGATTTGAGGGTTGATCAACACAATCAATCCATTAAAACAGTCTCGATTGACGTATCAATGCTTTACAACAAGGATATGTGGGGCTCCATATCTAACCTCTATTGTTATTATTTTCTGAAAGTAGAATAGTGATATTAATTACATATAATATTAACCAATTACCACGCCATGAAGATCCAGTCTAACGGCTAAGAAATAACTAATTACTTTATAATCATCTTTTCTTAAATAAATAACTAGTTTCTTTGACTGTACTCTAAAATTGCAGTCGACCCAACTCTCTCTTCCTAATCCGGCCCTTCAACTCGACAAGACCTTAGCTATTAAAGTTGCATCATTTTATCGTAAAGTCTCTCTCTAATTATCATTTCATTTACCTAATTAATCAACCTTTCTCACTATCTGTCCCTATATTATCATATACATTTCCTACTAGCTCAACTATCATGTGCCCTTGCTAGAGAAATAAAAACTTCTCATTATAAGATCAGAACAACACATATGGGTGCAACCATGATCATGATCATGAAGATTTTGTCGTTGGCCATTTTCTTAGCATGCTCAACTATGTCTCATGCATCCACGACCAGATACTACAAATTTGATGTATGTAATCAATATAATCTGTAATGTGTTTGATATTTTTTCTTTGTAATATTTTATAGTTGGTATTATTTATACATGTATAGGTCATTATGAAGAACATCACACGAGTTTGCCACACGAGAAGCGTCGTAACAGTAAATGGGAAACTCCCAGGTCCAAAGATCGTGGTGAGAGAAGGCGATCGGCTCGTCGTTAAGGTTACTAACCATGTGCAAAATAATGTTACACTTCATTGGTAATTATCAACATACATTAATTATCTAACTAAAATCATCATCTTTAAACTAATTAATGATTTCATATATGTTGATATAGGCACGGAGTTCGGCAACTTAGGACGGGATGGTACGACGGACCAGCATATGTGACTCAATGTCCGATTCAAACGGGTCAGACGTACGTATACAACTTCACCATTGTTGGCCAAAGAGGAACATTATTTTGGCATGCTCATATATCATGGCTGAGATCTTCATTATATGGACCCATAATTATTCTTCCTAAGAAGGGTGTACCTTATCCCTTCCCTAAACCCTACAAAGAAGTACCCATTCTCTTTGGTAAGTACTTACTTAGCAAGTAACTAACTTTAATTAGTACATCATTCATGCACTATGCTAGATTTAACTATCAGAAGCTTGATCATAATTTGTACAATGTAGGTGAATGGTTTAACGCTGACCCAGAAGCGATAATGGCACAATCTCTACAAACGGGTGCGGGTCCAAATGTATCCGATGCGTATACAATAAACGGCCTTCCCGGTCCTCTCTACAACTGTTCGAGCAAAGGTACATTTATTAACTTTAGAGATATCGATATAGAACTAACATAACTAGTCAAATTTATGCAAGTTATGAACATTTCTAAAATTTTCGAAACATAAGCAGATACATTTAAGTTAAAGGTGAAGCCGGGAAAGACTTACCTTCTCAGGCTAGTCAATGCTGCACTCAACGATGAACTATTCTTTTCGATAGCCAATCACACGCTGACAATTATTGATGTTGACGCGGTATATGTGAAACCATTTTGTACGTCTATACTCATCATCACTCCTGGACAAACAACCAATGTTCTTCTTCACACCAATCCTGTTTCCCCCGCATCGACATTTCTAATGATGGCCCATCCCTATGCTACTGGTCAAGGCACTTTCGATAACTCCACAGTTGCGGGTCTCTTGGAATATGAACCCGTTAGTCACATGAAGAACCTTCCTCTACTGAAACCAACTCTACCTGCTCTGAACGACACAAGTTTCGTGACAAACTATACTCGCAAGTTACGTAGTTTGGCAAGTGCGGAATATCCTGCTAACGTGCCGAAATTCGTAGATCGCCATTTCTTCTTCACGGTTGGACTCGGGGCCAATCCGTGCCCAGCAAACCAAACATGTCAAGGTCCCAATGGCACAAAACTGACCTCAAGTATCAACAATGTATCGTTTATTTTGCCAAACACTGCCATGCTCCAATCTCATTACTTTGGAACGTCGAAAGGTGTATACACCACAGACTTTCCCGTGAACCCGACTTACCCATTTAATTACACTGGTACAGCTCCGAATAACACGGTTGTCAGTAACGGTACCAAAGTAGTGGCTTTGAGTTTTAATACGAGCGTGGAGCTGATAATGCAAGATACGAGCATTATGGGGACAGAGAGTCATCCCTTACACCTTCACGGGTTCAATTTCTTTGTTGTCGGAACCGGATTTGGTAATTTTGACCCGTTTAAGGATCCGGTTAACTTTAATCTTGTGGATCCTGTTGAAAGGAACACCGTTGGAGTTCCAGATGGCGGTTGGGTCGCAATCCGGTTCTTCGCAGATAATCCAGGTCAGTATTCTGAATTTGCAAAATTTTAGTTTATGTTTAAATATTGACGAACCGGCCGTGACAGGTGTATGGTTTATGCATTGTCACTTGGAAGTGCACACAAGCTGGGGTTTGAAGATGGCATGGGTGGTAAACGATGGTCCACTTCCCAATCAAAAGCTACCTCCTCCACCGTCAGATCTTCCTATCTGTTGATCACAACCATTCATTCCTTTCTTTCTTTTCATCAATTTTTTTTTTTTTGACTTGTTATAGTTAAAAGGTTTGATGCATGCATTGGGGCTGACTTCTCTTGTTTCGTATTTCAAATGTGTGTTACAAATATTTGATCGTCTTGAATAAAGAATTATTTTTGTGTGTTTAGTTGGGACTGATATGCAAACAAAGTATTTCATGATGATTCATTAAACTATGGGCCTTTGTATAAAAACTATTACTTTGAAGGTCAATCTTGGGTCCAATTAGGTCCATCAAATTTTCTAGCCCATATAAAAATGACTATAATTAATGAAACCATGTATTATATAATTTAAATTTAAATTAGTGACCATAATGGCTTTAATGACTTCACATCAACATGGGTCCTCCACATGGTGCACGTGGAAGTTGGAACCCTAATTGACTAATGATCGAACCTTTGAATATTTGTGGGTCACTCCTGCTTCCTCGGCCTCATGCAAATAGGACGTTGATTGCGCACTAAATTTTGATTATTAGTACTGATTTAATTATCAACAAAGTTATTAGCCTGTGATCAATCAATGGATATTAAATGTTACTGGCCAACAAAACACTTGTGATTATATGATTTGCAGTGTACATGTTCTCCTTTTCATAAAAGAACATTAATCTATGAACTTATTTTGATTAGTTTTGACTGGACAAGACAAGAGACTAGAACCTTAATTAACACGACAATTAAGTAAAGTAATTAAGTAGATATTAGACACTTTTCATCAAATACGTGGTGTATGTATCAAAAGCACCATGCAGAGTGTATATAATTGCATAAACAAGAATACACAGGCAAAAAAGCATGCAACAAAAACATGAACCTTGTGAAAATAATGAAACCACCAACTAATGTTCGTAACGAGAGAGACCATTTTTCCTTTGAGTGCAATGTATTTGATGCACAAAAACTAAAAGTCCAAAACCACTGACACATTGGCCTCGATGCACGACGATTAGTCTCCATCCTTTCTGGCTAATAGTCCACCGCCCGATTGCGACCCCCCATCATCATGTTCTTCCATCCATGCCTGACCTGAGACCACCTTCACTCATCTTGGCACCTTAAACCCTTAAACTTCTCCTAAACCTTTTCATTAATATATCTTAATTGGTTCAACATGTGTGTGTTAGGTTAGGACAATGAAATATCTTATCTCGGAATCTTTATTAATCTTTGTTCCAAGAACATGGTACGATGTATGACCAGTCTAAGACTCGTTAAAAATTGATTAGGTTGTGTATGGTTGGGCTATCTAATCAAGGTCCATGGGCCTATTTATTCGAGGACTTGGTTAATGGTTTTTATTTTAAAATTTACTACTACAGACTACAGTGCATGGTATTGGTGGTACGTATTTATGGGCAGACCATAGAAAAGAGCCAGAGTATATGAAATCTCGGGAAAACCCTTGTTTTGGTAAAATTCCCATGAAAATGCCAAGGAAATAGAAACAAAGTTTTTCGATCGACCTCGAAACAGTGAGACAGTAAAGTTATAGTTTCTTTTCTTCCATGCCCCTTGTAAATTTTGATTATTCTATTGTAGACCTTCCAGACATAATTATAAGGCAGCTCCCATGTACACACCACAGTCCACACTCTATAATTGTTCTCCTTTTATAAATAGTCTCGAAGTAGCATTCTTTCTCTCCCATTCTCATTCTCATTCTCACCGAGTATTTGTTTACTTTCTTCCTTCTCTCCGAATCTCAAGATATTCTTTTCTAGAAACCTAAAACCCAACAGAAATGGCCGAGTTGCACATGGATGAGAAATGGAAGCTATCGAAGAAAGGAAGCCGAAACAATGGAAGCAGAAAGGTCTCCATTGCAGAAACTAATACCATTGGCAGTTCTAATGGTAATGGCAATGGCAATCAATATTTGAAGAGATCAGAGAGTGCTAGAGAAGCAAGGAGTAGTTCTAGATCTAACCCTAGATCTTTCTCGAGTCGTTGCGCGAATCTCGTGAAAGAACAAAGAGCGAAGTTCTACATCATGCGTCGTTGCGTCACCATGCTCGTTTGCTGGAAGGATTATGCTTGATTGAGATGAGCTTAATTAGGGTTAGATTTTTTCTTCTCTAGTTCTAGAAATGGAACAGAGAAGAGAGAAGAGGGAGAGGGAGAGAGAGAAAAATGGTTTCTCTGTGTATAGAGTTTTTTTTTTCTTCTTTTTTGATCTTTTGGCTTTAATTTTTGTTCTTTGAAGAATGAGAGTACAAAAATGAGGTGAAGTACAAAATATTTAGCATAATAATTAATTAAGGACTTTTTTCTATTGCTTTACTTTTATAATCTATTTTTTGTGCACATTTGAAAATAGTTTTGAGATTGAAAACAAAACACTCCAAATTTATGGATATTGATGTAGATATGTAGTTGAAAGTAATTTAGGGCTTGTGTGGATATTGATGTAGATATGTATGCATGTATGGAAGTGAGTTGATGAATAATTGAAAATGATGGATCACAAAAAAAAAATGTGATGTGTGTCGACATACTGGTAAGGGCGGCGTGAAGAAGACTGAACAGTGAGCGGTACCAGCCAATAATATAACGTTTTATTTGCCAATATTACATTTTACATTTACAATTTTTGCTTGATTTGTATTTTTGTAATTTTGGGCAAATTTTATTTTAATTTGATTCAAACAAATGAATGAATGAATGAATGCATATGGGTTTCGTCAGTAGTGCGTAGGACATTGCACTTATTAAATGCACTACTCAGAACCTCAAAATGTGTCCCCTACAATACTTCCAATATATTTCTAACATTTAATTTGGTTTATAGATTATGTAATTTATAATGGTTATGTAATATTTAGGAAAATAATTGCAGACAAATGTGGGGGGGAATCAAACAATGTGAAATAGGTGGCTCCAGCTTTAATTTTCAGTTTTTTGGTTTTTGGTTTTTGAGATTTTCTGTTCTTCTGTGGTGAATTTTATTTTTCTCTGTGGTTTTCACTGCAGTTCTACAGTTTCAATTTTTTATTGGTCCTTTTTTCTCATTTTATGTGCCCCATTTGTGCTTGTCTCCAATAAATATCTCGATCTTATCAATCATACCTTCATTAGTGGATTCGTTTTCCACCTCTAGATCCAAAAATATTATTATTCAATTGGGGAATTATATGGTATATCATTTTCATATTTCCAATTAATCACCAATTAAAATCGAGAATGTGGATTGTGACTCAGATTTAGTAAGGAACATTTAACGGTTAAGATATGTTTATATCAAAAGATTTGGCCTAGTTGGTCACTAAACAAGAAATTTGTATTTCAAAGAGTGTAAAATAGGTGACGTTTCCGGGTTTAAACAAGAAAAATTATATAATTCTCTTGATTAAATATTCTAATAATTTGGGGGGATTTGGATGCTAGTAAACATGACGTTGTTGGATAATATAATAAAATATATCCACTTGATATCATGGTAACATGGACATGGGGATTGTCCTTTTAATTTCTTTTGTATTTGTACTCTATCATGAAGATATGCAATAATATTAATTTGTTTTAGTTTGTAGGGTAACATATGAAATTATTGACTATTTTTATCCAAAATGAAATAATTGCATGTATAATATTATCATTTGGAAACTTCCCCGTAATTTTGTTCATATTTTTCTTGTGCAAATTACTCAACAACATCACAGCTAAGTTATCAATTATGGAGATCAACAATATTTAATGTTTAAATAAATATGGTTGAATTGGAGATGTAATACAAGTAAAGTACATGGTTTTGTTTATAATGTATTAAAACCGTACAATTTTCATCTTCTTAAATATTAAAGAAGTTCAGATTAAAGTCTGCAAGAAATAGTATAGAGATCCAGTGAAGAAACCACCTTCATTTCACATTTGCACAAATTATGAACTACCCCCAAATTAACACATTTGATCCACATTTAACTTGATTGCAATGATATACGCGTTACTTGTATTCAGAGTACATGATTTTGATATGTTGTGTTGTTCTTTTCTTTCGTAATTACTGCGAAAAGTTCAACGGTTGCGAGTTTTTATATTTATTTTTAATAAAACATTAATATCTTTAAATATCATATTACTTTATTTATTTTATAAATATTTGAGTCAGATAAATTTTCAAATGAAACTATATTATTTCTTCATACGTGAAGGGAAATTTTTTAAAATGGATTTTTCGACCGAAAAAATATTGATTCTTCTAGTGATGTAGAAATTTTCATTTTTTTTTTATTATCATTTCGAATATGCACAGACTAAGATAATAATAAATTCAATAAATTGTTTGCCAAAAATATTTAGAACAAAAAATTTCATGATTCTTGGAATCAGAAGACAAATTTGGCATGATTTGCCTATACTAAGATAATAACACGTGATCCGGAAACCAAGCCCATTACACAAATACAAAGGTTATTTTCTAATCTTTCCTTGGATTTCAAGAATTCGGTGAAGTAAATAAGCGAATGAAATCTCTTTGCCAGATAATTACAGGGAACCAGTTTTGAGCTCGCTTGCATTTCGATTCCGATTATGGAAGCTATGTTCCAGCTATTTCATATACTCGTTCATCCGACGACAACTAAAGTCACTATTATTTCTCGATTTTTTATTTTCTTCTATTTGTTAACTTCATTAATTATTAACTGTTTTGGCACATACTTGATAGGGACGTCAACGGAACGGATAAAAGCCGAACCCGGGTAACCCCGCATATACCCGAGCCGAACGGGGCGGGCATTCCCTGAAAAAATACTCACGGGCCGTGTAATACCTGAAAAAAAATATACCTATTTCGGGTTCGGTTCGGATACGGGAGTAAGTTTGTATCCGCACATATTATCCGTTACCCGAAAAATACCCGATTCGAATTCGTATCCCAAAAATACCCGGAAAATATCCGATAATTTGAACATTTGGGATGTTTTATAACTTAATTATTTGTATTATTTGGATTTTTAATGTATTTGAACATATTGTTTCTTTTATGGATTTAAAATTATTGGTGATTTTTAATGTTTTTTTATGTATTTGAATATATTCCGGTAATGGACAATACCCGCGGGTACAAATTTACCAGCGGGTTCGAATACGGGGAACAAGGGCGGAGCTAGGACCAATATATATGAGGGGGGGGGGGGGGTTCATAGGGGGGGGGCCGGATTAAAAAAAAAAATTCAAAATATGTATCATGAGGGCGAATTTCATAGGAGGGGCTGGATTAATTTTTTTTTTGAAATATGGAGCCTGAGTAGCCTGAGGGTTTCGAACTCAAGACCTCACTATTCCTAAACATATGTTTTACCACTACAATACTCTAGCCTTTGTGAAATATAAACAAATTTGTTATAATTATTACTTTACATTATATATCATATATCGATTGAAAATACGACAAAACATGATTACACAAAATATAAGTATCAAAAAATTATTTTTTTAAACATAATGGTGATTTTGCACAAATGCTTAAAGATGAATGTATTAGGGTTAAATCCACTAAAATCATGGGGGAAATTTCTAATAAAACCTATCTTTTCTTGAAATCCTAAAAAAAAACCTTAACTTTGGATACTCCAAAAAAAACTTCTAAAGAAGATTTTGTTTTCATTTACCCCTATAAGAGTCAAAATTAACATTTCACGACGTTAATTTTTTTTAACCAAAATACCTTTTTATATTTCATATTTAATTTTGTTGAATTTTTTCGTATTATTTTATTAATTTAAAAATATCTATAATATTTTTAACATATACTAATTTTAAAGAACTATATGTCATTGATATAACAATTTTAATATTTAGGTTATTATATAGTTTACATACAAAACTAGCATTAAATAATAAAATATAAACAACGATATAAACAAATATTCTTGAAAATATTTTCACAAAATAATACTATTTTCTAATTTAATTTCAATGTTCATTTATTTTTTTTGAATAACAATGTTCATTTATTGTTAATATCTTACTGCCATGATGGAGTGACAGGATCCCGCTCATGGGCTTGTAGTGCTTACCATCTTACTGCCATCGTTAAACGAACATACACAGTCACATCACGAGTCATACTATGTTGGGCTTGATTCATCAAGATTTTGGCACATATGATGTACATAGACTATGCGTATTGGATACGTTAGCTAGATTCTCGAAATATTGTGTATATATGATATGCGTGAAGTACCTTTTAGCTAGATCTGAAACTGAGTGGGAGACTGAAGGAAATACAGTTTTGGGTCAACGGTAAAATGGTATGTATAAGGACAAACGAATGCACGCGTTCGTGTCATAAATATTGTGTATATTAGATACACATATCTATCGGATATACATAGTTAAATTAATAAGAAACGGTTTTATGAAGAAAACTAGAAAATTCAGTTTAAATAATTTTAGTAAAACTGGCATAACGTTCAGATAACAACTCCAATTTGAATGGTTCAAATTGGGTTGGTTATATCATAAGATTATCTAGTACTTTCATGAGAAATATATTTCATTTGAGCGATTTATCATTTTCGTTTTAATGGAATACCGAAAGGATGCGACAGTTTGACATATAGTTATTAAAACCGTCATAACTTTCGCATCCGGACTCCAATTGAGCTGGGCCAAATTGGGTTGGAAAGATAATTAGATTATCTACAAATTTCGTAAAGGTATGAAGTCGGTTGGATAACAATTTTGTTTCAACAGAATACTGAAAAGGTGCATGCATGCAGTTTTATGTTTCAAAGGTTGTATAATAGTTATACATACATTTTTGACCATCCTTATCCTATGTAGTATATATATGATGTTTCGTCGGCCCGTCGCAGATAACGCTCCGTCGGCCCGTCGCAGATTCCATATTCCGTCGCAGATGCTCACCGTCGGCCCGTCGCAGATGAAAAACCCGTCGTAGATGAAATGTGCCGTCGGTGATATGGTTTAGGGTTTAGATATATATCCCCCCGGCCAGCATTTCTTTCTTTTCCCAACCCCCCTATTCCCCCCTTCGCCCAGTCCAACCCCCCCCCCCCCCCCCCCCCCTCCTTCTCTCCTCTGTTGGTTAAGTCTAACCTAGAAGGGGGTATTTCAGGTAATTTACCGTACAATTACTTTATCTATTTACCCAACTTACTATGCGGAATGAATAATTTAGATGATATAGATGATACCGTAAAAACACTTGAACACAAGATGTTTTTTAACGAAGTTCGATAGGTGGTTGCTATGTAGCCTTAACTCACCCTTTACTCGCTTAATTGACCGATTCAATTAAGTTGCGAGTACCTACGTCTCCGGGAATGCCTTGCGCCTCTTTTTGGCTTTTCGATTGAATTCCAACTCACTCGAGTACAAGGTTTTGCCTAGATCGATTTACACGCTTCTATCGATCTATAGCTTAGGCTCTTTACAAGTTGTTGCACTAGCCTATTACAAATTTTCTCTAATCGAACTACAACGTGATCGGTCACGTGAGTGGAAAACGATTAGTGGAGAATATCGAAAGTAGATCAAAGATCTAAAGAGAGGTTTCTCAAGCTATCAATGGATATAGATAATCACAGCTTTAGGTTTTCTCTCTTTTGTTTTGAATGTATGAAAGTGAAGCGTTGAGAGAGAAAGGTCCTTCAAGGATTCTATTTATACTCTCTATAGAAATCCTTCAGAAAACCGTAAGTCCTTTCAGAACGCACAATGTTCGTTCTGAGCGCACTTGTAGTTTATACTAGCCGTTTCAAAATAACGTGCAAGTACATATGTTAGTTCGTTTGAACGAACAAAGTCCGTTCAGAACGAACTCACTTATACATTGCTTTTGGTGTTCACAGTGATGATAGTCCGTTCAACGCACTTAAAGTGTGAGTGAACGGATTCTAAGTGTCCGTTCGAACGTACATGTTTGTTCGTTCGAACGTACACAATCCTGTGACACGTACACAATCCTGTGACACAAGTGGTTTAATCAAGCTATGATATTTTGATATGTGGTAATAAGTCCGTTCTGAACGGACTTGGAGTTCGTTCAGAACGCACTTCTTGCTTGATTGAACTCTTTGTTATTTGAACATGATTTTATTTGAGATCTACTTGGTTTTTCCCTAAGGTTTATTTGTGGCGAATCCCACTCACGGAAGGCTTCGACATCTTGATTCTTGATATGCTTCAAGGGCCTTCCTTCTAATCTTCTTTTAGTTGTGCTTCTTTTGACTTCGAGATTCTTCGTCATCTTCATGTCGTACCTGTGTTATCCTGCACATTTTCTCGATGCAAACGTTAGTAATGACAGTGTTTTGAAATAATCCAACCATTGGGAAATTTGAACCAACAAACTCCCCCTTTTGATTAATTTCAAAACACTGTCGGTTTGGAGAGTTTCAACATTTCGTTGAGAACTTTCCGTACGATCGTTTCTCCCCCATTTTGAAATAGATCAAAAGGGCCAAGGAGACTTCCGATATGAAAGGCTCCCCCTAAATACGAGCTCCCCCTAAATAAATGAATATTATGAATGTATGGGCTCGTAAGCAAATCACATATTTTTTTTTTATTTTTTTTGCAAGTAGGTTAGTGATGTGAGTGCGTTCGGAACGAATAGTATGGTTCGTTCGAACGCACTTGGTTCTGTGATGCTAACAATAACTGGTCTGAAATTTATGTTCCTAGAACCACCACAAAATATGAAAAATATCAGATTACTACAATAGAAATGTTCCAAATTCATGACAACATAACCACACATTATCCTAAATATTCAAGTCACAACATTAACTTAATCTCTCAATTACTCACGGACAAACCACAGCAATCAAAATAACAAAACACACAAAAAAAAAATACTCCTACGATCACATCACATCCCTAGATAGACGTTTGCCCTATTCGTAAGGACCGGGGTGAGAGTTCGGATCAGCCACGAAGAAGGCATCGGTGTTGAATGGTCCCGAGTTGGACCCCGACGGATGGTCAGTGGGAGGAGGCGGATTTCGCTCACGAGGATCCTGGTACGGCCCGAATCGGTTTCCAAGGTGGACATAGAGGTCGGCAAATTTTTGATTCACGTTTTCGAGAACTCGTGCTTCCGATGCACGGAAATCTTCCCGAATCGAGTCCCGAATCATCTGTCCATTTCTCACCGCTCGCTCATCCATTTCCTCAAACAGCGTATGTATGTACGCGTATCTCCTTGCATCCCGGTCCTCTTGAGCATTAGAGCTTTCAGCACGCTCCTTCTTCTTTCGCTTACGGCTCGGCTGGTCCGTGTCATGTTCATCACCTTGCTCGGTATAGGTGGGATCGGCGTTGTCCTCCTCCTCGGAGTGGGTATCACCTTCTGCCCAGCGGGTTGGATTGCTAGGAAGATGGAACGACTTTTCATCCTTCTTTGAGTCAATTATCCATCCTTGGATGTTTTTCGAGTATCGGTATCCAAGCCGTATGAGATTTTCTTTCGACGCCAGATTGATAGGTGACTCGGGTCGAAAATCCCACTCTTGCACCGGGATTGTGAATCCTTGAATTTCCAACATATGGGCAATCAACGTGCCATATGGAAGGGAGGCAATTTTCTGACTCATGATGCTTTCCATGTGGCTCAGAATCAGATGTGGGACATGAATGGGTAGTTGATCCGGGTACCACATGCGATACAAAAGCATCACATTCCTATTTTCAAGATTTGCCTTTAATTTAGCAACAGGAGTGAGAATATTGTTACCAATTTCCCGAACGAATTTCTCGGGTGCGGCAAGGTGAGAGGCCGAGTCGGGTGATTTGTAATTGTTAGTTATAACTTTCTTCATGGGTTCGATGACCTCTGGTTCTAGTCTCCCCCTACGGGCGTTGTAGACCTTTTCTCCGTCGTCCTTGAGTTCTAGAAGGTTGCACAAGTTGCGAATTGAAATCTCAATGTCCTCACCAAGAATGTATGAGGTTACCTTCTCTTCGTCATGGTCGAATACGGCGTTGGCGTAAAATAACCGTGTGATGACGTCGTAAGATTGGCGATTGAGACACCCGAGGTTTGCAAATCCCCATCTTCGCTCGATTCCCTCAACAATGTCATACAGATGAGGGATGTTAGGAGGAAACTCATAGTAGAAGCACTTGGCAATGGCTTTCTTGGAGACTATTTCCTTAAACCGGATTCCTGCCTCTGGATTACGGAAGAGGTGGTCATTTTGAGGGTTGTCGAAATTGTAGGTCTCTTGAAGACGCTCGCTGCGACTAGCTTTAGTGGCTGCCACTTTCTTCTTGCCTTTCACTCTTGATGAGGATGCCATTCGAAATTGTGAAATTTGGGAAAGATGGGTCTTGAAGAGAAGAGAGATTTGGTAAAGAAAGGTTTGGAGATCTGAATAGAGAGAGAGAGATGAAGAGCAATTTATGTGAATCAAAAGGTGTCTCTTCAAATCTTTGAGTTGGAAGAGGAAGAATCGCATGTATTGAATAGGTCGGTTGCATGCAGATGGAGAGTAAAGACGATGAGTTCGTTCGAACGGATCTATATGTGCGTTCGAACGCACATGAATCTGAGAAAAGGCGCGATTGTTTAGGTTTAAGTTGCATGTGTATGTGGACAACATTCGTTGAGTTCGTTCAGAACGAACATATTTGTACGTTCGAACGCACATGGAACTGATTGAAAACTAAAAGGTGCGAAGAAAAAGGGTTTAAGCCTTATGACTAGGTAGGTTTAATGAATGAGGCATGTGCGTTCGAACGGTACCTTTGTTCGTTGTAACGCACTTGAAGCTGTTTGAGAAGACAAAAAGACGCAATGAAGAGGATTCACTGAATGAGATGAGTGCGTTCGAACGTATATTAAGTGCGTTCGAACTCACTGTATATCCTAAATCCAAAGTTAGGTCCTTGGCGCGTACTTTTGATCTTTGAAATTTTGAATATCCAATCACAGGTTCTCATCCTTTTAAGTTCGTTAGAACGAACAATTTGTTCGTTCTGAAATAGTGATTACCTTTCTACTAAGGATCCTTGATTACATTTGTTCGTTCTGAACGAATAGTCTGTTCGTTCGAACGCACTTGGCACTGTGATGCGGCCACTAATTTGAGGTTGATGAGGATACTTATGTTTCACATGTTCGTTCTGAACGAACAATAAGTTCGGTCGAACGGACTATATACTGTGATGTGATCACTAAATCGACTCTATACGGGATTAAGATAGTATATTACGCTACATTTACTACACTCCCCCTCAATATTTGGCTTATGGTATGGTAAATGAGGGAGTATATTTTCACATTGAGGCTTAAGCCCTAGGGGGTCCAACACCGTATGAGGTAGAGGGACCCATCGTGTGACGATCTTTGCGCATCCAAACGACATTTGATGTCAATTTTGGATTGCGAAGATCACAATTTGACGAGATATGACCACTTTTGCAACAATAATTACAAACGGCCACGGTTGGCTTATCTGTGGTTGTGGAACTCTTCACAAAATAGTTAGAGAGTTGATTTGAGTCGCTTCTCTGGGGAATTATCGATTTTGGCATTTGATGAAATTTAGTTGATGGAAATTCATTTGATTTAAATTGTTTCGATTTAACTTGTTTTGGTTGAAAATATTTTTGTGTGTTGGTGTAGTGTTTGGGAGCCCCTTTTTGATACGAAGCCTCGGTGTAGTTTGTCACTTCATAGAAGTAACCATTTGGTCCCCGTTTGAACAAGCAATCGGTTCTTCCCAAATTGTCATGTCTAGGATGTGAATTTTGTGTGAAATGATTATTCCTATAATTATGTTTAGTACGTTTAGGTTGTTCCTTTTTCACATTCTTACCCTTGTTGTAATCATGGTACATAAACGCATTTCCATGACTACTAACTCGATTGTTCTCCCATTTTGATTTTTGATTTTTGGAGTTGGAAGAATCGGGTTTATTACCGTTATTCTTCTTATATCCTAAACCGGATTTGTCATTGGGCTTTTGTCCCATGAATGACGATTTCAAAATTTCATCCAATGATGGAGAACGTGATGCAATAGATGCACAAGCCTTCTTCAATGAATCATATTCAATTTTATAGTTTAGAAGTTCGACTTTTAGATGTGAAATCTCGCCTTTTAAGGCTTGACACTCACATTTTGAAAATCCTTTAAATTCATTTATTTGAGATTTAAATGCCAAAATAGATAGTTCAAGAGAAACTACCTTATCCTTGAGAGCTTGTGTTGAACTCTCAAGTTCTCCCTCATATTGTTGAGAGTCCCCGTCATCCCTCAGGAATTCGTCACATGACTCAAGTTCTAATTTTAACGAGGGTGAGTATTGAAGTTGAGGTGATAGTTCTACGTTAGGTATAGAGTGGATGCGTACCTCATGATTTTGATCATGTGTCAGTTTTGGAGTAGGCGTAGACGTTTCGACACTTATGACCACGGGAGTGCGAGACATTGGAGTTGGACCTCGTTCAATTCGTAGACTTTGAATTGCAGCTTCCACAACGCTCATCGATGGAGGGTCGATTCTTACCATAAGTGCTAGATTAGCGGTGTGTCGGTTTGATGGACCATCAGATTCGGATGATGAACTTGATCCATCCGTTTCGCCCCACCTACAATCAATATTTGCTTTATAAGCCTTTTTCTTTTTATATTCCTTACCTTTATATTTTTGGTTATCTTCTCGGCCTTTATCCTCGTATCTCCTTTCGTGTCGAGGTTCTCGCCTTTCCCGATCTTTTCGGTCATCATCCTTTTTGAACCAACGGGAATTTTCGGGGTGAAGTGTCCAACATGACTCCATCATGTGTCCACCTTTCTTGCACCAAAAGCAATGGGGCTTTAACCCCTTTTCTTTCCGATTCTCGTTGAATCGTTTTTCATCTCTTTGCCACTCTAGTAGTCGTAGGGTTAGATCGTCTATCTCATTGTCCTCATTGCTCGAGTTTACGGCGGGCAAAGCTACTGCTTTGGATTGAGAGGTAGATGGAGCGATTCCATACTCCTCATCTAGTTGCTTGAGGCGAATCTCGAAATTTCGGAATTGACTTATCAATTCTTCGGGGGTGAGATCTTGTGATGCAATTGCCGTACCTAAAGCTACACGTAAAGATTCCCAACTACGGGGCATGGCTTGAAGTAATCGTGCAATAATTCGATCATCAGTGAGAGGTGCATGTTGGGCGGCATATCGGGTTTTAAGTACATTAATTTTTGCCCAAATTATATCAACGGACTCTCCCTCAATCATTCGGAGATTGTTGAATTCTTGTTCGAGTCCGATGATATTTGTTCTCCTCATTTGAGATGTACCCTCGTATCTCTCATTAAGCATACGCCACATTTCATATGAGGTTTCGCAATGGTCAACTAGAGATCCGATAGAACTAATCACATTATTGAGTATCAAGTTTTGAGCGTATATATCATTAGTTATGTCTTCTCTAGTTTGAGCAGGGTAGGTTATGTTACCGGCATCGTCGACATCTTGGACTGAGACGAAGCCTCGTAACACTACCTTGTCAAGCCCTTGGAGAGCGAATGCATTCAACATGCATTTCTTCCAAGAACTCCAATTGGTTCCATCTAACTCACGTGAGTTTGAGATGTTCGATTTCAGGATGGTATTTATTGGATTAGATGATGAAGGTTGTACAACTGGGTTAAGTTCGGCCATTAGATCTTTTAAGTACAAGTTATCCCTAACGTTCTAAGAGATGGTTAGTACCTTGCTCTGATACCAATTGTTGGTTATGTTGGTTCAAATTTCCTTATAGTTTGATTATTTCAAAACACTGTCATTACTAATGTATACATCCAGAAAAGTGCAGGATAACATAGGTACGATACGAAGATGAAGGAGGATTTGTGAAGGAAGACTTCATTGGACTACATCAAGAATCAGGACATGAAGTCTCAACATAAACAAGAAAAGAAGAACACAAGGAAGGCCATTGGAATACATCAAGACTAAAGATGTTGAAGCCTTCCGTGAGTGGGATACGCCACAAATAAACCTTAGGTACAAACCTAGTAGAACTCAAGTAAAATCATGTTCAAAATAACAAAGAGTTCAGTCAAGCAGGAAGTGCGTTCTGAACGAACTCAAAGTCCGTTCAGAACGGACTCAAAGTCCGTTCAGAACGGACTTCGTACATATCAAAACTTTAAAGCTTGATTAGAACCAAACGTGTCACAGGGATGTGTGCGTTCGAACGAACAATCATGTCCGTTCGAACGGACAACTAGAATCCGTTCACCCACCTTCTGAGTGCGTTGAACGGACAATCCTTCCTGTGAACGGAAAACGTCACAGGGATGTGTGCGTTCGAACGAACACACATGTGCGTTCGAACGGACAACCTGGAATCCGTTCACCCACTTTTCAGTGCGTTGAACGGACTCTTGTTCCTGTGAACGCAAAATGCTATGTACGGACCCAAGATGTACTTGCACGTTATTTTGAAACGGCTAGTGCAAACTACAAGTGCGTTCTGAACGGACTTTATGCGTTCGAACGCACTTCAAGTTTTCTGAAGGATTTCTATAGAGAGTATAAATAGAATCCTTCATGGGTCTCTCTCTCCCTCTCCTTCACTTTCAAACATTTTAAACCTAAAAAGAGAGAAACCCTAAGCTGTGATTATCTATATCCATTGATAGCTTGAGAAACCTCTTTAGATCGTTGATCTACTTTCGATATTCTCCACTAATCGTATCCCACTCACGTGACCGATCACGTTGTAGCTCGATTAGTGAAAAAGTGTAATAGGCTAGTGCAACAAATTGTAAAGAGCCTAAACTATAGATCGATAGAAGCGTGTAAATCGATCTAGGCAAATCCTTGTAATCGAGTTGAGTTGGAAGTCAATCGAAAGCCAAAAAGAGGCACAAGGCATTCCCGGAGACGTAGGTACTCGCAAATAATTGAGTCGGTCAATTAAGCGAGTAAAGGGTGAGTTAAAGCTACAAAGCAACCACCTACCGAACTTCGTAAACAAACATCTTGTGTCAAAGTGTTTGTACGGTATCATCTTTATCATCTAAATTATTATTTATTCCGCACCGTAAATTAGGTTTAAATCTAAACTAAGTGTAAGTTAGATTGCCAAATTTACCCCCCTCTAGGTTAGAATTAACCAACAATTGGTATCAGAGCAAGGTACTAACCATCTCTTTGAGTATTAGGGATAACTTGTACTTAACGATCAAATGGCCGAAATTAATCCTATTGTACAAAACTCATCGATAAATCCGATAAATACCGTACCCAAATCAAATATATCAAACTCACGTGAATTAGATGGAACCAATTGGAGTTCTTGGAAGAAATGCATGCTAAATACATTCGCTCTCCAAGGACTTGACAAGGTAGTGTTACGAGGCTTTGTCTTGGCCCAAGAGGTTGACACGGACGGAAATGTAACCTACCCTGATCAAACTAGGGAAGATAGAACTAATGACATTTACGCTCAAAACTTAATACTGAACAACGTAATTAGTTCTATCGGATCGCTAGTTGATCATTGTGAAAACTCATATGAAATGTGGCGTATGCTTAATGAGAGATACGAGGGTACATCTCAAATGAGAAGAACTAATATCATCGGACTTGAACAAGAATTCAACAATCTTCGAATGATTGAGGGAGAGTCCGTTGATAAAATCTGGGCAAAAATCAATGTACTAAAAACCCGATATGCCACCCAAAATGCACCTCTTACTGATGATAGAATTATTGCTAGATTACTTCAATCTATGCCCCGTAGTTGGGAATCTTTATGTGTAGCTTTAGGTACAGCGGTAGCTTCACAAGACCTCACGCCTGAAGAATTGGTAAGTCAATTCCGAAATTTCGAGATTCGACTCAAGCAACTAGATGAAGAACAAGGAATCTACATACCCTCTCCTCACTCCAAAACCGTAGCTTTGCCCGCCGTGAATGCAAGCAATGACGACAATGAAATGGATGATCTCACGTTGCGACTCCTAGAGTGGCAAAGAGACGAGAAGCGATTCAACGAGAATCGGAAACAAAAGGGGCTAAAGCTCCATTGCTTTTGGTGCAAGAAAATTGGACACATGATGGAGTCATGTTGGACTCTCCATCCAGAAAATTCGAGGTGGATCAAAAAGGATGAGGACCACAAGGATCGGGAAAGGCGAGAGCCCCGATACGAAAGAAGATACGAGGACAAGGGGCGAGAAAATCGTCAAAACTACAAAGGTAAAGAAATCAATAAGAAAAAGGCGTATAAAGCTAACGTCGATTGTAGATGGGGAGAAACGGACGGATCAAGCTCATCATCCGACCCGGATGGTCCGTCAAGTCGACACACCGTAAACCGTGCACTCATGGTAAGGATCGATCCTCCACTAATGAGCGCAGTGGAAGCGGCCATCAAATCTCTTCGTATTGAACGAGGTCTAACTATTACACATCACACGCCCAGGGTTGTGGACTCGGAACCATCCACTCCCAATACTAGCTCAACACATGACCAATGTCATGAGGTACGTACATACTCTCTGCTTGACATATAATCAATACATAAATCTAAATTTTCTCCCGCATCCAAACTAGAACTCGACTCTTGTGACGAGTTTCTTAGAGATGAAGGGAACTCTCAACTAAATGAGGGTAAACTTGAGAGCCCAACACAAGCTCTCAAGGATAAGGTAGCCTCTCTTGAGCTATCCATTTTGGCATATAAAACTCAAATAAATGAATTTAAAGGTTTTTCAAAGTGTGGGTGTCAAACCCTAAAAGGTGAGATTTCTCATCTAAAAGTCGAAATTCAAACTCTTAAAGTTGAAAATGAATCCCTGAAGAAGGCTTGTGCAAATATTGCATTGAGTCCTCCTTCATTGGATGATGTTTTAAGATCGTCATTGATAGGACAAAAGCCAAATGACAAATCCGGTTTAGGATATAAGAAAAATAACGGTAATAAACCCGATTTTTCAATATCTCAAAATCAAAAATCTAAATGGGAAAACAATAAATTAAGTAGTCATGGAAATACTTTCATGTACCATGACTACAACAAAGGTAAATATGCTAAAAATGAACAACCTAGACGTGTCAATAATAATTATAGGAAAAATCATTATACACAAAATTCACAACCTAGACATACTAATTTGGGAAGAACCGGTTGTTTGTTCAAAAGGGGACCAAATGGGTATTTCTATGAAGTGACAAACTACACCGAAGTTTCATATCAACAAGGGCCTCCCAAACATTTCACCAACACACATAAACAATTTAAACAAAATAATTTTAAGCAAAATAAATTTAAATCAAATAACCTTTATCAAATGCCAAAATCGATAACATCTAAGAGAAGTAATCCGAATCAACTCTCGGACTATTTTGTGAAGAGTACCACACCCACAAATAAGCCCACCGTAGCATTTTGTAACTATTGTTGCAAAATTGGTCATGTCTCAACAAGTTGTGATCTTCGCAATCCAAAATTAACGTCAAACTCAATATGGATGCGTAAATATCGTCACTCGATGGGCCCCTCTACGTCTTTCGGTATAGGACCTCCTAGGGCTTAAGCCCTAACTTGAAACACTATACTCCTTAGTATCCCACACCTTAAACCAAATATGTAAGGGGAGTATAGGAAATGGGCTAAATTAAATTCTAGACAAATTGGTCGAGTCTCATGTAACTACATCACAAGTGTTAATAGAGGAGTACATTAGAACACTTGTCTCGGTAAATAAATCACGAATTCAGTCCAGTGATCACATCTCAGGAACCAGTCCGTTCGAACGAAAAACATTTGCGTTCGGAACGGACAAATGAAGTCACCAAATACCCTCTTAACAGCCTCAAGTCCGGTCGAACGGACTAAAATGCGTTCGAAACGGACAACTGGACTATAAGATCCAAAGTCACAGTTGAATTATGGCGCCATCTAATTTTCCTACCAGGATCAAGTGCGTTCGAACGTACAACTGAATGCGTTCCGAACGGAAAAATGAATTATAGGACTATGGCGCCGACTCTTAGTGTCAACAGTGTTCTGTGCGTTCGAACGAACAACTAATGCGTTCGAACGCACATGCCTCATTCAGTGAACCTACTTCAAACCCTTACACTCGCGCCGTTTCATATTCTGGTGCCTCTTCTCAGTTGTGTGTGCGTTCGAACGCACATGGGAGTCCGTTCGAACGGACTTAACAACTTCCCAGATACAACTTAAAAACACAAAATAGCGCCTTTTCTCAGACATGAATGCGTTCCAACGCACTTGAGAAGTGTGTTCGAACGGACTCGTCGTAATAACTGTTCGTCCACATGCAACCGACTGCATTCAATGGATGTGATGGTCCCTTTTTCCTTACGACGTGACTTGAAGAGACACGATTTCATCAGTTACTTAGCCCCCCCCCCTTTTCATTCTCTCTCCTTGTTTCTCTTCCAAAACTCTCTCTCTCTCAGAAAAACTAAAATCTTCAACGATAGCCATGGACGCCTCAAACTCGAGATCGAAAGCCAAGGCAATGGGGAAGAAGATAGTAGGCGAGAGTTCGAACGCTCGACGAAGAATGAAGCAAGCGGCCAAGAAGCCTACTCTTGAAGAACGCATTCAAAGTGAATACGATTTCTCTGACCCAAACAACGAGCATCTGTTTCGAACTCCGGAGGCTGGTATCCTCTTCCATGAATGGGTATCCAAGAGACCAATTGCTCCATGCCACTACTACGATTTTCCGCCAAACATACATCACCTCCTCGACAAAGTCGAGGAAATCGAACGTCAATGGGGATTCGCTAATCTAGCATGCCTAAACGACAAATCGTATGATGTAATCACGCGACTATTTTACGCAAACGCTGAATTCCACCATGACAAAGAAAAGGTAACGTCATACATCCTCGGTGAAGATGTCGAAATCTCTATCAAAAACTTGAGAGTTCTGCTCGGACTCAGGGACGACGGAGAGAAAATCTACGACACTCGCAAGGCGAGAATCGAAGCTGCCATCACGGGTATCAAACCTGGGCAAGGGGCATCTCACTTGGCCGCCCATGAACAGTTTATCTGGGCCATCGGTAATAACATTCTCACTCCCTCAGAAAAATTTAAGATAAATCTCGAACATCGGGATATTATACTTTTGCATCGCATGTGGTACAAGGATCAACTACCCATCCACGTGCCCTTTCTCATCACAAGTCACATGGAAAGTGTAATGAGTCGTAAGAACGCGTCCTTACCATACGGAACATTGATTGCCCGTATGTTGGAACTCCAAGGGATTGAGATACCACTGAGCGATTGGGATTTTCGACCAAAATCACCAATCAACCTCGCATCCGATGCAAACCTCCGACGTTTTGGATATCGGTATTCGCCGAGCATCCTCGGATGGATTATTGACTCCGCAAAGGATGTGGTGGCGTATCACCTTCCCCGCGATCCTACCCGGTGGACGAAGGGTAACACCTTGGACGAGGAAGAGGACAACGTAGACCCAGCCAATACCGATGAAAGCGGTGAAGAACCGGCTCCCAAACGAAAGAGGAATGTGGGGAAGGGGGAATCATCAAATACCCAAACGGAACGGGATGATAAGAGGTTTGCCTATGTGAAGGAGATGCTCGACGAAATGGATGAGCGCATGGAGCGACACGGAAGAGCAATGCATGATGCGTTTCATGTATCTGAAGCACGGATGCTTGAGAACGTGAATAGACAATTTGCCGATCTTTACGTTCATCTTGAGAACCGGTTCGGAACGCACCATGAATCTCAGGAGCAAGCTCCAACTTCTCCCCACCGTCCGTCTTAAATTCCTAACCCGAGCCAAATGAATTGTGATCACCCTTGGTTGTGGTGTGTGTTGTGTCGTATTATGTTATGTTATGTCTAAGTCTTGAGTATACATGAGAGTATGTGAGAACTTATCAAAACTTTGATGTGTGTCGGTATGATTGAACAATTAGGTATATTGAATCATTATGTTTGATGAATAATTATGGTATTATGTCAGTAGCATAAACTTGTGCATTTCTTTTATTATCCTATTTTGGTTTAGTGATGCATACACTCATCAGTATAAATTCTAGATAACCTATCAGTCCAGATGCAAGTGCGTTCGAACGCATTACTTTTTCCGTTCGGAACGCACACACAAAAACTGTTTTATTTTCTTAAAAATATCAAATGTGAAAAGATTTTTGTCATTCAAAACAAAAGAATTTGATCATATTTACGAGCTCATACATTCATCAATTCATTCTTTGAGGGGGAGCTCGCATTTAGGGGGAGCCTTCCGTTGATGAAGTCTCCTTGGCCCTTTTGATCTCTTTCAAAATGGGGGAGAAACGATCGTACGGAAAGTTCTCAACTAAATGGTGAAACTCTCCAAACCGACAGTGTTTTGAAATTAATCAAAAGGGGGAGTTTGTTGGTTCAAATTTCCTGATAGTTTGATTATTTCAAAACACTGTCATTACTAATGTATACATCCAGAAAAGTGTAGGATAACATAGGTACGATACGAAGATGAAGGAGGATTTGTGAAGGAAGACTTCATTGGACTACATCAAGAATCAGGACATGAAGTCTCAACATAAACAAGAAAAGAAGAACACAAGGAAGGCCATTGGAATACATCAAGACTAAAGATGTTGAAGCCTTCCGTGAATGGGATACGCCACAAATAAACCTTAGGTACAAACCTAGTAGAACTCAAGTAAAATCATGTTCAAAATAACAAAGAGTTCAGTCAAGCAGGAAGTGCGTTCTGAACGAACTCAAAGTCCGTTCAGAACGGACTTCCTACATATCAAAACTTTAAAGCTTGATTAGAACCAAACGTGTCACAGGGATGTGTGCGTTCGAACGAACAATCATGTCCGTTCGAACGGACAATTAGAATCCGTTCACCCACCTTCTGAGTGCGTTGAACGGACAATCCTTCCTGTGAACGGAAAACGTCACAGGGATGTGTGCGTTCGAACGAACACACATGTGCGTTCGAACGGACAACCTGGAATCCGTTCACCCACTTTTCAGTGCGTTGAACGGACTCTTGTTCCTGTGAACGCAAAATGCTATGTATAATTGAGTCCGTTACGAACGGACATTGTCCGTTCGAACGGACCCAAGATGTACTTGCACGTTATTTTGAAACGGCTAGTGCAAACTACAAGTGCGTTCTGAACGGACTTTATGCGTTCGAACGCACTTCAAGTTTTCTGAAGGATTTCTATAGAGAGTATAAATAGAATCCTTCATGGATCTCTCTCTCCCACTCCTTTACTTTCAAACATTTTAAACCTAAAAAGAGAGAAACCCTAAGCTGTGATTATCTATATCCATTGATAGCTTGACAAACCTCTTTAGATCGTTGATCTACTTTCGATATTCTCCACTAATCGTATCCCACTCACGTGACCGATCACGTTGTAGCTCGATTAGTGAAAAAGTGTAATAGGCTAGTGCAACAAATTGTAAAGAGCCTAAGCTATAGATCGATAGAAACGTGTAAATCGATCTAGGCAAATCCTTGTAATCGAGTTGAGTTGGAAGTCAATCGAAAGCCAAAAAGAGGCACAAGGCATTCCCGGAGACGTAGGTACTCGCAAATAATTGAGTCGGTCAATTAAGCGAGTAAAGGGTGAGTTAAAGCTACAAAGCAACCACCTACCGAACTTCGTAAACAAACATCTTGTGTCAAAGTGTTTGTACGGTATCATCTTTATCATCTAAATTATTATTTATTCTGCACCGTAAATTAGGTTTAAATCTAAACTAAGTGTAAGTTAGATTGCCAAATTTACCCCCCTCTAGGTTAGAATTAACCAACAGGTTAAGTCTAACCTAGAAGGGGGTATTTCAGGTAATTTACCGTACAATTACTTTATCTATTTACCCAACTTACTATGCGGAATGAATAATTTAGATGATATAGATGATACCGTAAAAACACTTGAACACAAGATGTTTTTTAACGAAGTTCGGTAGGTGGTTGCTATGTAGCCTTAACTCACCCTTTACTCGCTTAATTGACCGATTCAATTAAGTTGCGAGTACCTACGTCTCCGGGAATGCCTTGCGCCTCTTTTTGGCTTTTCGATTGAATTCCAACTCACTCGAGTACAAGGTTTTGCCTAGATCGATTTACACGCTTCTATCGATCTATAGCTTAGGCTCTTTACAAGTTGTTGCACTAGCCTATTACAAATTTTCTCTAATCGAACTACAACGTGATCGGTCACGTGAGTGGGAAACGATTAGTGGAGAATATCGAAAGTAGATCAAAGATCTAAAGAGGGGTTTCTCAAGCTATCAATGGATATAGATAATCACAGCTTTAGGTTTTCTCTCTTTTGTTTTGAATGTATGAAAGTGAAGAGTTGAGAGAGAAAGGTCCTTCAAGGATTCTATTTATACTCTCTATAGAAATCCTTCAGAAAACCGTAAGTCCGTTCAGAACGCACAATGTTCGTTCTGAGCGCACTTGTAGTTTATACTAGCCGTTTCAAAATAACGTGCAAGTACATATGTTAGTTCGTTTGAACGAACAAAGTCCGTTCAGAACGAACTCACTTATACATTGCTTTTGGTGTTCACAGTGATGATAGTCCGTTCAACGCACTTAAAGTGTGAGTGAACGGATTCTAAGTGTCCGTTCGAACGTACATGTTTGTTCGTTCGAACGTACACAATCCTGTGACACAAGTGGTTTAATCAAGCTATGATATTTTGATATGTGGTAAGTCCGTTCTGAACGGACTTGGAGTTCGTTCAGAACGCATTTCTTGATTGATTGAACTCTTTGTTATTTGAACATGATTTTATTTGAGATCTACTTGGTTTTTCCCTAAGGTTTATTTGTGGCGAATCCCACTCACGGAAGGCTTCGACATCTTGATCCTTGATATGCTTCAAGGGCCTTCCTTCTAATCTTCTTTTAGTTGTGCTTCTTTTGACTTCGAGATTCTTCGTCATCTTCATGTCGTACCTGTGTTATCCTGCACATTTTCTCGATGCAAACGTTAGTAATGACAGTGTTTTGAAATAATCAAACCATTGGGAAATTTGAACCAACATCCTCTTCCCCCTTCGCCCAGCCCAGCCCCCCCTGTCCAGAGCCTCATCCCCTTTCGCCCAGTCCCCTTCCTGTTGTCGCCCTCACAGCCCCCGCCCCCTCTCCTCAACCTCTCTGATGTCGCCTTCGCAGCCCCCTTCTCTCCTCTTGCCCCTTCGCCCAGCCCGTCCCTCTCCTCTTCTCGGTTGGTTGCTCGTTTCTGGTGGATGGATTCCGGCTTTCTCGTTTCTCGGTGATCAGTATCTCCTCTTCTCGGTTTGAAGGTATGTTTATTTCTCCATTTGATTAGGTTTATAAACCGTTGAATTTTATTTTTTTTTGAATCTTTCGTGTTGATTTCTAGGCTTAATTAGCTCGCTCGTATTTCTGTTTTTTTAATCTATCTTTTTTTGAACAAATTCGTGTATCATTTATTTTTGAATTGATTTTTTAAATCTGTTTTTTAAGGTCTGATTTTTGGATGTTTTATTTAAATCTGTTTTTGTAAAACTGTTTTGTAAATCTGTTTTAAATCTGTTATAATTTTGTTTAATTTAGGTCTAATTTTTTTTAAATTGGTTTGAAAATTATTTTTGAATCTGTTTAATTTAGGTTTAATATTTTTTTGTTAATCAGTTTTAAATATGCTTTTGAAAATCTGTTTTGAAGGCATAGATCTGATTTAAATCTGGTTTAGATGTTTTTTTAAATTTGTTTTTTAAATTTTTGTTTAAATTTGTTTTTTTAGGTGGAAGTCATAAATCTCGGCTGCTCTCGTCACTCGGGTCTGGTGTGGTGGAAAGTCTCCTGCTCTCTATTGTTTTTGAAAATCTGTTTATCTTTCTCGGTTTAGTTAGGTTAGATTTGAATTTAAATTTAGGTTTAATTAGGTCTAAAAATTTTTGAATCTGGATTTTACATAAGCATTTTAAATCTGGAATTTTAGGATTAAATAATTATTTTATTTAGGAATTTTGAATCTGTTCTAAATTTGTTTTAGGTATTTTAAATATGGATTTTTAGGGTTTGTAAGTATTTTATATCTGTATTTTATATGGAATTTTAATTTGTTTTAATTATTTTATATCTGTTTTTTTTTTTAATCTGATTTTTTTAAAATCTGTTTTAAATCAATTTTTACATCTATTATTTTTAAATTTGTTAATTATGTTTTTTGAAATATGTTTAATTAGTTATTATTATTTTAGGAAACTTGGATTTTGGACTTTTTGGCGAATTAATTAATCAACTCCGGACCAAGGTTAATAATAGTTCAATTTTTATAATTTATTTGTTGATAATGTATGTGTGAAAAATGCGTAGTTTATATCTTAGTTTGGATTTAGGATTTTAGAGTTATTTGGATGTAGTAGAAAAATATTAGTTTTAGATTTAGGTTTTTATTGTTGTTTGGATGTAGTACTTTATTTGTTGCGATTATAATGTAGTGTATAAAAATTTAACTATATTTCTTGATATTGTATGTGTGAAAAATGCGTAGTTATTATACATTGTTGAGTTGTGTAATTACTAATATATTTTTGATAATAAAAAATAAAAAACAATGAAAAAATAATAAGTATTTATATTATATTAAATATATTTCTAATATATATTTAAAAATATTTGTATATTATAATACAATATTTAACTAATTATATTTAAAAATAAAAAGTATGAATACAAAAAATATACATAATTTTAAAAATTAAGATTTAAAAAATTATGAATTATAATTGAAGTCAGGTAATATATAAACAAATTATATATCTTAGTAAATTAACCAAGATAATTATAAAAAATTATGAATTATAATTTAAGGGCGGTTTGTATGTCCAAATTACATATCTAAGTAAATTAACTAATTTTATTACTTTGTATGATATTAAAAAATTATATATATTATTTTGTGTGAACAAATTAATATTGGATGCTAAAAATATAAATAAAATTATGAAAGTTTTTTGAAATATATTATGTTATTATTTCGTATTACAAATTTGTACTCCATCCAAACAAATCTTTAGTTGTTAGTACTCCATCCAAACAAATCTTTCAGCGACGGTTTTTGGGAGTATCAGCGACGGTTTTTACCGTCGCTCATGAGCAGATCTGTTGTAGTGTTCATACGTACCCACAAAAACTTACATATTTGCAAACTTTTGGATTTACAAGTATATGGAGGTTTATATTAGAAATTCTATATTTAGTATTATTAACGGTTTGATCATTTTGCAAATAAGACCCTATAATATATTTATTTAAATAACCCAGAAATATGTAATTACGATTATACCCTTTCGAAAACTTTGACACATAAAAACTCGATTTTGATCGTTCGAAAAGTTATATTTTTAATATGGATCTTATATTCCAAACTTTTAGGAATAATAATTTACAAATATCAAAATTATATTTTTGATATTTATCGCAGGTCTCCTCTCAAAATTGTTAAAAACAAATGGAACAAAGCACCCAAACCAAAATGGTACAAAATAATGGAGTTGTTAATTACGTATGAATGTATCATTGCATTCGCACGGCCATCATTGGCCACTCTTATCAAAACACAAAAATGGTAGGGCTGAAAGACTGACGAGACCAGTACAAGATCAGACGGCGGTGATCGAGACTCTTGACCCATCACACGGCCTGGGATCCTCCCATGTGATTTTGTCTTTCCTTCCCCTCCCCCATTCGGTCCCCCCTCTCTTTGGCGGTGCAGCTGTTTCTCCCTTGCATTCCACATTTTATCATTAACTCCAAATTATATCACATAAAACCTATGTTGCACGGATACGGATACGGATATCGTATCCGATACGATACGGATACGACGATACGGTAATTTTCAAAAAATCACGGATATGAATACGAATATATAATTATTATTTTAATATATTTATATTGTATATAATAAATAAATAAATAAATAATAAATTAAATAATATTTTGAATTTAAATATCATGACAATAAATAAAATCAACATAACAATACAAGTATCATAAAAATATTTTAAATTTATTCTAGAAGTATCATAGAACTAATTTAGAAGTATCCTACTAGTATCATATATAATTTATTTAAAAATATTATGAACCAAAATATATAATAAGCCGAAGTATCCTAAATGGAGTATCCCAGCCGTATCCTGCCGTATCCCCGTCGTATCCGAAAAAAATAAATATTAAAATAATCGGATACGTCACGTGACGTATCCGATACGTATCCGAACAGTATCCGTATTCTCAGAATATTTTTGCATTTTTGAAATATCCGCGTAACATAACATAAAACACAATTTGGAAAGTATTGTGAAAGTACCCATAATAATTGAATAATAGAGTGTAATGCTCACACGTGTGGGTGTGGGCGAGGAGAATGGACGTGTTGAGTGTTGCGCCAAATGTGAATAGGGCGAATGAAGCTTGGATACGAGTAATGATACAAACCACACCTTTCTTCCCACAAATTAACCACACCTGCCACGTGGCAGTCAGTGATTGGCTGCAGCAAAAGTTGTGGAAAACTGCAGCCAATCACTGGCTGCCACGTGGCAGGTGTGGTTAATTCGTGGGAAGAAAGGTTTGGTTTGTATCATTACTCCTTGGATACACCCAACAACCCAACCCGAATACATCATTATGATTTGACCGCACCCGGTAAGGGCTAACGGGTGGGACCCGGTTGATGGAGTGGATCCGCACTCATTTCACGGCACTATTGCTCAAAGGTCATGTCACTAGGAGCACTGTGGGTCCCTTGTTTTGCCTTGGGGGATTTTTATTGGTCCACGTAGATTGTACACGTTGGATTATGTACGGCGGGAATCTAGAAGCAGATCCGACGACTGTTCTGACACGTGCGGTGGGGACCCGGTTTGTTCATCGAAATGTGGAATTTCACGTATACCCTTCCAAAATTAGAAATATTATGTATACCGCGTACCCCCTTTGAAATAAATAAGAAAAAGAAATATCATTTATATCCTTCGTTCCGAAAATATCTTATTCTAAAAATTATGTAACGTGTTAGCCTAATTTAATAACTAAAATTACTTAACAAAATATATCATTACCATTTATCACTAAAATTTATATCCACTTATTCATCTGACGAGATGAATGTTTCTTTATCTATGTTAATCTATGAATCACTAATAGCCAACAAATTTGTGAGCTCCATAAAATTCACAAAACAATACTTGGTCATGGAAACTTTAATTTGCCGATGATATGTAATTTTTTTCGTCAATTATGGCAAAAGAAGATCAAACTAGCAATTATTGTGTGATATGTTGAAGCTTTTCGATCACTCTTAGCGCCAATATACGAGGTCGGTACATGTACTTCTCTCTCTGATTTGTTTCTTTCATTTCTCAATTCTCATTGATACTTAGCAGAAAGTTAGGGCCCCATACTTTTGCGAGATGTGCTTATCGCTATGGTCTACTCAGAGGTGTAGCATTGTTTGTTTTGGCAAAAACTATTTTCCTGAATTGATAATTCCCAGTTTCAGTACTAGAAAGTTGTTTCTTAGGTTGATTTCGGTGTGTTTGATAAGAAATGTTTCATTCCACTCATCTCCATATCTACTTGTTTGCCTGTTTCGCTATGGTAATGTCGAATTATTTCATGCTCGATGTCATTTAAAAATTTAATTAATTTTTATAATTTAACTTGATCCGACGTAATTACGTGTCTGACTAAAAATATTCTTGTCATTATTTTAAAAATTACTTATTGTTGGTACTCAATACATGTATGAATAAAATGTAACGTATCAAAAGCAATTTTGGAAATTTCCAAAGAAAATAAGGAAAGGAAGGAGGGGTTAAGATAACATTTCTTATATTTTGTAAGGACATTCATGATATTTTGAAAATTTACAGGGATACACATGAAATTGTGATTTTACTGAATGAGGAGAAATTGTTGACTGTGACGTGGTCTACTTCTACCAACAACTACTCCGATTAGTACTGCCTAGTCTAGTCTAATATTATTTAGCAATAATACATTATATGAACTTAGTCTCAAAAACCAACCAATGAGAACGTGACATGTGTGGCGAAATGCATGGATAGTGATGTTATGATAACAGGGAAGTAAGGTGGGTACACTGTTGAGGAGCAGTGAAGCTAAGCACGAACTCGTATTCTGATTGAGCCATAGTCTGATCTGATTAGCCTTTCCCCATTTGCATTTCCTCATCTTAGCTGTCTTTCGGGTCCATCATCTTCACAAGTTTATTGGACTAACTTGCTTTCAATCATTACTAACCATTTTCAATTGGGCTTTATTGGATTTTATTTTTTTTATTTGATTGCAGTTCGGCCTACAGGCCTTCAATCTGAAAAAGTTTTGTTCAACTTTACTTCCAAAATTGATGCTTACGAACTTCTTTTATTTATTTACAAATTATTATTTCGGAAAACAAAGAGCAACTAACAACAAAAGGCTGAACAAATTAAATCATGAGGCCGGCAAAATACTGCTCGAATTCCTGATCTATTGTGGCTTCTCTCTCTTTACCATCTGCAAAATTTCACAAAATAATGAAATTAGGAAAGTATTAACATTTAACGAGTAAAATAGCAATTTGAGTAGTTACCTTGCTTAATGGTTGCGATTCCAAAATCGTTAAATGCGTTTGAATAGAGAAAAGGATCCGATTGGTCTTCATCAGATTCCTCCATTCCATTTTTCATGATCAGTTCGGCCATAATTGGATCCCCAAACCCGCCGAGTTCATTATAACTATTGTTCTTTAACTGATAATCATCATCAATCCCACTGGTAATTGAACCGATGTGATTCGAGGAAATTTCGTTCGTAGCGGAACTACTCGAAGAGGTAGAAGGAGATTCTTGGTCCATAGATGAGTTGGTTACTTCGGATTTGAGAAAAGAAGACTTATTCTCCGATGAATCTTCTTCTTCTTCTTCTTCATCCTCTTCCTCTTCATCTTCTTCCATTAATGGCTGGTTGTGTAACTTTTGCTTCGATAATGGCGAGCAAGAATCATTGAGCTCGTTGTACAATTTTCTTTTCTTGGTCAAATCAGTATAATATGCTGAAGTCTCAGAGGTTTGATTACGCCTGAAACAAACCACAAATCAGTAATTAAGTGACCACCAATTAAGTTGCTATTTCAAATCAAATTACCAAAATTAAACCAAAAAAACGGAACCTGTCAATTGGAAGCCGTTGATGGGTGGTTCCATCCATTACTCAATCGATCGACGAAGCTGAATCGAAGCAGAGAGGAGGAAGATGGTGATCACTGACTGTGCACGAATCTTAAGGTAAATGCTTCCGCACCCATGTCGGCTTGGACCATCAATGTCATGAAGATAAGCTTCTCCTTAAAAAAAGGGAAAAAGACGTCGATCTTCAATACTCAGTGCAGCATCGTGCAACCTGCTCAATTGAATGAAACGTGGCGAGTTACAGAATGATCAAATCAGTTTTGTGTGTTGGGGAATGCAGGGGATTTGAGATGCATGAACCTCTCTCCTGCTCCGCGGAGTGGAGGCCACGTGGCCACCACAACACAATAACATAATAGATCTTTATAGAGGCCCAATACTAAATTATATCATGGGCTATTAAGCTTACTAGGAATATAGCCCGCGCTTCGCTGCGGGATATATTATTTGATAAGAAATAATATAATTAGCAAAAATAATAATTTTATATATTATTTGATATATTATTTGATATATTATTTCGCTGCGGGATATATTATTTGATATATTATTTGATAAGAAAATAGAAATATTTCTCGTGCTTCGCTGCGATTTTTCAAAATCTGTTATGATCATAAAATAATAATTTTATCTAAAATGTTACAAGTATAAAACAAAAGTAATTTTCATAAATGTTAATTTAAAAAAAAAAAGTCTGATATTAAATAGTGTCACAAGTATTATGCAATAAATGTAAATTTTTTTCCTCCTCAAAACATATCATATGTTCCAAAAGAAAAATTCAAATGTTTTATTTAGAATACAAAACATGTCAAATAAAATAAAATTCTGAAAAAGACAAACAAAAAAACATAAAAGATGTAGCTTGGTACCAATAAAAAATATTATAATAAGCACAAAAAAACGCAGGTTGGTACCAATCAAAATTGTTATAATAAGCAACAAAAAAAAAAAATACCAGCTGAGGCTAACAAAAAGTATTTGTGTGAATAGTATTTTATTAAATTCAAATATTTTATTTAGAACACAAGACATATGTCAATTATATTTATTAATACGATGAAAAATTCAAATATTTTATTTAGAACGCAAGATATATGTCAACTAAAATTAAAAAAAAATAACCGGGATGAACAGTAAACGGTTGAACAGTAGCGAACAGTATCGAGTATGAACAGTGTCGAGCAGCTCGGGGCGAACAGTAGCCGCGAAAATAACCGAGATGAAGAGTAAACGGTTGAATAGTAGCGAACAGTATCGGGTATGAACAGTGTCAAACAGTGTCCGCCGACGTGGCCTCACCATGTCTCTTGTATTCTAAAATTAATGGGAGGGGGAATTATATAATTATATCATATGATGAGTCACACAATTTATGTATATTTAATTATTTTTTATTTGTGATTTTGTTGTTGTTGTTGTTGTTGTTGATGTTGTTGACGTAGATTTTAATTTTTATTAAATTTTAATTATTATAAGCAATGTTGTAGATGTCAGAAATTGAAATGAGTCGGATTGGGAAGAAATTTGAGGCTTGATGATTAATCGGAGATTAGACGAAATTAGTCGGAGACTAGTCGAAATATGTAATTTGTCCAAATCATCAATTTTTTCATATATTATATTATATTTGTCCACTAATAATTGAACATATTACAAATTAAGAAAAACTAACATCACTAAAAATTTAAAAATCATACCTTCAATTCTAATTAAACTAATTCAACACATCGAAACATAATACAAAAATCTATGCCCAAAAGCAATGTAATTAAGTTCATATTAATATAAAAAAACAAACAATTCATTTGTCGCATAACCACAGATTTGAAATTAATGAGGCCGAAAAAATAAGTGATTTTGGGCCAGAAAAAAGAAAACTAAAAGATCTTATTTTTTTTTATAATATATGAACTTTGTCAGTCAAAAGTCAGAATAAAACTGGAAAAAAACGACTCAAATTGGTCCAAGTCAGCCCAACCGACTTTTAGGAAAGATATGATCTTAATTGATTGTATGACCACCGACTTGAGATTAATCTCCGACTATTCGAAGTTATAAACTGATTTTTACAACAATGATTTAGTTTTTGGGGAGTAATGGTATGATTTATTTAATATTTAATTTGAAGTTTACATATAACTTGTTGTTAAGTCTGCCTTTAACATTTATTTTATTTTTTTTTGAAAGAAAAACAAGCACGATACGTGCTCGATCTTTTCGTTTTGATATAATAAAAGATAAATGTTTCGATACAAATGATACGAAACGAAAAAATACATAGTGCGTTAAATTGTAACAATAATTGTAGCCATTGATGTTCATTGTCTTTTATCGTCGGAATTATCGAGGATAATGCTCTCGCCAAAGTCTGACTTGGTTTTCCTCGCGTCGGACCTGCCTCGCAGTCTTGCTGGACCTGCTGTAGCCTATTAACAACCCATAACCACCTGGGCCATATCGATCGCTTCGCCAGAGAGATACACTTCATAGCAACTCGGGTACTCATCGGAATTGCCGAGGATTATGCTATCTCGAAGATCTGACTTGGTTTCCCTCGCGTCGTAACTGACTCGGTTTCCCTCGCGGTCTTGCTGGGTCTGTTGTGATGGGGATTCTACCCTGCCCCGGGCCCGCGCAGCGGATATGTAGGCCCGGTCCGGTTCCCCGATTCCCGAGATCACGCCATGACTTCGACGGGTACGATGCAAATAAGAAGATTAGATTCATAACAGTGCAAAATTGATTGCACACGAAGGGTTGATTGCTATTCTTCTTTTCCGTGTCACGTTAGTGACAATCCGCACGTCCCACACCACGCGTCTTTCACCGTTCGTTAACGTCGCCGATTCACTCGATTTCATCTCCGACAGAAATTACTCGTTCGAATCGATCACATCCGAAAGAGCCCCAATCGTGACTCCTCTATGTGTATCCACCTTGACTCGTAAGACGTCGGTCACTGGTGCAACTGCCTAGACGATGCACCGACGAATTTTCTTGATTGTTTGATTCTCTATACCGGAAAACACCTTTTCACGGTTTCTCTCTCTTTACACCCTTTCTCTCTCTAGAAAGTTGTCTTACAATTCTCTGGAATATTCTGAATTAATTAACTGAATAAATCACACCAGATGAGAGAGAATTATCCTATTTATATCACATAGAATTATGATGGGCCAAAAGACATGTATATCCAATATACACTCTTTCACACAGAAAGTTGCATGTATCTGTCCAGTATTCTGTCCATACGAAATTGGTAAATTCCTCTGACAGAAAATCAACCAACACGACAGTTGTAGATAATCGTATTATCTACACGACCCAATTTGGCCCGGCCCAATTGGAGTTCGTATGCAAAAGTTATGACTGTTTTACTAACTGTATGTCAAACTGTTGCACCCTTTCGGTATTTCATATAAACGACACTAATACTTCGTTCATATGAAATATATTTCTATATGAAGGTTGTAGATAATCTTATTATCTATCTAACCCAATTTGAACCATTCAAATTGGATTTTCCTACTGAAAGATATGACCACGAATGTACGCTTACATTCGTTTATCCTTGTGTACACTTTTACGGTTGATCCTGAAACTGTATTTCCTTCATGTTGTAGCCTAGTAGCACTCCATAACCACCTATGCCGTCTCGATTGCGTCGCCAAAGAGCTAGCATATCCATTTCCTCCGATCGTTCTTTGTCAAAATTCGTCTCCAATATACCTCAAAATTCGTCTCCAATTTGTCCCCAAAATCCGTCCCGATTACGTCACCCCCGTGTTGTTCGGAATCTTATCCGATCCTTAATCGAGCTCGAATTGTTAATTTGTTTTCACTTTTCATGTACCGGACCGACTCTGCTCGATATTCGTCGTTGAAACCGATGCTGAATCTGAAAGTATCTTGTTAGGGTTCGTTCGACCACTTTTTTCGATGAAACCGATTGTTAATTCGTTCGTTCGACGGGTCGACACCGCGTCGTTGATAGCACAACTATAATTTCCGTTTAATCTTTGCAACCACTTTTTCATGGCATGAATTGGGCATTCGCCTCGCGGCCTAAATTGGGGGAGATTCCTTCGCTACAACAACCGAGAACCAAATCAAACCAAGAGGTTGCCGCATAGGTTTCCTCGCCTCGCTGTCATGGCTTGTCGCACCGGAGATGTCGGGTCGTTGTCGTGGCCTATCGCCCAGGAGCCGTCGCCTTGATGTCGGGTCATGTCAAACCGGTGTCGTTGCCTCGCTGTCGTGATCTGTCGCACCTGAACCGTTGCCTCGCTGTCGAGGCCTGTCGCACCGGAGCAGCCCCCTCGCTGTCATGGGTAGTCCTGATCTCGGCTCCATTGGCGTTCTTCTCCGTGGCTTCGCCGATTGTTTTCAACGACGGTTCCGACCCCAGCTCCACTTCGATTCCTTTGCGACTTCGAGCTCAGACCGCCTCCAACTCCGAGCTCAGATCGCCTCCACGAAAGGGAGGTTCGAGTAGCTTTCAGATCGGCAGCTTCGCTTCGAGTAGCTTTGAGTAGGTTTCCGGTCGTCTCCACAGGCGCCTAGTGCGAGAACTGTGCTAGACCGTTGCTACGTCTTTAGCTCGGTACCTGGCCGTTCGTAAGCCTCGTCGCTCCGTCGGTGATAATGAAAATATTCGACGACAAAACGCCAGCTATGCAATCGGCTCGAAATTCCTCTGTAATGCTCGAAATTACAGAATGGGGGGGAGCTTCTCGTTGTCTCGTCGCTCCGTCGTTGCCTGACCGTCGCTCGGTATGGAGAGAGGGGGTGGAGGCGGCTAGGGAAGCCTCCACCCCAAAATCGCCTCAATATAGTTAGGGTTTCCTGGCGGCTCCCCCTCTAACATTTAACATTTATGTCATTGGTTAAATTACGTGACAATTACTTGGATGGTTCAACATACTTATTTGTCATTATGCATCTCATAACCTTAGCGCACAATATATGCTATATGCATGATCCCACTCAATATGCAATTGATAACACAAAAAATGCATGAGCTCACACAAAATATATGCCTTTTTCATAACCAGGATAATATTTGCATGAGCCGGTGCATATAAACATAGAAATTTATGTGAGATAAGTCATGCATTTCGTGAAGGAATTTTTTTTTTCTCGTTTTATGAGAGGTACTATATTATTTTTTTCCGCAGTGCAATTTGAATTAAAATATTGGAGGAAATTGAAAAATACATGAGGTCGTTTGGATCTCGTAAACAATTCAAACGAGTTTTTAGCCGCATCTCATTCTTTAGTAAAGTCAAATATTCAAATAATTTTAAATTTATTAGATCACATACCTCAACCGTTTATTTTTATCTATCTGAGATCCAAAACAATCCTATGATATTCAAAATATATTAATGTCGAAAATTTCTTTGGTGTTTTTTTATTGCTGATGTTTAATTTGTAAACCATGACAATAATTCCCTCTGATTCATTAAATCATTAATGAAATTGGATTGAAGATCTAATTATATTTGGAAGAAGAAAATAAATTGAACTCGGACTTTTATGAATCGCAATGAGTGTATAGTTTGAATTTTTATGAATGCTTTGAATATGCATGTATATCGTGTTGAATTGAGTTGGAAATGTAACAAAAAAGAGAACAGAGTTTTCATGAATCGAATTGAGTATATTGTCTTGTAAATAAATTAAAAGGAGACAAGAATGAAATTTGTAACAAACGTATCAAAAACTGATTTTATTGATGAGAAAACCGGAGGATTAAAGATGAGATATTGGAAGTGAAGTCTAGAATGAGAGAAGCTGAGAAAATAAAAGGGAAATTTACAAATAACCTCCTATCTTTTCTTGAATTTACAAAAAAAACCCCTAACTTTTGAGAAACTCCGAAAAACCCCTACATACAAAGATTTTTTTCAATTACCCCCCTAAAGGGGTATTTCATGGTATTGCAATTTTTTTGGACCAAAATACCCCTCTATTTTTCATCTTTAAATTTTTTATATTTTTATATTAATTTTAATAATGAATAAATGAATTTTTTTCGCAGCTAATTTTATTTAAAATTATGATTAAAATAATATGGCCGCTAATTTTAATTCCAACAACTATTTTAATTTCCGCAGCTCGTTTTGTAGTAACTATTTTTATTTTAGTAGCTAGTTTTTAGTAATTATTTTTATTAACAACTATTGATTTCATAAACTAATTTGCTAATAGTTAATAAAAATAATTACTACAAAATTAACTGCTGAAATAAAATTAGCTGTTGAAATTAGAACTAACGACAATATTATTTTAATGCTAGTTTTGAGATTCACTTATGCATTGCTAATTTGGTCAGAAATATTATTTAATAACTATTTTTATTAATAAATATTTAACATTAAAATTAAATGCTAGAATAATATTAATTTGTCAAGATATTAACAGGAATATTTTTTATATCATATTTTTATTTAATTTTAGTTTTCTATGATAAAATATATAATAAATTAAAAATTAAAATTATGTATATGACATATAGTTTTTTAAAATTAGTATATGTTAAAAAATATTGATAGTGATTTTAAATTAATATAATAATACAAAAATTTGTTTATTAAATTTAAAGATGAAAAATAGTGGGGTATTTTGGTCCAAAAAAAATTGCAATACCATGAAATACTCTTTAGGGGGGTAATTGAAAAGAAAACTTTGTATGTAGGGGGTTTTTTGGAGTTTCTCAAAAGTTAGGTTTTTTTTTGTAAATTCAAGAAAATATAGGGGGTTATTTGTAAATTTCCCAAAATAAAATGCACATAAGCAGGGACGGAACCGGGGGGGACTCCGGCCCCTCCCCCATGAAATCGTAAACGCGATGTATATGTAGCGAAAGTTTGGTTTAAAAAACAACAATTCTTACACAAAGATATTGTTGCTCTAGTGGTAGTGTGTATTGTTCACTCTAACAAAGACGCAAGGTTCGATTCCCATGTCCTACAAAGCTCTATTTTTTCCTTAAATTTTTTTTTTTGTCATAGAAGTGATAATACTCGGCCGCCTTATGTTTTTGATCTGGTTCCGCCTCTGCACATAAGCTCGCAAGCTCACATATGAGATAATATTTGGTCAAGGCTGTAGAATTGCTTGCTTTCAAGTTTCAAATTGCCATTCGGGAAAAAGAAGAGGTGGTAGCGGAACCAATTTCCACCTGGGGAGGAAAGGAGACTTATCAGATGAAGTGTGTGAAACTGAAGAAATTAAAAACAAACGTCCGTTTGTCAGTAACAAAATTTAATGATTTGTGCTAATCTTTATGCACATCAAAGGAATGAAAAAGTGAAAAGCACACACATCTAAGAAGAGGTGCTTTCAAAAAAATCCTTAGATGGAGAACAACAATCTTGGTCCAGATGGATCCGTTATTTCTGATTTCAGAAAACAAGACGTAGTATTATTCTCGGATGAATCTTCTTCTTCCATTAGTGGTTGGTTGCGTAACATTTGCTTCGATAATGGCGAGCAAGAATCATTGAGCTCGTAGTATAATTTTCTTTCCTTGAGTCACGTATCATATTGGATACGTTATTTGCTATGTTACGCGGATACTCCAAAAACGCCGAAGTATCCTGAGGATACGGGTATCCGATACGGATACGGGTGCGATACGGCTGCGATACGTATCGGATACGCCACGTGGAGTATCCGAATTTTTTAATATTATTTTTTTTCGGATACGGCGGGGATACGGCAGGATACGGCAGGATACGGCTGGGATACGTTTAGGATACGGCTGGGATACTCCATTTAGGATACTTCGGCCCAATATATGTTTTGGCCCATAATATTTTTAAATAATTTGTATATGATACTTCTAGGATACTTCTATGATACTTCTAAAACTAGTTTTAGGATACTTCTAAAATAATTTAAGATAATTTTATGATACTTGTATTGTTATGTTGATTTTTTTTATTGTCATGATATTTAATTTAAAAATATTATTTATTATATATAATATAAATATATTAAAATAATAACTATATAGCCGTATCCGTATCCGTGATTTTTCAAAAATTACCGTATCGTCGTATCCGTATCGTATCGGATACGATACCCGTACCCGTATCCGTGCAACATAGGTTATTTGTAGTTATTTGACTTATTGTGCAATACGAAGAGATAACTTAATTTGTTTATGTAGATGTAAAAAGTAATTCATTTATTTGTATTTATTGACGTGAAAATTTTGTCGAGTTTATATTTTTTATTTGTTGTTTACGTAGATTTATTTTTATAATATTTTATGATCATAAGAAAGTTTGATGGAAGTAATGACATAATCACGTCATCAAACCACAAATATTTAAGTTAATGTTTAATTTGAAATTTAAATATAATTTATTAATTATTAATTTTGTTAGCTTACATATCCTCAGTATATGCATGAGTGCACACTGTGTACATTTGGTAACAACAACATAAATGCATGAGCCCACACAATATGTACATTTTTTTCATAAACAAGATATTTTTTTGCATTAGCCGGTGCATATAAAAATAGTTTAATGTG
Organism: Luzula sylvatica; assembly: GCA_946800325.1. NCBI lineage: Eukaryota > Viridiplantae > Streptophyta > Magnoliopsida > Poales > Juncaceae > Luzula > Luzula sylvatica. The sequence goes on along the minus strand of OX326961.1, from coordinate 40,164,569 downwards.
AGATAAGTTTATGAAGGAAAAAATATTTTGCTTGTATTGTGAAAAATTTAGTATTGATTTTTCCTTTTAATACAGTTTGAATTGAAATATTGGAGAAAATCAAAAAATACACGAACACATACAATTCTATAATTTTGTGCACATCTTACACTTCTCGACCAGGTGTGCTCCGGTGAGAAACACGAAGTGCACAATATGCATATAAAATTAACTAAATTTATCGTACTGAGTTGGAAATCACACGTACAATAATTGCGGAGAAAAGAAGATTCAACTAAATAAACAAAAAGAAGACCATTGAGGAACTTACATATATCGACAACATATTCCTATACAATAGGTTCGTATTGTACATGCCAATTTCCGCAGGCGTATGCCTAATTGAATTCAATGCATTTGAAAATCCAAAGTTGGTATGCGCAATTGAACATATTTGAAATCCCAGGAAGGCGTAAACAAACGAAGAAATCAGTGAGAGCTCCGGTGATGCTTTGAATTTCATTCAACAAATAGATTTATTACTCGTATCAGTATCATTGAAATGTATGACTTTGATAATAGAATTTTGTAAAGGTAATTATTTGTGTGATTTATTTCTTATTTCTAATCTTGTATAAGATATTTCATATTTATGATAACCGGGCCGGTCTTTTTATTGGGCCAACTCGACAATTTGTCAAGGCCTTCAAAAAGTTAAATCTTCAAAAACATTAATATATAGATGAATTATTTAGCGGTTCAAAATATAAAAAAAGGTCTCGTAGCACAATTTGGTTTAGCTATTTATTGACTTAATTGTTTTAAATATTGAATATTAAATAAACACTTAAAGTCAATTAAATCTTAATTAGGATATTTATAACTTAAATTTCATTTAAATTAGTGTACACATCACATTAACAAAACATGAATTTTCTTACAAACTAGCCCAAAAGTATATTTATGTATATTACGAGTCAACCACATTAATATCTTATTATTACTAGCATAATTATTGCAAATTAAAATAATCATTTTCATAACACAATATAACTTATTTAGGGACTTTGACATGATTTAGGATTTATATATTGTATTTCAGATTTATTTAAAGCTTATATTTCAGACATTATGTAAAGTTTATAAGTAGTTAACAATTAGGGTGCAGTTATCGAAAATAAACGTCAAAGACACTCTGATGAGGACAAACATATTTAATATTTAGATAATAAATTTTATATGTAAACTACTAAACTAGTATATGTTTATCATGAATATTACTTAATTATATTTATTGGTCATGAATATTAGTTAATTTTAAGTATGGAATATGTGGGAGAACATTATCAAAATATACATGTACAAGCAATACCCCGCGCAATAATTGTGCGGGATTTCATACTTTTTTATATATTTATGTATAATTTGTTTAAATAGAATTTGCGCGAATACGTTTAAACTCAATTATATAATCATGATATGTTTTCAAATATATTTATATCAATAAATACATTATAATTAATAAAGGTTCATAAAATTCATCTATTATGGATACGCATTATAATTAATAAGGGTTCGTAGAATTGATCCATCATTATAAATCCACACCAAATAAATAAAATATAACATGTTATAATTCAAACAAAATAAAAGTTTCAAAACAAATAAAAAATCGTGAATAATACACATGCATTAACATAAAAAATATTAATTAAAAAAAAAAACACAATTGAAAAATATACCATAAGAAATTAACAATTGAGCCATAATTTCATATGGGGATTATATATGGAGCCCCAATAACACAAAATAACATCATTGATGAGACGGAAAGAGAGGATTAAATAGGTTGATTAGTATTATTGATTGACTTAATTAACCATTTAATTGAATTTACGCGTCAATTAAGATTTACTAAAATTAACATATTATAAATTACTGATGCATTAATCAAGGATACTGTGATGAGTTTGTGAGACAATTATATTTTTCTTCCATACATGAGCTAAATTATATTTATTGAATGATTACAGAAAGGAGCATTTCTGCATGTAACCCCTTATAGAATCAAAATTTAAAAATAATCTTTTTTCTGAAAATATTCCAAAAATAACCCTCTTTTTGATAATATTCCAAAAATAACCCATAACAGGCTTTTAAATCCCGCCACTTCAAATTCAGAATTTTAATTGAAAATATGATATATTTCCCCAAATTTCACCGTAACATCATCTATGATCTAATTAATACATTTAATTAAAATGATAACTAATACATGTTGCATGTTAACTTAATACATAATTAATATTTATTCGAATTCATAAAATGTACCCACCGAATTCTTCATTATAGAACAATTATATTTAATTAACGTGATAATTAAAACATATAATTAAATATTCATTAAAATTTATTCAAATTTATGAATTCGAATAAATATTAGTTATGTATTAAGCTAACGATCAACATGTATTAGTTATCATTTTAATTGAATATATTAATTAGATCATAGATGGTGTTATGATGAAATTTGGGAAAATATATCATATTTTCAATTAAAATTATTAATATGAACTGACGAGATTTAGAAGTCCGTTATGGGTTATTTTTGAAATATTATAAAAAAAAATTTATTTTTGGAATATTTTCAAAAAATGAGTTGTTTTTTGAATTTTGATTCTATAAAAGGTTACATGCTCCTTACAAAAATTAATAAAAAAAAAAACCTTTGTATAGGCCCAATAGTAATTATATGATGGCCCGTTAAGCCTATTATATAATATGGAGGAAAAACATAATTTATTTATATTTGTTGACATGAGGTCTTTGCAGAGTTTATTTTTTTTGTTGATGTAGATTAAGCTTTTATAAAAATTTATGATTACAAGTAATTTTGGTAGAGAAATGATATGATCACCTGATTTCATAAAAAAATAAAGTTAATTGTTTAATTTGTGAATTCATAAATAACTATTTAGTTTTATTAACTTACATATTTGAGTCACTACTCAGTAGCTGAATTATGCGGCTCATTCCTCTATGGTGAAGTTCCACACTACTTATTTGTCCTTGTGCATTTCATACCAACGAGCGCACACTTTATGCACGAGCTTCAAACTATATGCATTTCATAACAACAAAAATGCATGAGCCCACAAAATATATGCGTTTCATTACCGTGATAATATTTTGGGACAATTTCAGGTATGTCCCTCCAAAAATTAAAAATATCAAATTTGTCCCTCTAAATTTGAAATTATCAAATTTGTCCTTCTATAGTTCATTCTTTATCAAATATATCCATTTAAATACAAAAAATATCAAATTTATCCAAAACGTCAACATCACTGTTAAATTTGTAAAGTTAAATTTTTAAATGACTAAAATGTCCTTTCTTTATTTTTCTATTCTTTTGTCATTCTCTTTCTTTCCCAGTGTAGTACACTTTCTTCTTTATTTTATGCTAACTTCTCCTTCTCCCCTCCTCTCCGTCTATTTTTGGTTCTCTCTATTTTCTTTCTCCACTCTTTTTCTCATTTTAACTTTAGAAATATCCACTGCAAGTGTATCAATTATCCACACCTTCTTATAATATATATTGCATAGTTGGTATTCATTTGTAATTTGAAGAATTTGAAAAGAAAATAATGAAAATATTATTTGAGCTATATTTACTGATGGTATGAATATAACAGGTATGAATATAATACAGTAAATAACTAAATTGGCACAAAATTGTTTTTCGAGAGTGATGAAAACAGAGCCTCATTTGTGAAAATGTTGATTAACTCAATTTATATACAACTAAAGCATAACACAGACTTTGTATGGACATAACCTATGTTGTGTGAATGCTTTAAAAAACCTGCCGTACCCGTATCTTCGCGTCCGCATCGTATCATTAGTTCTATGTAAAAATACTGTATCGCCCACGACACATATCGGATAAGCTAGTTGTGGTCGTATCTGCGCAACACGGGACATAACACATAATTTGTATAGTTATAAAACACTTCCCAAATCATATTTTACAATTATTTACATTCAAAAGAATTGAAAGACAAATTCAGCATACTTCTCATTCGAGGACATTCCTTGGAACAAAAAAATGCAAAACAAGCAAAACTAAAAACATTCGCCCCAAAACAACCAACAACCAAACTTCATAGCCCCAAGTCCATAAATTGAACAACATTTGCATGTTTATATGCTAATTCGCCTGACCGACCCATCAACAAAATTCAGCATAATTATTCCATCAATACAACATTTGAGTCGTAATTGAATCTCTATTCGCTCCTAACTGAGAACATTCATCTTCATTAACCTTACTTAACCCATAGTTCTCGCAGCCCATCCCTAATTCATATTCTCAGACTTACTAAACACAAATGCACACTATATTACAATAATGAACTAACAAAAATCAGTTGTGTAATTAGGTAATGTAAACATTTAAAATTTAAGAGTAGCTAATACTTGGAATTAAAAATGGAATTCAGGAAAAGGAGGAGGATAATTACTTAATTCCTTCTACATAAAATATCAAGTGCGGTACGACAGTAAATGAGAATTGATTCATGGATGGTATGATTATAGTATCCAGGCATGAGGCACTTTCTTCGACTCTCAAAGGAACCCCATGCGAGTGAGAGGTGGGAGATTTCAGTCGAGGACGAGAATAGAGAAGGGGGCGGTAGTAACGCAAGCAAGCAAGAGATGACAGAGTCGTAAAGGAATTTTTTAAGAAGAAGAACTAATTGGAGTGGGAGGAAGGGCAAGATGGTCAATTCATATATGTTAGGTGTTAAATCTCACGGAAAAGCTTATTATGGACAAATTTGACAAATAAAGAAGTTTTGGGGGATAAATTTGATATTAGCTATTTTAGAAGGACAAATATGATATTTTGAGTTTTTGGAAGGCTATACAAGAAATTATCCCTAATATTTTACATGAGCTAGTAGTGCGTATAAAAATAGAAATTAATGTGAGATAATTTTATAAATTTGATCAAGAAAAAATAGTATTTTGCTTGTATTATGAGAAATATTATACTTCCTTTCATTTTGTACGGTTTGAGTTAGAATATTGAAGGAAATCAAAAAATGTATGAACCCAATTTTTTGTAAGTTTTCTCATCTAGAGCAAAATTCAGATATCTAGGTCATATAACTTCGCTTTGAAAAGTAATAGTTACAATAATTTTTTTTATATTTATCAAAATATTGAATAGTGTAGTGGTAAAACATATACTAATGAATTGAGAGGTCTCAAATTTGAATTACAATACTACGAATTGTGTACTTTATTTTAAGCTCCATCTCCTCTATAAAATATTTTTGAAGTTGACGTCCCCATAACTCCACCCCTGCAGACAGAATGTGAAGAAAATAATATCATAGGCTTATGTAAGAATAAAATGATTATGTAACGTAATATTCATTAATTTAATAAAAATATTTCTTGTAATTTTATTCAAATTAGTAATCAAAATGACAATGTTATAAATAAATTACAAATTACTCATATCATCAAAATGTGTGACATTCATAGTAAAATTATATAAATGTAAACATTATCCTAATTGCATCCCTAGACCCTAGTTACATACAAGATGATGTGATAACAAACATAGTTACGATAACAAGATATATATAATTTATGTACACTAATATGTTATCATTTGTGATAATAATTATCTGATGCTCTTTTCATTCGACAAGTTATCAAGGTCAAATATCCAATGATTAAGATGAATCGCATCGAACGGTTTGAAACAAAATAACATAACCAACGGATGAGTCGAAGAATGTTTGAAACTCTGAAGGGAATCAAATACGAAAATATAGAAACATAAAATTTATTGTATAAGAAAACAACGAAGCCATATTTTTTCTCGTACGTGATATGAAATTCTATCAAACAGAGCAAAAAGTAACACTAAATTGGTTCCATCGCAATACAAATAAGATTCTACATATGTCAAAAAAACTGACACGAGGTTTTTGTAGAGTTTATATCTTTTATTTGTTATTGACGTAGATGTAACTTCCATAATTTTTTTTTATGATGAAACTAGTTTTGATGTAGTTCAACATACTTATTTGTGCTTCATTTTTTTTAACAACGAAGGATGAATGAGTCCACACCATATGCATTTCATAACCATAATAGTTATTTGCATGAGCTAGTCCATATACAAATAGAAATCAATTGAGATCACTTTATGAATTATGAAAAGAATTTTTTTAACCTGCTCGTATTGTGAAAAATATTATACTACTTATTTTCATTCGGTACATTCGAATTAAAACATTGGAGGAAATCAATTTATTCATCCCTTAATTTATTTGGATGAATTGGATTCGAACTAAATAGATCGAGCAAATGTCATCAGTTTATTCGAATGGTACGAACTATTGGAGTCACCCTCATGAAATCGGGATTCCATGGACCTGGACGTACATGTAACATCCGTGGAACGGTGATTTCTTTTCCTCGTACAAACCACTCCGGGACTTGTAGAATAATGCAACTGGGAAGAAGAAGCACCATGTCTTGGTCTCGGATCGGATGAGAAAAGTATTCAGGAGAGAATGTCATTGTTGTATTACTTTGAGAACTATCTGTGGAAGAAGATATTGCACACCAATCTTTTCCCCACTTCTAACTTCCAACGACAAATTATGAAACAAAGAAGAAGAAGAAGAAAAAGAAAAAGTGTTGATATATATACACAGGTATATTCTTTGAAGAGACGTTAGTAGTTTATAAATCTTTTTTTTTTTGAAGTAAGGATAGCTGAACGCTATACCTTAGGATTTTATAAATACGTAAAATAATGAATTTACATTAGTAGTAACCGGAAAAAAAAAAGTAGAAGTAATTTCGTACTAACCACGAAGCCCTAATCTGTACTGCTTAATTAGGCAGTTTGCTCCATACAGAGGTTTCTTCAATGGCTTTGGACGCGATTAGACGGGAGTTTGCTCCTTGCTTTGAAATAACCTTCTATTACGTTCCTTCCATAGCCCCCAGATTATAAATCTTTAGACATCTCTTCAAGTCAAGAGTCGTGACTCATGAATTACTTAAATGAAAGAGATCCCAGTCCAATACACAGCTTTTAAATCAATTCGGCCCAATTAATCAAGTTCATGGCAACCATATTTACGCTTTGATATTTTTTCTTTCAATATTTAATTTTAAATCTTAACAATTTCTCTAATTAACGACATAATTAATTCAATACCTAAATTAGTCAATTTGACAGCATAATTACATAATCAATTAATATACAAAATTCAATTCAAATACATAATTTATTACATCATAATTAATATGTAAATTAAAAAATCAAGTATATAATAAATAACGTAATCAATTGAAAAATCCATTAATTGTCAATTTGTCAGACCCGTCAACTGTACAATTTGTTGGACCTGTTAAAAACTTAGAGAGATTATATTAATTTCAAAATTTCATAACTTCAATTAACGGTTAACCATGTTAATTAATTAAAACAACACCTTATAATTGGCAATTAATGAAAATTTAGAAAATTACATAACAACCCTGAAAACATAAAAAAACTACATAACGGTCACTGAAAATTAAAATAAAGCAAAACAATTCCTACAATTTAAAATACTGCAAAAAACTCCATGGGAGTAATTTATTCTCCTAATACATTTCAAGGCTGGTATAAAATAATAATGAATAATATATCATTATGTTTTTGTAGTTACGATCATGTTTCAATTTCACCTTCCGTGACGTATGTTTTAGCTTATACAACATGTGTATGAGTATTGATTTGTATTTGAACTATTTTACTTTATAGGTCGTTGAATTACATAATAAATTCTTCTCAATTATCGAAAATGTTATTTCGTTTGAGTTCATATCACAATATTTTTTTGAAATACATTATTAAAAAATAAAATCTTAAATTACCTATGATTTTTGCATTAAAATTATAAATCCTGAAAGTGTATCAAGTAGTCTGAAAATATCAAATACGCCCGCTCAAATTATCATATATACAAATGCGAAGTTATCTTGTATATCGACATAAAATCTTGAATCGGGTTTCGTTGTCTTGCTTATGGTGTCATGCACTTTGGTTTCTCGGTTTGTTCGTCTTATTTCTCAGTCATGTCTTGATACGTCTTTGTCCTATGACTAGAGGTGCCAATCGGACGAGTCGGGTCATTTCGGTTTGCGAACGTTCGGATTACTGCTCATTCTTGTTCGGATCGTTTTGATTTTTGGCTCGTTCGCTTAGGGTCGTTACGGTTTCCGGATCTTTCGGTCCGGGACGTTTCGATTTTCGGGTCATTCGATTCCGGGTCGTCTCGGTTTTCGGGCCATTCGGCTCTAGATTAGTTCAATTTTCAGGTCACCGGATTTCGCAAAATTTGATTTCGAATCATTCAATTTTCCGAACATTTAGTTTTCCGGTCATTCGGGATTTATTTTATTAATTCCGAAATATTTTAACGATAATATATTGTTGTTAGCAAGAATATATTAATTTTCGAGTCATTTTGGTCGTTAGTTTTGGTTCGTGATATTTGGGTCATTTGGATCTTGAGTTTTAGGTATTTGTGTTTCCAGTTATTTCGGGTCGTTCAGGTTTCGGGTCATTCGATTTCGGGTCGATTTTTCATTCGGTTTCGGATCGGTTTCCGATTCGGATCATTCGGTTTCGGTTATAGTTCGAGTTCGGATAATTTGGTTTTTGTTTCGGGACGTTGACTTTTCAACACTCTTCGTTTCCGATCGATTTTGAATTAGGACGGGCCGGGTCAGGTCATTTTTCTAGTCAGGTCACATCTTGCAAGTTCTACCTACGATACCTCGTGGCTCAACATAACAATCCCTCGTCCCTTTGGAAATAAATGAATTTAATGTTAATTTTAGTAACATCTTTTTGACGCGAGCAAGTAAAACAAATGGAAAATTAGCAATTTGATACCTAAAGTTTGTTGAATTTGACAAAAAGAACTCTCTAAAATCAAATAATATCAAAAATATCTTTGCAAAATTTTGAAAATTTCAAAAATACCCTTAAATAACCTGGAAAAATCAATGTACCCCCTCTAGAAACAAGAAAATTATATAATACCTTTATAAGATCTGGAAATATTAAATATGCTCCTCCAAAATACCAATATGTAAAAAATGACACTCTAAAATCATAAAATATCAAAAATACCATTATAAAATCTGAATATATCAGATATTCCCTATCAAAAAATTTCGAAAATACTCTTGCAAAACTGAAAATATTAAATATAATTCTCTACAAATCTTAAATATATAAAAAATAATATTCTGAAATCCGATAATATCAAAAATACTTCTCGAAAATCTAAAAAACTTCAAAGATATCCTTATAGAACCTAGAAATACCAAATATAACATCTTTCTAAAATCTGAAAATTAAAAAAATGCCTCTATAAGTCTTGAAACTATCAAATATCCCCCTTCGAAATTTGAAAATACAGAAATACCCATATAATTATGGTTTTTTTTCCCTTTATGATTTTATAGGAGTATATTGGATATTTCCAAATTTTGTTAGGGTTTTTTTGGAAATGTTCAGATTTTGAAGAGAGTGCATATTATAAATGGCACAATTTTTTTTTATTATAGAACAAAATTGTGTGTGTCAAAAAGAATTAAAACAAAAAATTTCGTATTCCATGTCATATGGTTTTTTTTTTTGAAGGAGAAGCAATGCCTCTCTAGTTTGCATTAATTAATAAAAACTCCAATTACAAGAATTAGAAAATATAAAAAGAAGAGAGATAGATAGGGCCCTCATACACTCTAGTCAAAATCAAAATTTCGTATTCCATGTCATATGGTTAGTGCATCAAACATAAACTGTCATATTGTAATCGTACACTTTAGAGTGCATATTCCATGTCATATTCTAATCATACAATTTAGATCGAAAAATAATGATGACATGGATTAAAAAGATAACGCCAACATTTATTGTAAAATACGACACACAAATAATTACATAGAATGTGATCATCAATTGATGTACAAAAAATCATTGGATAATACCAACACTCATCATTTTCAAAAAAAATACCAACACTCATCACAATATCCAATAGTTCAAATTGAAATATCAAAAAATATCACACAAAATATATGCAATAAAAAAGAAGAAATAAAAAGATTTCTCAAAGAATGTCCTATTGCATTGTTGTTTCCCGATCTCTACTAGCTTATCTGTTTCAGAGTATATGCATTAAAAAATATCACACAAAATATATGCATTAAAAAGGATGGGATTGGAGAGGAAGACCGGCCCGATCTCTACTAGCTTATCTGTTTCAGAAGGATAATTAAGATGATGACTCAGTGAGTGTGTGTGTGTGTGTGTGTGTGTGACACAGAGAGAGAGAGAGAGAGAGAGAGAGAGAGAGAGAGAGAGAGAGAGAGAGAGAGAGAGAGAGAGAGAGAGAGAGAGAGAGAGAGAGAGAGTGTGTGTGTGTGTGTGTGTGTGTGTGTGAAACTTGGTTTGTTGTAGTGCATGAGATGGATTGATGATTAAAACATGTGTGTGGTGTTCTAAAAAGATTGTTGTTTTAGATGTGTACTTAGATTGATCAAACATCAAAACAGGTTTAGATTGTGATTAACTTTGTCTCTTATTTGATTTGATCTTACCAATGTAGTTCTTAATTAAGTTAACAGTAGTACTTAGCATTTAGAAATTAGATATTATCATTGATCACATGTTCAATTTTTAATGTTAATTGAATTAACAGTAGTCAACTCATAATCTCTGATTTATAGTCTCAATCTTACGAATAGATTTTCTTATTGATAATAACTGTTAAATAATAAAATAACATTTTATATTAGTTCAAGTTTATTATGCATGGGTGTGTGAAAATTCATTCTCATTAATGTTGTAGACATTCGTGAAATATTATATTAACAACTAGTGAAAAGTTATGTTCAATCTAGAGAAAAATTATGTTCACACTAATAAATAGTTATATACATGAGTCATGTAATATATAACTATGTTATGTATGTAATCATGTATGGACATTAAAAGTTTGATATTCTCGGAGACGTATGGACGTGAAAATGTACATATTTAAGGATTCATTTGGAAACATTCATATTGGATCAAAGGATGTTTATGTTCTCTATATAACCATATTTTATATTGATTATTTATTCAAACAATTTCAACATAATTATAATGATTTATCCCTCCATATTGATTGTGTTATTTACCTTCTATTTATAATAATCTGCATGTTTATTTGAGACTCGTATCTAAGTTTTTCTTGAAATCACGTCATGATTAGTAAATATTATATTTTGTGATTTGGTTTGGTTATGTGCATAAATTTATATTTGGTTTTTTAATGCATATATTTTGTGTGATACTTTTTATATTTCAATTTGAACTATTGGATATTGTGACGAGTGTTGGTATTATCCAATGATTTTTTGTACCTTAATTGATGGTCACATTTTATGTAATTATTTGTGTGTCGTATTTTACAATAAAAGTTGACGTTATTTTTTTAATCCATGTCATCTTTATTTTTCAATCTAAATTGTACGATTAAAACATGACATGGAATATGCACTCTAAAGTGTACGATTACAATATGACAGTTTATGTTTGATGCACTATCCATATGACATGGAAAATGAAAAATTTTGTTTTAATTTTTTTAGACACATGCAAATTTTGTTCTATAGTAAAAAAATTTGGTGCCATTTATTAATATGCACTCACATCAAAATCTGAACATTTCCAAAAAACCCTTACAAAACTTGGAAATATCCAATATACTCCTATAAATCAGAAAGAGAAAAAAAAATCCTAATTAGATGGGTATTTCTATATAATCAAATTTCGAAGGGGGGTATTTGATAGTTTCAGGACTTATAGAGGCATTTTTGTAAATTTTCAGATTTTAGAAAGATGTTATATTTGATATTTCTAGGGTCTATAAGGATTTCTTTGAAGTTTTTTTAGATTTTCGAGAAGTATTTTTTATATTATCGGATTTTAGAAGATTAATTTTTATATATTTAACATTTGTAGAGAATTATATTTAATGTCTTCAGTTTTGTAAGAGTATTTTCGAAATTGTTTGATAGGGAATATCTGATATATTCAGATTTTATAAGGGTATTTTTGATATTTTATGATTTTGGAGTGTCATTTTTTACATATTGGTATTTTGGAGGGACATATTTAATATTTCCAGATCTTATAAAGGCATTCTATAATTTTCTTGTTTCTAGAGGGGGTACATTGATTTTTCCAGGTCATTTAAGGGTATTTTTGAAATTTTCAAAATTGTGCAAAGATATTTTTGATACTTTAAGATTTTAGAGAGTTTTTTTTGTCGAATTCAATTGCTAATTTTCCGTATTTATTTTACTTGCTCTCGTCAAAAAGATGTTACTAAAATTAACATTAAATTCATTTATTTCCAAAGGGACGGGGGATTGTTATGTTGAGCCACGAGGTATCGTAGGTAGAACTGGCAAGATGTGACCTGACTCGTAAAATGGCCTGACCCGACCCGTCCTAATTCGAAGCCGATCGGAACGAAAAGTGTTGAAAAGTAAAACGTCCCGAAACAAAAATCGAATGATCCGGACTAGAAATAGAACCGAAACCGAATGATCCGAATCGGAAACCGACCCGAAACCGAATGACCCGAATGAGAAATCGATCCGTAATCGAATGATCCGAAACCTGAACGACCCGAAATAACTGGAAACCCAAATACCTAAAACTCTAGATCCGAATGACTCAAATATCATGAACCAAAACTAATGACCAAAATGACTCGAACATTAATATATTATTGCTAAAAACAATATATTATTGTTAAAATATTTCGGAATTAATAAAATAAATTCCGAATTACCGGAAAACTAAATGTTCGAAAAATTGAATGATTCGAAATCAAATTTTGCGAAATCTGGATGACCCAAAAATTGAACTAATCAAGAACCGAATGGCCCGAAAACCGAAACGACCGGAATCGAATGACCCAAAAATCGAAACGTCCCGGACCGAATGATCCGGAAACCGTAACGATCCTGAAGCGAATGAACCAAAAATCAAAACGATCCGAACAAGAATGAGCGGTAATCCGAACGTTCGTAAACCGAAATGACCCGACTCGTCCGATTGGCACCTCTAGTCATAGGAGAAAGACGTATCAAGACATGACTGAGAAATAAGACGAACAAACCGAGAAACCAAAGTGCATGACACCATAAGCAAGACAACGAAACCCGATTCAAGATTTTATGTGGATATACAAGATAACTTCACATTTGTATATATGATAATTTGAGGGGGCGTATTTGATATTTTCAGACTATTTGATACCTTCAGGATTTATAATTTTAATGCAAAAACCATAGGTAATGACAGATTTTATTTTTTAATAATGTATTTGAAAAAATATTGTGATATGAACTCAAACGAAATAACATTGCGATAATTGAGAATAATTTAATATGTAATTCAACAACCTATAAAGTAAAATAATTCAAATACAAATCAATACTCATACACATGTTGTATAAGCTAAAACATACGTCACGGAAGGTGAAATTGAAACATAAATAATCGTAACTACAAAAACATAATGATAAATTATTCATTTTTATTTTATACGAGCCTTGAAATGTATTAGGAGAATAAATTACTCCCATGGACTTTTTTGCAATGTTTTAAATTGTAGGAATTGTTTTGCTTTATTTTAATTTTCGGCGACTGTTATGTAGTTTTATTTTTATTTTTTCAGGGTTGTTCTGTAATTTTCTAAATTTTCATTAATTGACAATTATAAGGTGTTGTTTTAATAAATTAACATGATTAACCGTTAATGGAAGTTATGAAATTTTGAAATTAATATAATCTCTCTAAGTTTTTAACATGTCCAACAAATTGTACAATTGACGGGTCTGACAAATTGACAATTAATGGATTTTCCAATTGATTACGTTATTTATTATATATTTGATTTTTTAATTTACATATTAATTATGATGTAATAAATTACTGGGACTCCAATTGGAGAATTTGAAGGGATAAATTATGTGGCAAGCTTGCTCCATCTTCTGCAACTGCAAGTAGGGACATTGAAATCGAAACGACAAATATTGAAAATTCTGAGCTATCTTTTTCTTGTGAGGACATCGAAGAAGAAATAGAAAAATTTCTCAAAGAATGTCCTAGTGCATATTTGTTGCCCGAAGACCCATTTCATTTCGAAACGACAAAAATTGAAAATTCTGATCTATCCTTTTCTTGTGAGGACATGAAATATCTCTCGAGATTACTCATCATGACATTGTAATATCATCTGAAATTTTTTCATTTTTTTATCAAACTTGTAGATTTTGTTTTGTTTGTTCTTTTTTAAGTTTTAGCTATTTCTTTAATTTAATTTAAAGATGATGCAATTAAAAATTACAATACCTATTTTCTTAAATATGATTTGTTTACTAATAGAACTGGAAAAACAGGTCGTCCAAGCTGCATCATGCAGTCTAAATGATTAATGGGATCTAATCTAAATTATAGGTTAGGCAGTGTATTGGCTTGTGGATTGATGTCATTCCAGGAAACTCGAGATCATGTCAGAGTTTACTTACAGTTTTATTTATTTATTTATTAAATCAGGTATAAATTCACTGTTTATATTTTTTCTCAGAATTATATATATGTTTTTTATTTTAGTTTTTTTATTTAGTTTTTTCTTTTCTTATAATTTGATGTTACACGAATATAAATAAAGTTATTGTTGATTGTTTTATTTTTTTAAATCCATGTATGTTTTGTTATGCTTAGGAAAATTATGATGTATTCCCACGTAAAAATCGAGAAAAAATACAGCCCTTCAAATTAATGGCCTAGATGACACCCCAAAATTAATATATTTGTTGGATTATAAAAAATAAAATATTTATTATAAATATTTTTTTGTTTTAAACAATAATATTTATTTTAATTTATATAGTTAATTTGTAGATGTTTTGGTTTAATTTGTCGAACTTGATTTAATCAATCAATTTTTTGATTTGTCACGACGTTAATCGTTTCGTTTCGGTATTAATTATAATATTTTACGGAGTAATAAACTTTGTTTGTAATACTGGTCCAAATCACTGGTATAATTATTTCATAACGTTATTCGGTTCGTGATCGTCGCAATTTACCTCAAATCAGTTTGAATTTTAAACGTATTTTAAATTGGAAATTGTCAACTTAAGAATCATACTAGTCCACACTGATATATTCATTTCATATTGTTATAGAAATCATATGAATCATATTAGAGATATATATGTATTTTATTTTCAAATATTTTGGTTTATTCGGGAACTGAACATAACCGGTCGAATTCGGTTTAAACGGTTCGGTCTTTAGATGTTATAAACCGATTTAGGATTGAACCGAAAAATCGATCTCTTATTCGCTTGAACCGGACAAGAAACATTATAATCGTAAAACAAAAATAGATCATTAATAAAATTCATATTTTATTTATTAAAAAATATAAATAAATCAAATAAAAGGTCCTTCTAATATTTGGAACGTTATCATATTCAATTTTAGTATTCTAGCATTAATATATTAAATTAATTTTAAATGATATTATTTGGTAGGTTGAGTTAATCTATTTTCAAAATACTAAAACTGCACCACGTCGCACCGAATAAAATGAACACTTTGAACCAAAGTATTTTTGTTGGGAATCGCGGCCCCGGACCAAGCGCAGCGAAATGAGGGTTACGGGACGGTTCCCTAATTCCGGGATAAATCCGTCTCTCCGAGGGTACGATGCAATAGAAGATAGAACCGTACCACATGAAATTGATCACGTACGAAGTGTTGTTCGTTTCTTCTTTGGTTCTCTCTTTGTTGTCACGTTGGTGACTAGCCGTGCGTCCTACGCCCACACGTCTCCCAGCTTATTGACACGCTCTCGGTTGTTCTCTGTGTATCTCTTATTCACGTCTCCAACATATCTTCTCCTCGATGACTTCTCCGATTTGATCACAAACGAAGTGTCATAAGATGTGAACTCATCTACTCGTATTTATCGTGAGTCCTATTTTCTCAAACACACACGCAACTGCCTAGACGAAGTGTATGTGCAATTGCTTGATTCGTTTATTACGTTCTCTTGTCTCTCTCTCCTCGGTTGCAATCTTTCAATTCTTGTTGAATGATTTTGACTGAATGAAACACCTAGAAGAGAGAGAAACATCTTATTTATACTTCATAGGATAATGACATATTAATAGTTGCAATATATCAAATATGCAAAAACGTGTATAACAGATTATACACATTCCAGAATCAGAACAGGTTCCGTTATAACGCACCATACGTCCGTTGTAACGGACCCTCACGTATAATAGGTCCGTTGTAACGGAGCATTACTTTCGTTACAACGAAAGTGTTTATGGAACTCTTGTTTACGAACCATACAATGGGTCCGTTACAACGCACCCTAGGTCCGTTGTAACGGAACTCCCACTGGATCTGATATTTGTGAAATTTTATTACACACATATTGGTTCCATCGAAACGGGTACGTTCATTTGTCCTTACATGTACAGTTTTACCGTTGATCTAAAAGTGTATTTCCTTCAATTTTCACAACCCTAACAAAATATATATTTTTAATATTTGAAAAGAAAAAAATTATATATCTCTGATATGATTCGTATAACTCCTACAACGATATGAAATGAATATATCGGTGTGGACTAATATGATTTTAATGTTGACAATATCCAATTTAAAATACATTTAAAATTCAAACCGATTTGGGGTAAATCGCGACGATCTTGAACCGAATAGCGAAATGAAATAATATATACGTTATTTGGACCGATATTATAAACATAGCTTATAATTGAGTAAAATATTATAATTAATACCGAAACTAAACGAGTAACGTCTTGACAAATCAAAAAATTGATTGATTAAATCAAGTTCGACAAATTAAAACCAAAACATCTACAAATTAAAATAAATATTATTGTTTAAAACAAAAAAAATCTTTATAATAAATATTTTATTTTTTGGTAATCCAACAAATATATATATGTGATATAATAATGATATTTAACTTTTTATATCAATTCTAATTAAATATTACTTTTTATATTTTCAATAATGAAATTCTAAAATTTTCTATACGACCAAACAAATTATTATATTTTCCAACATTTTATAATTTATACATTCAATTAAATTGTTAAATTATTGATTTCAACAATTTTCCTATATAGATAATTAGAAATATAATATAAATTAAAATCTCAAATTAATAATTAATAATTAATATTTAAATGTTAGTAATTACGAATCACTAGTTAATTATCAGGCTAAGGCAAGGTAAAATTTTCCTTCTTTCTATTACCCATTGTGGTTTCAAAAAAAATAATCCGTTGATGGAAAACAACAATCTCAGAGGTTCGATTACACCTGAAATACTCCATAAATTAGTAATTACAAAATTACTAAATTAAAGCCAAAATTACAAAAATTAAACCAAAAAAAGGAACCTGTCAAATGAAAGCCGTTGATGCCGTTCCATCCATTACTCAAATCGATCAAAGCTGAATCGAAGCGCAGAGGAGGAAGATGGTGATCGCCTGGTAGAAGAAGTGTCTGAGTGCTCAACATCACTGACGGTGCACGAATCTTAAGGCAAGTGCTTCCGCACCCATGTCGGCTTGGACCTTCAATGTCATCAAGATAACTGCTTCTCCTTAAAAAAAGAAGAAAAGACGTCGATGTTCAATTCTTCATACAGATGCATGTACCTCTCTCCTGCTAAGCGCACACTTCATGCACGAGCTTCAAACTATATGCATTTCAATATTTCATAACAACAACAAATATGCATGAGCCCGCACAATATATGCGTTTCATTGCCGTGATAATATTTTACATGAGCTAGTGCATATAAAAATGGAAATTATTTTTTATAATATTTTATGATCATAAGAAATTTTGATGGAAGTAATGATATAATCACGTCACTAAACCACAAATATTTAAGTTTATATTTAATTTGAAATTTTAATATAATTTTGTTAGCTTACATATTCACGATAATTTGGCGGTTGAATAATTGATTTGGTGTTGTTCAAACATACTTATTTGTCCTCGTGCATTTGATAATCAAGAAACCCCGCTATATACATGAGCGCATACTATGTACATTTTTCATAACACGATAATTTTTTGCATTTGTCGGTGCATATAAAAGTACAAATTATTGTGAGATAATTGTATGCTCGTATTATGACAAATATTGTATTATTTTTTCCGTTTAATACAGTTTGAATTGAAGTATTGGAGAAAATCAAAAAATTATTTTAAAATTAGATATACATAAGGCATTTGACAGTGTTTCATGGGATTTTTTAATTAATGTCATGAAAGTGAGAGGTTTTGGTAAAAAATTTATAAATTGGATTAAAAATTCAGTTTTATCGGGGACAACGAGAGTAATTTTAAATGGAATACCTGGAAAACATATACACTTAAAAAGAGGTTTAAGGCAGGGAGATCCCACATCTACACATTTATTTTTATTAGTAATGGATGTATTGTCTGTTTTATTAGAAAAATTGAGTGATAATTTTTTTATTTCAAAACCAATTAATAATATATATACCAGCTTAATTTTTTCAGATGATTCAATATTATTTATTAAACCTACTTTAAATAATATTAAAAGACTAAAATTTATATTAAACTTATTTGGACAAGAATCAGGGTTAAAGATGAATTATAACAAATCTGAAGCTATAGGAATGAATGTAAATGCTGAATTATTAGACCTAATATCAAAAGAATTAGAATGTAATGTTGGCAGTTTGCCAATAACATATTTAGGGTTATCATTACATTATAAAAGACCTTCCAAAAATGATTCTTTAAAAATAATCGAAAAAATTACAAATAAATTAAATGGTTGGAAAGGAAGTTTATTAAGTAAAGCAGGTAGATTAATTCTTATGAATTCAGTATTAACATCAATGCCCATTTATTATTTTAATGTATTTAAATTTCCGAAATGAGTTTTAAATGAAATAGATAAAATCAGAAAATTATTTTTATGGAAAGGTAATAATAAATCTGGATATAATTTAGTAGACTGGAATATTGTGTGCCAATCAAAGGAAAAAGGTGGTCTTGGAGTATTAAATCTAGAAATTTTTAATAAAGTATTATTAACTAAATGGCTTTGGTTATACTACAATTCTGAGGAAAAACTTGATTGGTCTAATTAAAGCAAGATCAAATTAATTACTCAAAAAATTCTTATTTATGGAATGATGTACTTAAAAATTATGATTTTTTTTAACCAAAGTTTAAATGTTATAATAGGTAATGGTACTAGTAAAAATTTTTGGAAAGCAAAATGGTGTGAAAAACCTCTCATATTTAAGTACAAAGAACTTTATTCATTCTCAGAAAATAAAAATGGGGCAGTAAATTATTTTATTAAAATTATGCAAGAAAATAATCTTTATACAAGTTTAGGGTTAAATGCAAGGTTCTGAAAATCGGAATCGGAAATCGAATCGGGGAATGGCCTGGAGGACTAATCGGAATGGAATCGGAAAAATCGGAATCGGAATCGGTCAAGGAATCGGTTTTTTTGTTTTTACCTGACATGATTATGAGAGAAATTCACAGATTAATTCACAACAGATTAATTCACAGAGAAGAAAGAAGAATTTGATACTGAAATGAATACTCAATCTGTTACAAATTACGACACATATAGAAGAAAAAAAAAACACATTTATATCACATCAATCTAATTACGTTATGAGAGCATATATGGTGTCCAACAAAAGTTGGTTAAACATCCTCGATGACGTGACATGTTAAGCGAATTAATGGTTAATTGAAGATGAAAATTTAATTTTAATGGTTAATTAGTAGATACGAATCAATTAACAAATAATTAATTTTAATTAAGATTATCATAGATACACGTGGGTTAACAGAAATTTAACACACATGTGCCACGTCATCGAGGATGTATAACTCATTTTTTGGGGGAGGAGTATAATTTCCCTTACATTATCTACCCCACGCAACACACACACACACTCTCTCTCTCTGCCTTTACTTTCCACGCACGCCACCACCCTCTCTCTCTCTCTCTCTGCCTTTACTTTCCACGCACACGACCCCTCTCTCTCTCTCTCTCTCTCTTTGCCTTTACTGTTTACACACTCTCTTCTTCTTCTTCCAGAGCAGCCATGGAGCACGCGGACACCTTTGTTCTTCCCTCTCTTCAGCCATGGACAGCCATGGAGCCCTCCACGCACTCCTTTGCCTTCGTTTTTGTCGTTTTTTCTCGATTTTTCTCGCTTTTCAGACCAAATAGGCCGATTCCGACTAAAAAGGGGTAAAATCGGAACGGTGCCGGCCGATTCCGGGTTGGAATCGGCGATTCCTCGAACCATGGTTAAATGTACCTTTATCCATTGTGGCACAGCAACAATTTGTTCAATTGGAACAATTCTGCAATTCTTTGGACTTAAATTCTTCCCAAAAAGATGTCTTTCACTGGTGCTGGACTGGAGATAGAAAATTTTCCTGTAAAAGTGCATATAAAGTATTAGCAAATGGTGTTTATATTAAATCAAGATATCTTCAAATATGAAAAATTAAAATAGAATTACAAATTAAAATATTCTTATTGTTAATATACTTAAATAAAATACTTACCATGGATAATCTTAAGAAGAAGGGTTGGAATTTAATTAATAGATGTGTCCTTTGTCTGAAATCTGAAGAAAGTGTCAAACAAATAACATTTCAGTGCATTTTTACACAACAAATCTGGGAAAAATTACATGAAATTCTAGATATTCATTTAAATAATCAAAGGAACCCGCTAGAATTACTTCTAGACAAAAAAGAAACAGGTGAATAAAAATTACTTATCTCTATGTTTTTGTACCAAATCTGGCTTGAAAGATGCAGAAGAACATTCTCCAATGCAAACTTTACTGATTGGCAAATAATAGATCATATAATCTATGAATACAAATTGAATATCTTAGTTAAAAATGGGGAAAATTATAAATATGTTTATAATGAAATATATAACAGCAGAGTTAGAAGGACTAATGAAACAATTAATCACATATCAGAATCAAATTCAAGCTCAAATGAAAAAATTTCAAATTCAGATGCAAATTCTTATGATTGTTCTATAAATTCAGATGATTTCTACACTAATGATTCTAATTCTGCAGATGTAATTAATGGAGAGGAGCAAGGAGAAGTTTTTTCTACAGAAGGGCTTTGGTGGTTTAATTCGGATATGAATGAAGAAGAGAGATTTAGAGAGAATCGATCGAATTAATCAAACAAGATAAAGTGAACATACCATGAGAAGTGCAGTTTCAAATATGGAGAATCTAATCGGTACAGATATGGACGAATCTTCAAACGGCCTAAATCCTCTCAGTGATGTTGTTCGGGACTCAGAAGAGGTGCTACTGTTGAAGGGCAGTGAGTCGATATTGGAGGAATTAGGTTTCGTGATTGAACCCTTCTGAAATCGAAGAGGTACAAGTTAAGAAGGACGACGAGGGTGGAAGCCATAAAAAAAGAGACCAATTGATTGATTCGAGCATGGGTTTCTGTCTTGCCGCATATCTCAGAAAACCCTAGATCTCCTCTTAATCGCTGGAATTATGGTGGTACAGAGAGGGTCTTAATGGTAGAGGACAGGGCGCTGGGAAGAGGGCGTCCATGGTCGAGGAGAGGGAGTTGATGGAGGAAGACATCTATGGAAGAGGGGTGAAGTAGCGATGTTTTGACGGCGGCTAAAGGAAAAAGAGAAGATGAGGTCGTAAGCTAAGTAATAACTAGAAGTTTGCTTCCTGGTTTTCCATAAAACCAGAACTGCAAACCTTGGCTTTAAATTCCTGGGTTTTGCAGACTTCTAATTCCTGAGTATGGACTGAAACCAGGAATTCAAATAGTAGATTCAATTACACAATTGGATCTTAATACAACATTGTAATAGTTAGTTCATCTAGATAATTATGAGGTGTTTAGGAGTAGTTTTTTTCTTAATTTAGGGCAAACACCTCAATTTGTACGAACTTAATTATTATTATATAAAAAATAATAGAAATAGGGCACAAAAACCTACTCTATTTTCTTCAAAAAAAAATGAATATTACTTAATAATATTTACCGGTCATGAATATTAGTTAATTATAAATCTGGAATATTTGGGAGAACATTATCAAAATATGCATGTATATGTCATATAAAAATATACATGCACTAATAATAGCCCGCACAATAATTGTGCCGGACTTCATACTTTTTTTATTTGTTTTTATAATTTGTTTAAATAGAATTTGCGCGGATACGCTTAAATTCAATTATATAATCATGATATGTTTTTAAATATATTGACGTCAATAAATGTATTATAATTAATAAATGTTCATGAAATTTATCTATTATGGATACACATTATAATTAATAAGTGTCCATGGAATTGATCCATCATTATAAATCCACACCAAATAAATAAAATATAACATGTTATAATTCAAACACAATTAAAGTTTTAAAACAAATAAAAAAAAACCGCGAATAATACACATTCATTAATATAAAAAATATCAATTTAAAAAAAAAACACAATTGGAAATTATACTGTAAGAAATTAACAATTGAGCATATTTCCATACGGAAATTATATATGGAGCCCCAATAACACAAAAATAACATCCTTGATGAGACGGCAAGAGAGGATTAAGTATGTTGATCAGTATTATTAATTAACTTAATTAACGATTTAATTAACCGTTTAATTGAATTGACACGTCAGTTGAATTTCACTAATATTAACATATTACAAATTATTGATGCATTAATTAAACGTGTCAATTAACATTGAATTGAGTCAATTATAAATGTTAATCAATTCATTTTATCACCTCATCAAGAATATTGTGATGAGTTTGGGAGACAATTATATTTTTCTTTCATACATCAATGTAATTTGAATTGTAATAGAACAAAACTAAAAAAAAAAAAAAAAATGAACACATGTCAGGTCGTGGTCACATGAGCTAAATTACATTTATTGAAGGATTACAAAAATTAAACAAAAAAAAACCGAATAAACAAAATAAATCTTTATATAGGCCCAATAGTAATTATATGATGGCCCGCTAAGCCCATTATATAATATGGAGGAAAAACATAATTTATTTATATTTATTGACATGAGGTCTTTGTAGAGTTTATTTTTTTGTTGATGTGGATTTAGCTTTTATAAAATTTTATGATTACAAGTAATTTTGGTAGAGAAATGATATGATCACCTGATTTCAAAAAAAAAAAAAAAAGTTAATGGTTTAATTTGTGAATTCATAGATAACTATTTAGTTTTATTTACTTACATATTTGACTTTGAGTCACTAGCTGAATTATGCGGCTCATTACTCTTTGGTGAAGTTCAACATGTTATAATTTGTGATAATTATGTTTTTTTTAGGACAACAAATAATTATCTGATGCTCTTTTCATTCGACAAGTTATCAAGGTCAAATATGCAATGATTAAGATGAATCGCATCGAACGGTTTGAAACAAAATAACATAACCAACGGATGAGTCGAAGAATGTTTGAAACTCTGAAGGGAATCAAATATGAAAATATAGAAACATAAAATTTATTGTATAAGAAAACAGCGAAGCCCCAAATATGAAAAGCCATGTTTTTGTAGAGTTTATATCTTTTATTTGTTATTGACGTAGATGTAACTTCCATAATTCTTTTTATGATGAAACTAGTTTTGATGTAGTTCAACATACTTATTTGTGCTTCATTTTTTTTAACAACGAAGGATGAATGAGTCCACACCATATGCATTTCATAACCATAATAGTTATTTGCATGAGCTAGTCCATATACAAATAGAAATCAATTGAGATCACTTTATGAATTATGAAAAGAATTTTTTTAACCTGCTCGTATTGTGAAAAATATTATTTATACTACTTATTTCCATTCGGTACATTCGAATTAAAACATTGGAGGAAATCAATTTATTCATCCCTTAATTTATTTGGATGAATTGGACTCGAACTAAATAGATCGAGCAAATGTCATCAGTTTATTTGATTGGTACGACGACGAACCTTCTTTCGTGTTTGAGAAAAATATCTCTTGAGATTACTCATCATGACATTATAATATCATCCAATTCATCGCAAGACCGGAGAGGACAAAAAAAAAATCGACACCTAATTCATCGTCACCATTTGGGGAATTTGAAAAGAAACAAACGCTCGTATCTTTCGGTCAACACGCACCGAGGCACCGAGCACGGCGGCAAAGATAAGACAAGAAGACAACAAATGGTCTCTTTTTTGCTAAGCCCCCCTCCTAACCATTGATAGTTAAAGAGTGGGGAATCTCATTTTTTATATTTTTCATGTAAAATCTTAATCCAATATATTAAATCTCGCTTTAATATATTAAAAAAAGTTATACGCTTTCTTAAAAAAAAAAAAAAAAAACATTGTAATATCATCTGAAAAAGATAAAGATGGTTAATGAGTGACCTACAACTCTATTTGAGGTAACTTTAAATTTTCATTTTTTATATCAAACTAGTAGATTTTGTTTTTGTTTGTTCTTTTTTAAGTTTTAGCTGTTTCTTTAATTTAATTTAAAGATCATGCAATTAAAAATTACAATACCTATTTTCTTAAATATGATTTGTTTACTAATAGAACTGGAAAAACAACTCGTCCAAGCTGAATCATGCAGTCTACATGATTAATGGGATCTAATCTAAATTATAGGTTAGGCGGTGTATTGGCTTGTGGATTAAATTGATGTCATTCCGGGAAACTCGAGATCATGTCAGAGTTTACTTACAGTTTTATTTATTTATTTATTAAATCAGGTACAACTTCACTGTTTATATTTTTTCTCAGAATTATATATATGTTTTTTATTTTCTTATAATTTGATGTTACACGTATATAAATAAAGTTATTGTTGATTGTTTTATTTTTTTAAATCCATTTATGTTTTGTTATGCTTAGGAAAATTATGATGTATATACAGGTCTCACGTAAAAATCGAGAAAAAATACAGCCCTTCAAATTAATGGCCTAGATGACACCGCAAAATTAATATATTTGTTGGATTATAAAAAATAAAATATTTATTATAAAGATTTTTTGTTTTAAACATTTTATATCAATTTTAATTAAATACTACTTTTTATATTTTCAATAATGAAATTATAAAATTTTCTATACGACCAAACAAATTATTATATTTTCCAACATTTTATATAAAATGAGTGGTGATGCATGTCCCCCTTAAAATCCCCTGGATTGATTGATGTGTTGGCGTATGTATTAATGATGGTGGTAAACCATGACTTTTTATTTTTTTCCCATCCTAGATAAGAAAAGAATGTAAAAAAGATTCACCGTTTCACACATCATTAATTTATTTAATATTTTTGACTATTTTGTTTACCACCATCTATAATTAATGAAATTTAAATTTATAAATTTGGAAAAAAAATTATTGGATTAAATTAATATACCATTTAACATGCGTTAAACGGATACATGAATAAAACCATCATAAAAAATAAATAAAAATATAATAATGAAAATGAAAATAATAATTTCGCAAAAATTAGAAAATAAAAATGAAAATATTTTTTTGAAAAAAATATTGAAAATAAAATAATAAAAATTTGTTCAAATAAATATAACTTATCATGTATTAAATTAAATATAATAAAAATATTAAATAAAGCAAATTATTTTGTTATAATTTGGTTTACCACCTAATCAATGTGGTTTACCACCTAATAAATACAGTTTGTCACATAATTTAAAATTTAATGCATTTATTATATATTGTCAACACATCAATATATTGAGGGGATATTAGAGGGGACAAGTATAATTTTTCTTTTATAATTTATACATTCAGTTAAATTGTGAAATTATTGATTCCAACAATTTTCCTATATAGATAATTAGAAATATAATATAAATTGACATCCCAAATTAATAATTAATAATTAATATTTAAATATTAGTAATTACGAATCACTAGTTAATTATAAGGCTAAGGCAAGGTAAAATTTTCCTTCTTTCTATTACCCATTGTGGTTTCAAAAAAAATAATCCGTAGATGGAGAACAACAATCTCAGAGGTTCGATTACACCTGAAATACTCCATAAATTAGTAATTAAAAAATTACTAAATTAAACCAAAAATTACAAAAATTAAACCAAAAAATGGAACCTGTCAAATGAAAGCCGTTGATGGGTGGTTCCATCCATTACTCAAATCGATCAAAGCTGAATCGAAGCGCAGAGGAGGAAGATGGTGATCGCCTGGTAGAAGAAGTGTTTGAGTGCTCAACATCACTGACGGTGCACGAATCTTGAGGCAAGTGCTTCCGCACCCATGTCGGCTTGGACCATCAATGTCATCAAGATAACTGCTTCTCCTTAAAAAAAAAAAGACGTCGATCTTCAATTCTTCATACAGATGCATGTACCTCTCTCCTGCTAAGCGCACACTTTATGCACGAGCTAGTGCGATATAAAAATGGAAATTATTTTTTATAATATTTTATGATCATAAGAAATTTTGATGGAAGTAATGATATAATCACGTCACTAAACCACAAATATTTAAGTTTATATTTAATTTGAAATTTAAATATAATTTTGTTAGGTTACATATTCACGTTAATTTGGCGGTTGAATAATTGATTTGGTGTAGTTCGAGCATACTTATTTTTCCTCGTGCATTTGGTAATCAAGAAACCCCGCTATATGCATGAGCGCATACTATGTACATTTTTCATAACACGATAATTTTTTGCATTAGTCGGTGCATATAAAAGTAGAAATTAATGTGAGATAATTGTATGCTCGTATTATGACAAATATTGTATTATTTTTTTCGTTTAATACAGTTTGAATTGAAGTATTGGAGAAAATCAAAAAATACATGAACCCATACTATGCTATAACTTTTTGCACATCCTACACTTCTTGGCCAGGTGTGCTCCGGCGAGAAGCGCCAAGTACTCAATCTGCATATAAAATTACATCACATGTACTATAATTGCGGAGAAAAGAAACTTCAACAAGAGAAACAAGAAGAAGACTATTGAGGAACTTAAATATATCGACAACATATTTCTATACAATAGGTTCCAATTGTACACGTTATTTACCGCATTCACGTAATGATGGTATGCACAATTTATGCATTTGAAAATCCAGAGTAACGTACATAAAAGAAGAAATCAATGAGAGTTCCGGTGATGTTTTGATTTCATTCAACAAATAGATTTATGGAGCATTTCTGCACGTGATCCTTTATG
Source organism: Luzula sylvatica (assembly GCA_946800325.1). Lineage (NCBI taxonomy): Eukaryota > Viridiplantae > Streptophyta > Magnoliopsida > Poales > Juncaceae > Luzula > Luzula sylvatica. Next base: position 40,137,084 of record OX326961.1, on the reverse strand, counting down.
GGAACATAATTCAAAAAATAATTTTTTTTTTGAAAATATTCCAAATATAATCCGAAACGGATTTTTAAATTCCGGTGCTCTAATCACATTCAAAAACGTGTTGTGTCAGATTTTGCAGTATTAAACTAATAGCACCGGATTTTAAAAGACCGCTGGATTATTTAGCACTAAATACCGAGTTTTATAATACCGCCGGTTTAATTAGCACTAACTGCCGGGTTTTAAAATCCCGTAAAAATAATTAACACTAACTACCGGATTTTAAAAACCCGCCGGTTTAACACTTAATTAAAGTAAGTTTATACGATTAAACTTAATTAACGGTAAGCAACGGGATTTAAAAACCCGGTGAAGAAAAAGCCAAAATAAGGAACCGGGTTTTAAAAACCCGCCTACTAAAAGACAAAAATAATGATGAGGTACTGATGTTCAACTTTTGAGCGGTTTTTTGATCCGGGTTTTTAAATCCTGCCAAATTTTTTTTTCCCATTCCTGCCCTTTTGGACTTAAAAAATGTATAATTATTAATAATATTTATTTAATATTATTATTATTATTATTAACTAAATCATATAATCTGTTTGTTAATATTTATTATTATTATTATTAATAATAATAATAATAATAATAATAATACTATCATGAAATTTATGTTTTCTTTTTTAAAATTCATACATCACAAATAATACTTCAATATTACTAATATAATTTTATATAATATTAATTTTAAGAATATAATAAAAATATAAATAATACAATATATTAAAAAAATATTTCATTTTCATAAAACTAAACCGAAAATAGGCAAATAATAAGGTTATTTTTAAAAAGTACAATCACGTAATTTAAGGTTATTTTTTTTAATTCATATATCACAAATAATACTTTAATATTGTTATAATACAATATTAATTTTATTAATATAATTCAAATAAAAATAATATGATATAAGATAAAAAAAATATTACATTTTCCCAAACACTAAACCGAAAATTGACCATTTCCGGCTCAAAAAATAGAATCGTGAAAATAAAGATTTTTTTAATTCATATATTACAAATAATACTTTAATATTAATAAAATAATAATATAATAATAATATTATATAATATTGAATTATACAATTTGTCGCGAAAAAATAAGCGAGAGAACAAATATTCACATTTTGTTTGCCCAAATGGATCATTTCCCGCTGAAAAAAGTACATTCGTGGAAATTAAGATTTATTTATTTATTTTTAATTCAAAAATCCCAAATAATACCTTAATATTAATAAAATACTATAATAAAATATTAATTTCATTAATATTATAGATATATAAATAACATATAATAATAATAATAAAATAATATTATATAATATCGAATTGCACGATTTATCGCGAAAAAAATAAGCGAGAGAACAAAAATTCACATTTTTTTGTCCAAATGGACTATTTCCCGCTCAAAGGGACCATTTTTCAAATATTTGTACTTTTTGACCGGGAAATGGTCCGTTTGGGCAAAAAAAATCGTTATTCTTATATAGTGGACACCTAAAAAGTCTTATCCACCCTTTACGATTTAACATGTCTCCTGTTATGATGCGACCATTTAAGGTAAACTGCATGAAAATTTTGGCCTTCATAAATAAAAATTTGCTTTATCCTTGATAAATAAAAATTTGAGCCGTAGAACACGATTCGTGTTTTAGTTCTGTTTAAAAAATTGGTTATATCATTGAAAAGTGAAAACTAATGAAATTGATCGTTTATTTCAAATCTAAGAAGTTCAAAACAAGTTTTTAATTTCTACCATATACATAGCATGTTGGAATTCGTTCCACAAAAAAAATATGGTGTAATCTTTGGTTTTTCTAATTAAAATTCACAAATCCTTTTCTATAATTTCTAAAATCTTCAAATTTTGACGCAAGATATATTATTATGTTTATATTTCTAGGATTATTGAACTTTGAAGTCTTGTAGACGGACAGGACACAATTTAATCCGTTCGAATTTACGTTTATATTTCTCGGATTTTTGAAAGCAAAATTTAAAATTCTTCAATTCCCTCAAATAATCGCAATTATAACTATTATTTGCCATAATATTTATTTCAAAATATTTAGAATTAAAAAACTAAAAATTATTATTTTCCATAATTATCTAAAACTCAAAATTTAACCAGAAATTAAAACTAGTTAAATTCCAATTGAGAAAAAAACACCACAAAAAAATTTTCACCTTCCCAACGAAATCATCACCACCTAAAATTGGCACCATCTCCATCAAAACATTGCACCACCATCTTCGAAATTGACAACACCACTATCAAATTGACACCACCACCATCACCCAGCAGGCCAGCAGTCTCCACCACAACGAAATTGCCACCACCACGACCACCATCACCACAAAATCACAAAATTCAAAAAAATGAGAGAGAGAAGTTTAAACATGACTCAAATATACAATTGATCGCGTATCGTGCTCGTCTTTCTTTTTTTAAAAATATACAATTGACACAAATATCTAAATTGATATTTGATTTAGAAATTTATACATAACTAACATTATAATATTGTTGCTACCATATCATTACTTTTTTTGGTGCAGTTAAACATACTATATGCATTTCATAACAAAATATAAATTTTTTTACAGAAAAACAACAAAATATACGTGAACCCAAACAACATATGCATTTCCCAATCATGATATTTTTTGCATGAGCTTGTGTATATAATAGTAAAATTAATGTGAGATAATTTATGAGTTTTGTGTATTCTGCTTGTATTGTGAAAAATACTATATTATTTTTCATTTATACATTTTGTATTGAAATATTGGAGGAAATCAAAAAATACATGACAAAAACTAAACTAAAATTGACTAATGAATACGATTGAGTATGGTCGCGCTAACATATAGTATTGAGCTGTGTTCATTACTGACCTTGCGATCAGCAAGCCAGAGGAGCTCGAGAAGTCATGGAAGATTTGGTAGACATCCCCAGTCCAAACTCCATTATCGAGTGTATCAAATGTACCGATCTCAAGTTCGTACATGCCCGTCATGCACAATACAATTTGTCCTTTCGAACTTTGGTTCTCCACTTTTTCCATCAATTTTTTAGATTTTGTTTACGTTCGTGTTTTTTTTTTATTATTTTTGTTTGTTATTCTACAATTTAATTGTTTAATTTAAAAAAACAAAGACCTGAAATGTCAATTTAATAAAACGGAACAAAATAGTAAACTAAAATCATTATATATTATAATTATTATTAGTTTATGACCATTTTAATATATACAAAATTGTACGAAAAACCAATATCAAAAATTTCAAATACAAAGAAACCACTAATCATCTTGAGTAAGGTCATGCGATATGTATCTCGGTAGTAAAATCAGACCATGAAAGAAGCATCGCTCTCCCCAACAACTCGATGCTTACAAACTGGACACCTCCCTTGCTGTCTCAACCACGGATCAATACACCCCGCATGAAACTAAACCCCAATAACCCCAAATTAATCACAACACAAATTATTACTTGCTAATTTAATTTAATAATTCATACCTGATGCAAACAAGGCAAGCTCCTAAGTAATTCCCCAACATTAACTTGCTCTAAACACACACTACACGTCAATTCTTCCTCTGACGATTTTACCTCGTCGTACTTATGTACCGGCAAAGCATTAATTTCGTCCTCATTCATCGAGATCCCACTCGGACTATTATCCAAATCCAACGCTCTCAATGCGTCGTAATCTACGTAAATTAAATCGCCAAATTAAAGTTTACTAATTAAATAATGAGTAAATATAAAATGTACCTAAATCGTCGAATTCGCGATCTAAGAGAGCGAGTTGAAGTCTGAGAGAATGTAATCGACCTCTCGTGGCGATTGCGATGGAAGGAGGGACGTGTAAGCGTAATTCTGTATGGCTGAGTAAATTATTTGTAGAATTTTGATGTGGGTTTGGTTGAGCTCGTAATTGTCGACACGTGGCGTACATTCTCAGTATTGTTGCCAATACGAACACTCCTAGCATTGGCCATAGCTTAATAAACAAAAGAATTTTTAGCGTCAAATTTTTTAAATGTTTGAAAGAACGATTTGAATTTGTGAGGAATGATTACCAGAAAATTTGGCGACAATTGATGCGAATTGAGTATCATGAATAGCAAGAAAACTGTAGAGAGAGAGAGAGTGAGGGATTATTGATTTATATTAGAATTGGTAACAAGTTTAAATAAATATATTTTGGAGTTGAATTACCAGTTACGAGAAAAGCCAATGAATTTGAATTAACAGTTCTCCCTGAATGGATTCTCTGTACAGAAATCAAGAAAAAAGAAGTTTGAAATACGAAATTGTTAATAACATATAAAAATCTATTGAATATGAAATGGAAAATATAATTTTTGAGAGGATAGATACCAAAGGTCTTCTCTCTGAGAAGAATTCAGGAAATCCAGCCTCGATATCACCTCTGCTTCCTCTAAGCACGAAACTCATTTCCCCCAATTGATATCACTCGATTCAAAGAACGATCGCTGCGAACCGAACAAGAAGAAACAAAAATCGAGCTGAACAGTCATAAAAAACAGGATTTCGAACTGGATAAAGAAATCAACTTTCGACTATAAATGGATTCAAGATAAAGGAAAGTGATATTCCAGCCAAAACCCACTATGAAAATCTTAATAGCTCCGGACAAATCCATTTTGGATTTTCCAGAAACTTGTATCACTCTCCAGAACAATATATCACAAACCCTAAAATTACACAATTTGGGGCTCTAAACCAACTCAATCTAATGAAAAAAATAAAAATTACACCCAAAAATTCAAGATTATTTACCAGAGTTTAAAGGCGAAATTTTGCTCCTGATCACAACACTTTACCGGAAGAAAAAAGAACACCCAAAATTCAATATAAAAGAAATAGACGAATTAATTTGCTTGTCCGTAGAGAAAGAGGAAAACTAATCAAGTGGTATTGGTGTATTCGTACACAATAAACAATAAACTTATCTTTTTCTCTTTCTTCATTCTCGTATGTAATGGTTCGTGGATTACTATATACACCGGGTATAAATGATATTATGATTAAGATAAATATGGTTAATAATCATTAATAAGATTATGATTAATAATCATTACTATGTACACGTCATAATTCTACGTTGAGTTTTACGTTAACACGTGGTCTTTACCTTATCCGCAACTTCTGACACATCATATTCCTCACGTGAAATTCCGTAAATTAGTTATTAAATTACTAGTATTTTATTTAGGAAGATTAATATATTATGGGCCGGGCTTATATTTATTTAATGGGTAATAAAATATAATAAATTACGAGGACAAAAAAATTATTACTTTTACAAGTATACAAATTACAACTGGAAGCAAACATCACCGACAGTAAAAAGTATAATGACGTACAAAACATCGGTGCACGTGACCTCTGTAAAAATTAAATATTTCACCGCCAATACAACATCACTCCCGTAAAATATAACTGGAGAATTCAATTTATTAGATTAATTGTAAAATATAACATGACTTGTCTGTCCACTAAACTCATATTTTCAAGTACAATCTTTAGATTCTCTACCAAAATGTACACATTAGTTTTACTATTACTACTAATCTATTAATCCACTTAAAAATGAAAAAAAAAAAAACTACTTTACTATTTATCCAAGTATTTCGTTCTTTTTAGAAAAGAAAACAAAAAAAAACAAAATACTTAGATAAATAATAATAATAACCTATATACTATTACATCTTTACTACTTGTCAAAATCTTTTTGTACTTATACAACAACATATTTATCTCTATATAAAGGCGCAAAATTACACTTAATAAAGTTGGCCCAGTCTCTGCGTGGCAAGATCACACCGTACCGGAGCCAATCCAAGCCGTCCATTTTCCAAATCATACTCCACCCAAACATTTTGTTGATGATGATGCCCTATTATATAAGCCGATAACGGTACCAAGTCCGAATTGCCAAATGTCAAGCACCATACTGCATCTCCGCCCCGGTATTCACCCGGTACGCGGTACAACAACTTCTCGCCGGTGACCACCACTTCCGCGTCTTGTAGAACAAGACCCACTTCAGGTAAACCTACTGGCGGTACCGTACCTCGAGGTAATCTGAAACACGTGTCGAAAGCTCCTTGAAACACATAATCGGGTTCGTTTAATACGGGAAGAATGTTACTGGTTTGTAGTAGAAATTCGTTTTTCAATGCAATGTAAGCCTCGCCGAGTAGAAAGGTGAATTGGGTACCGGAATCCACCATTGTTTGACCCGCACCGGTATGGTCCGGTACCAGAACATACTTGGGTATGTTGAGAATCGAATTCGAGACTCGTATGCCTTGTAATTGTACCGAGTAAGCCACGCGATCGAAGTACGGTAAAGGCATCGAGATTTGTACTAATGGCGTGTAATTCAAAGGAACGGTGAAAGGGAGGGAAATGTTCGCACCGCCTCCTAATAGTAAAATGCCGGAATCGTCCCTGTCCGAAATGCAGTACGAGAATCGCTTGGTACCGGTTTGGGTCACGAAAGATAAAGATCCACGATTCATACCCAATAATCCCGTAGTGACGGTTTCGGTCGAATCGTACGTCGAATCCATGCAACCGAAGAGAACCGGAGTTGAGTTCGAAGTACCGGTATCGGCGTTGCCGAGGTAGAATTGATCGGATGAGAGGAGGCCCGAAGAAGATGACATGTCAGCGTAAGAAATTGACACGTGGCACGATTGAGTGGTTTGATCACAGTCAGGGGGGATAGGGAGGTCTCTTGCTTGGGTTTGACAAACAGGGGAATTGCAGGGGATTCGATTGTAAGTGGTAGAGGCAAAGGATTTGAAAGAATTGTTGTAAGTGGAAGAATTGCATACCAGCCATGAGAGCTCACTTCCAGTGTCGAGAACCATAGTTACATTCTGAGGAGGGGACCCCACTTGCAGAGATACGGTGAGAGAAACATTGTGGTGAAATAAAAGCTTGTTGGGTTGTCTCGGAAGATAACAAGAAGGGATCTTTGAGGTTCTAAGAGGTAGAATCTGGGGTTTTGAGGTGGATTTGCGAAGAACATTAATGGCGTGATTTGGTCTTCCTCCGAGTAGAGTGAAGGGATGCAAGAAAAGGAGAAGACATTGGAGGAGGAGAAGACACGATGATAGAGGAAATGCCATGTGAGTTGAGGAATGGGGGTTGGTGGTTCGATTGAGATGGAGTCAGATTGATTGCTACAGCTCTAGTGAGTAATGAGAGCAGAGAGAAAAGAAGAAGAAATATCTCTCTTGTCTGAAACGTGTCGTTTCTTGGGTTTTGTAGGGTACAAATGAGAGGGAAAGAAGGAAGAAGACTAGAAGACTAGAAGAGTGAGTGTGTGTGTGTGTGTGTGTGTGTGTGAGTATCTTTTGATCGGGATTTTGGAAATAAAAATTGCTAAATTTGATTTGGTTTAATTTCGGTAATACTTACTAAGAATAATCTCTGAATAATGCAGAAACTTATTTGAACTCTTTCATGGTTTTGGAGATGGTTATTTGATTCTCCGTAGATGCTGCTGACATACTGTATTATGAATTATGATTTATGATTTTGGTATATTTTGCTAAGAATGTCTCTGAATTTGATAATTTGGTGTAGTTGAAAATTGGGGTTGGTTTGTATAATAATATTTTGACAAAAATTGACAAACCATCTTTAATGGATACGTGCAGTCTGACAAGCTTTTATAATTCTTTAGTAAATGCAATACAGCTGTGTCTTGATTCTAGAAACTTTGAAATTTAGAAAATAAAACATTTGGAAATGAGAAGTTTATATGTAAATTGTAATGGGCTATTTGATAATTAATTAATTATAGACTTATATAAGTTAATTCTATTTGTTTCATAGCAATGAATTACCTGTGTAAGAAAAGAATATTGTACCTATCTATTGATCAATGAGTATAATAAAATGTAAAGCAATCATGCAATTATATTGAGATAAAAGGAATATTAGAGTTGCCTTGTTTTTCTTTTTTGAAAACTTTATTGTATTAAACTGATTTGCTTGTTCTTTAGTTACCCTCTTTATGACCAAGAAAGGATTTATAAGTGAGACTATAAAGATGTTTTGTTGTCTCGAGGATTCATGGTATTATATTATGGTACCCTTTTGCTTAATTCCGTAATGCCGACAAGTGTAAGCTTTGTTTAGTTAATATATTCATAAAGGAAGCTACAGAAAATATTAAATATCAAAGTGATGAAACGTTTTCTTGTACTTCCATAGCGAATTAGGAGGACTGATTTGTGCATGTGTGGACGTTAATTCAATATATAATGGTGTCAACGAGTTGGATATAATACCAACTAGCTTTTTTCCCGCGCAATTGCGCACGAGCTCTCGAGTTTGTCATGATTATTCGCACATCCGTGATTTGGTATATTTTTAACTCCCTAATTTTTTTTGGATATTGTAGAAAATCCTCTATCTTTTCGTAAACTCCAAAAAAAAACTCTTTACCAAACTTTTATTTTAAAATACTCCTTATGGATGATATTAATTATTTTTTTTCCAAAATACCCTCCAAATCTCATATGTAATAATTAAAAGTTATTTTTGTTATTTTTTTATTAATTTTAAGAAAATTCATAAACACTTCTTAACATGTAATGATTTAAAAAAATTTAAATTATTACATATTTTGTTTATATAATTTTAATATTCCATTATTTATTCATAAAAAACTAACATTAAATAATAATAAATAAACATCTTGCAAATATATTCATAGAAAATATCTATTTAAACATCTATTTTTTATTTTAGTTTTTCTTTTATGTATTTTTTAATAGTTTTATGATATTTTATTTTTAAATATTTGCAAGATGTTCTTTTAATAATATTGTTCAACTTATTATAATTTTATGTTAGTTTTTCAAGAAAAATAATACATAAGTCGAATATTTGTAATGAATAAAATATTAAAATTATATAACATATAACATATAGTAATTTTTTTTAATTATTATATATTACAAAAAGTTTAAGAATTTTTTAAAATTAAAAAAGCATTTTTTTTAAATGAATACATATGTAAATTAATTGTTTTTTACAATATCTACAAATTTAAGGAGTCTTTTGAAAATTTTCCAAGTAAAGTGGTGATAGGGAGGCATAATAAGGTGGTGATGTGGAGGCATGAGATGAGAGGAATTATTAATAATGTAAAAAAGGACCGAAATTTAAATTAAAAATGGCCAAAATGTTAATAAAAAGTACCAAAGTGTGAACTAAAACTGAAAAGGACCAAGATATAAAAAAAAAGAACTATAATGTAAATTCAAAAATGTAAAAAAGGACCGGCATGTAAATAAAAGAGGATCAAGATGTAAATATGAAGGACCAAAATGTAAGTTTCTAAACTAAAAAGGACAAAAATGTAAATAGAAAGGATCAAAATGTAGTTTTTTCAACTAAAAAGGACCAAATTGTAAATAAAAAGAACCAAAATATAAATAAATTTTTTTCAAAGAGGCCTCTGGACTATAGTGTAATTTTTCAAACTTGAAAGGACAAAATGTAAATAAAAAGGACCAAAGTGTAAATAAAAAAGGACCAAAATATAAATAAAAAAGGATGAAAATGTAATTTTTTCAAATAAAAATGACCAAAATGTAAATAAAAAAGGACCAAAATGTGAAAAGAAAAAAAAAATTACAAAGAAGCCCCTGATGACGTGGCTGCACAAATTTCTTCCATTTCTCTTAACTTTATACATAAGAATAATATGGCCCCGTAATCTAGAGTGATAATGTGGCTGATACAAAATATCTGCCTAAGTTTTGGTTGGAATCGTATTATTAATAAAATATAAAATTAAATATGTTCACGATTCGTAAATTATGTTTTTCTTCAAAAAAATACGGATCAAATATTGTTCGAATCGATTTGGATTCGAAAACGTTATTCGTATCTAATTGAATCCGGATCCTGATATTTTTTAACGGGTCCACATATGTATTTAATTTTTATGGCCGATTTAGAATGGAAATCGGATGAGTTGAGCCATTTTGGTTTGCCAAATATTTGAGTCATCGTTTCATTACGGTTGCAGGTCGTTCGATTTTAGGATCATTCGGTTTCGTTTTGATTTTAGGATCATTCGGTTGCGGTTCGTTTTCGATTTACATATTCAATTTGGGTCATTTCAGTTTTGTGTCGTTATGATCCGGGTCATTTTAGTTTTTTGAATTGTTCGATTCAAGATCATTTTGATTTTAATGTCATTTCGGTTTTCGAAAATTTTGTTTCGAATCCTTCGAGTTCCGAGAAGTTTGGTTTTCATTTTCGAGTTTTCATTCATGCGGGTTTTGAACATTCAATATTTGGATCAATTATTTGATCTTCAAAGTACTACATTTGTTTTTCAAATTATCCAGATACTGGACCATTCGAAATTTGGATAAATAAATACATAATTTGGGTCATTACAGTTTTATGCAGTGTTTTAAATAACGGTGCTATAGCGAATTTTAGGAGATAAACGCTACATCGCTTCGGAATTTAGCTCTGTAGCGTTTTGTGCCGCTACAACGCTATAGCGGACTGCTATAGCATGAAACGTTCAAATATAGCGGTTGTAGCGGTGCTATAACGTGATTATTATTATTATTATTATTATTATTATTATTATTATTATTATCAAAATAATGTTAAAACAAATAATAACAATAATAATAATAAAAATAATAATAAAATAATGATAGTAATAATAATAGTAATAGTACAAATAATAATAATAATTATTATTATTATTATTATTATTATTATTGTTATTAAATAATAATAACAATAATAATAAGGGGAATTCTTCAAAAACCCCCTAACTTTTTTGGGATTTCTCAAAAACCCCCAAACTTTTAGATTTTTTGAAAAACCCCCTATAAATTAAGTTTAATTCTTGAAAAACACCCTACTAGTGTTATTTTTTATTTTCCATCCAAATTATATTTTTTTGGACCAAAATACCCTCACAATTTATAATTGAATTTATTCTATAAACTAATAAATAAATAATATTTTACAATATAATATTATGAAATATTATATCATGATATTTATTATATGAGTTTTATATAAAATTATTTAATGTAAAAATAAAAAAATGCAATGTGAAATAGTATTTATTTAATAATATATATATATATATATATATATATATATATATATATATATATATATATATATATATATATATATATATATATATATATATATATATATATATATATATATATATATATATATATATATATATATATATATATATATATATATATATATATGTATATATATATATTTTATACATATATATATATATACATACATATATATATGTATAAAATATATATATATACATATATATATATATATATATATATATATATATATATATATATATATATATATATATATATATATATATATATATATATAGTAAAATAAAAATAATGAGTTGTATCATAAATTATTTTTAATTATAATAACGTGAAATATTTATCATGAAATATTTAATTTATTTATGTATTTATTAATTTATATTGAATAAAAGAATTTTATAAATGAAAATCAAGAAGGGTATTTTTGTCCAAAAAAATGAAAATTGGATGGAATGTTAAAGTTAATCTTTGTAGGGGGTTTTTCAAGAATTAAATTCAATTTGTAGGGGGGTTTTCAAATAATCAAAAAGTTAGGGGGTTTTTGAGGAATCCCAAAAAAGTTAGGGGGTTTTTGAGGAATTCCCCTAATAATAATCATTATTATCATTACACAATAATAATAATTGTTATTAAATAATAGTAATAATATAATAATAATTATTATTATTGGTATTAAATAATAATAATAATAATAACAATAATAATAATTATTGTTATTAAATAATAATAATAACAATAATAATAATAATAATAATAATAATAATAATAATTAATAAAAATAAAAGTAATAATAATTAATAATATATTTTTTTTTAGAGATGAATTTTTAATTTATGTTAGTTTGTGATGTTGATATAAATAAGCATTCGATATAATTTTATTTATAATATTGGGCCGCTAAATTATATTTATATTCATATTGTAGTATTATAAAAATAATAATTTTGATTAAAATTTGCTGCAATGGTGAAGTGGCGCTATATCGCCCGCTAACGCTGACCGCTAAATTAAACGTCCAAAACGCTGTATGCCGCTACACGCTATTTAAAACATTGGTTTTATGTCATATTATTTAATTTGTACTTTGATAATACATCTAGAAATATACTTTGTAACGTCTGAGTGTGAATTCGGTACTAACATATAATTTGTACATTGATTATATGATAAGGTTGCTGACATGTTGTACATATTTTAACAATGATATATTTTTATTTTGAAAATATATCATAATTCGTTTGTAATGTTATAAGAACTCGCAATAAAAAAATTACGTTTATATGTAATAATATAAATTGTTGAAATTGTGTAAAATTGAGAAAAAGTTTTTTGGGTGAAAATACGATCAACGACGGTTAAAAAACAGTTGACCTTTTTCTCGATCGTGTTGCATAAAAAAGACCGGTTTGCCATTGTAACTTCATTTTTCACCGTTTTTTCAATATTTTCATTTTTTTTACAACAGTATTTGTATGCTACAATATCTGAATTGTATTCGTTTAATATCCAAATCATATTCGGACCCGAATAATTACTTATCCAATAAGAACTGAGATCATCTTGAGACCGCGAGGACAACGAGTTTAACTTGTGGTTCGTGACTCGTTTCGTGTTGGACTTTGTAAGAAACTCAACAACATCTCAAATTATTTGTCGAATCGAGACGTGTCAGCGCGAACCGAAGAGGAATCGAGTTCCCGCTAGGTTGGGCTCACTCGAGTCAATTTTGAGAGGACATGTTAGCCCATGAAAAACAATAAATACTCAATAAATAAAATTGTGACCCATAAAAACAATAAAAAATCTCAACCTAATCAATAAAGTTTTCTCATCACTGACCCAATATTCTAGTGATTGAGCATTTTGCAAATGATATTAAAGGTCAAGAATCCGAGTCTCATTTGGATAATTAATCAAATATGAAATTAAAAATTTACGCGAATCAGGTTTCACTTCAGAAAATAATAAAACCCTCTCTCTTTTCCTCTATTTGTATGTTGGAAGAAATACTTAAATAATAAAATAATATGTGATTTCCATGATTTAGTTGAATATTCAATAATATTAAATGCAATATTGCTTAAAAATGTATGAATGATTTTGATGAAAAAATGATTTAAGAAATTCAATTCCGAATTATTATCGAGACGAGTCAAGCTAGTTCGAGCCGGACATTCTGTCTCGAGACCATATTATTTTGATGAATATATAACTCCTTTCCACTAATATCTAATTGTACAGTGCAGAGAGAATATTGTCGCCGCTGGTAGCCTGAACTGAACCACCTATTCCCATCGAGGTCCTTTCAGCAGGACCAGACAAGCCGACTCAGCATTGCCAGGTGGCCTGATTTGATCGCTTCGATCCATTACTTTCGACAAATCCTCGTCACTAATATATGTTTGGGTAAACTCATCTTCCTCGTTATGTTCGTCCTTCAACGACTCTAAGAATTCCGTCTCCTACAATTCAACATCGTCAATATGTTATGTTTCAATTTTATGGTTTTTGATTTGTGATGTGCACATATCTGTGTAGATTTTGCTTTGGTTTCTTTGTTTTTTAAAAATTTATCCAAAGTCGGAATCAAACAAAGATTATATTAAAAAGTTCTATGTTTCTTTGAAAATAATGTAACATCATATATGTTGATTTTTTCTGTCTTTTACATTCTTGTTCATCATATTTCTTGGTACGGTTCGGTTTTACCGAATAAAATCATTGATTTAATCACTTCGGTTGAAGATATGTTTAAATGACAAGTTCGGTAGATTCGATTTTGATGAATTCAATTCAATTTTTGTTCAGTTCTACTTTAATCGATTCGGTTTAAACCGGGCATTGCCCACCCGATCTTATTTTTAGTGAATACATCAGACGAATTCGAAAGAAGCAAAATCGTGTATTAGGAAAGTAGATATTGGGTTGTTTCCTATGACGTTGCATTAAAATCCAATGGATAATGGATGTCCCATAAACAATAAGATCCGGATTCAGAATTTATGATAATAAATTAGAATAATAAACTATGGAAAATTATACCTTGCCTCCATTTTCCTAACAATTCATGATGATGAGTCATCAAATCATAATTAATATCTCAATTAGCAAAATTAATTAATAATTAATTCATAGTTACTAAAAAATTAATACATAATTAAGATTTCTACCGATTATATTCAAAAATCAATAAATACGGATTAATCGTTAAGTGACAGAGATAGTTAATAGGTTAATTATGAATTGATGATTCTTCTTGATATTATGGGAGAAATGAGGGGTGTAAAGCCTCATAAAATTGTGAGTATTATTCGGCCCAAATACAATCAAGACGAAGTTTTGGCCCGTTATAAAATGTATTTTAATTGACTGACATTGAAATGGCATGATCCCTGCATGATAAAGTCATGAACAATTAGGTGATTAGGACGTGAATGAATTATTTCTATGTTTCATTTTTCATTATAAAAATGTTCTGAGTTAAATCATTATAATCTCGATATTTCATACTTCATAATTGATATCGGTATGTTTCGACTTATCATTATAATCATTCTCTTTTTCTATTTGTATTGGTTAGTAAGAATTCTTTGTTTTAAACGAGGGGTGAATTTATGAGATATTAGAGAGAATCATATTCGATATAGTGAAGATATATCAATTGAAAAACAGCGTTATTTTTCTTTTATACAAAAAACATTCAAATGGAGGATTTTAAACCTCCTTTGAATTTAATCAAAAAAAAAAAAACAGCGTTATTAGTGTCAAGTAGCAAAAAATATATGAAAAACTAGAATATCATAATATTTCAATAAATTATGTAATATCTAGTGCATAGTGTTAAGAGTATTGCGCGTTTGGAGAAGATGAGTTTTCTCTCCAGTCATGTGTGTACTGGAGAGAACGCTAAGAAGAGGTTATAACGGTCGACTATTTACATAACAGGCTGAAGTTTTGGGCTTTGTAACAATTGGGATCTTATTTTATTTTCTATTTTCTGAACTGATCAGTTAATAACTAACTATGTAATTAGTGATAATTAATGAATGATGTAGATAAGATTAGTCAGTTATACATTGTATGGTCAGGAGTAAATCAAGGATTAGTGGATAGATTAGTTGTCTATAAGTATAAATTGTAATCAGTTTTCTCTAGATTTAATGAAATCAGTATTCACTCTTTAATTAACTCTTAATTACATTCTCTCTCTTTACAGTATTCTATTATTCAATCTCTTCTAACATGGTATCAGACTATTTGAAAGCTAATCGCTCAATCAAGATCCTCTCTTTACTTCTTTTTTAAACGTCTGTCGCCTCACTCTTACTCAACTGGTACATGGTACCGGTTATCTCCAGTCATCTCCAGTAACTTTCTTAATACCTCTTCATTCGTAATTCTAAAATAACCAATCTACTCGTATTCCCATCGCCAACAAAGTTTATTTTTACACTATTTTCATTTACTCACTCATTCTATCAAACCCGTAAACCCGATTAAACGTGGTTTTATTCAAATTAGTCCCTCGTCTCTTTAAAATTTTAAATAAACCTCCAACTACCCATTTGGTACCCCTGATGCTCTAATTAGGGGTGTTTATTCGATCGGTTCGGTTCAAACCGAACCGAATAAGGTCAAACCAATTTAAACCGAACCGAACTAAATTCAATCCGAACTGAACCGTTTTAGCTTTCAAACCGATTAAAAACCGAACCGAATAAACCAAATTCTTATTCGGTTTATTCGGTTAAACCGAATAAGAAACATTATAATTTTAAAATAAAAATAAATTATCAAAAAAATTATATTTTATTTATCAAAAAATATAAATACATATTATAAAATATAATTATATAATTTTATAGGATTATGATATCAATTGTTTATAATTTAACATTAACATATTAAAAAATTTATGAAAAATGAGATGTTATTCGGTCGGTTCGGTTTAACCGGTTTTCACAACATCAAAACTGAACCGAACCGAATAAACCGGACAATATCATTTTTCGAACCGAACCGAACCAAATAAACCGAAAAACCGAACCGATTAAACCGAATTCGACCGGTTCGGTTCGGTATCCGAATAAACCGAACCGTTTGAACACCCCTAGCTCTAATGGCGACGACTCAATCTGATCTCTCCGATTCCGCTACCACCAAATCTCCATTCAAGATGGTTCATTTCACACACCCGGTACCTATCAAGCTTGATAAAACTAATTTTCTGCTCTGGAAATCTCAAATCTTGCCGGTACTCCGCGGGCATAATCTAATGAACTTTCTTGAAAATCCTCAAATCTATGACCCCAATAAAATCAATGACGATGCGTCCGGTGCCGATCTTGAATATCAACAGCAGGATCAACTGATCTTAGGATGGCTTATGAGCTCTCTCACGGAATCAGCACTTGCTCAAGTACTTCACTGCAATACAGCAGCTCAGGCATGGTCATCTCTTCTTCAATCATTCTCTTCTTTTTCTCTTGCGCATTCTCATGATTTGCGTTCCAAGCTGCAAAATGTTCAACGGGGTACTCTCTCCTGCTCCGATTATTTCTTGAAAGTCAAGAATCTGGCTGATCAATTATCTTTTATTGATTGTCCGGTTCCTGAGCATGATCTGGTTATGACGACACTACGAGGTCTTGGATCTGATTTTCGACAATCGGTTCTGGCCATAACCTCTTCAGATACTAAGCATACATTTTCTTCCATCCAAGGTGTCATTCTCAGCCATGAATCGATCATGTATGATGAATCATCGGTCAATCATGCTGCATCTCTTCTCTCATCTTCTCAACCAACTTCATCCAAACCTCCTCTTTTCACCAATCCACCCAATTACACCATACCTTATCAATCAAGTAAGAACAAACCATGGAAGAAAAACACAACCAAGAATGGATTAACATGCAACTACTGTCACAAACCGGGACACCATATCAATTCTTGCTGGCTTCGCGATCCATCCCTAAAACCATCTAAATTTGCCTCTCCTCAACAAACTCAGTACATGCCTCGTCCCTCAACCTACTTTGCTGCACCATCTCCACAACCCTATTACAACCCATCACCATCACCTGCTTATCCACCATCTTTCCATTCCCCTCATGAATGGTATCTTGATTCTGGTGCTTCACATCATGTGACATCAAATTTTAATAATCTCACCAATACCTCTTCATACACTGGAGCTGAGCAACTCATCGTTGGTAATGGACAAGGTTTGTTGATTTCTCATGTTGGCAATTCCTCTATTACTTCTCCCACTGTTAATTTAAATCTCTCTCGTGTTCTTTATGTTCCCCAAATTACAAAACAACTACTTAGTATCAATCAATTAACACTCGATAACAATATTTCTGTGGAATTCTTACCAAATCTTTGTCTTCTTAAGGATCGAAGCTCTCAGCGAATCCTCCACATAATCAAACCAATTAATGGACTCTACTCTCTCTCTTCTGCTGCATCTCCTACTGGTTTAGCTGCTCAGGTGTCTTCTACCACTTGGCACAGGAGATTATGTCACCCTTCAATTCAGTTTTAGCTCGTCAAAATAAAATTAGTTTATGTAATAAATCATTTCCTCTTAGCAAAGATTGCTGTGTAGCCAAATCCAAAAGACTTCCATTTATGATTAGTTCTAATGTTACTACCAAACCATTACAATTACTTCATTGTGATCTCTGGGGTCCAGCTCCTGTTGTTTCTAATCAAGGTTTTCGCTATTATGTCATATTTATCGATGATTTCTCCAAGTTTGTTTGGATCTATTTCCTCACAAACAAATCAGATTTAACTAATATCTTTCCTAAGTTTAAATCCATGGTAGAGAATTCTCTATCTCATAAGATCAAGCGTTTACAAATTGATGGTGGCTCGGAATTCTTCTTTCTTAAAACTGCCTTCCCTGACATTGAACTACAAATCTCGTGTCCTTACTCACCTCAACAGAATGGACATGCTGAACGAAAACATCGCCATATTACTGAGCATGGTTTAGCTGTACTAGCTCAGTCACATCTCCCAAGCTCCTACTGGCCGGATATATTTCAATCCACAGTGTTCTCAATTAATCGAATACCTCCTCTCACTCATCCTCAACTCTCCCCTTATGAACTATTATACAATCGAGCTCCTGATTACTCCTACTTTAAGACAATTGGTTGTCTTTGTTTTCCTTACCTGAGACCATATAATCAGCATAAACTTGAGTTTAGATCTTCTCCATGTATCTTCATTGGATATGCTCCATCTTTCAAAGGTTACAAGTGCTTAAATCTCACAAATGGCAAGACCTACATTTCACGAAATGTAGTTTTTGATGAGCTTACGTTTCCTCTACTCACACCAGTCAAGGATGGTACCTGTGGATCTTCCGCAGATTTATCATCCTCTATACCTCCTCTATCAGTTATACCCAGTTACTGTGGATCTTCCGCAACAACTGATAACATCACCCAGTCACCAGATCTTCCACCTCAACCAACTTCTTCACCTGAGCAATCTTCCTCTCCATCCTCACCCAGTACAGTAGCTCATCCTATGATTACTCAAAGCAAGACACAGTCTCTTAAACCAAAATCTAACCCTGATTTTGTGGCATATTCTTCTCAGCTACAACCTTTCTCCGAACCCACGTGTTTTACTCAAGCTATCAAACAAGAACCATGGCGTAAAGCAATGGCCTCAGAGATAAATGCACTTCTCTCTAATGGTACTTGGGTGTTAATTCCTAAACCTCCTGATAAACAACCAATCAAGAACAAATGGATCTTCAAGATTAAACGAAATGCTGATGGTTCATTCGAACGTTTCAAAGCCAGGCTTGTAGCTCGTGGCTTTACTCAAGAATTGGGTATCGATTATGAAGAAACGTTTAGTCCAGTTATTAAACCTACCACGATTCGATTGGTGCTCTCTCTAGCTATCTCAAATCACTGGCCTCTTAAGCAATTAGATATAGATAATGCATTTCTTAATGGCGATCTCTCAGAAACGGTTCTCATGGAGCAACCTCAGGGTTTTGTTGATCAACAGTTTCCCTCTCATGTATGTCTACTTAAGAAAGCATTGTATGGATTAAAGCAAGCTCCTCGTGCTTGGTTTCAAAAACTGAGTACTTCATTACACAATCTCGGTTTTATTCCATCTCTTGCAGATCCATCCTTGTTCATCAGAAAAACTGCTCTCAATCTCACCTATATGTTAGTTTATGTGGATGGTATTATCATCACTGGTACTTCTGCTGATGCAATCTCCTCTCTTACCATTCAGCTACACAACCAGTTCAAGCTTAAAGATCTAGGAAACTTACACTATTTTTTAGGAATTCAGTGTACACGATTTGCTTCTGGCCTACACCTAAATCAAACTCAGTACATTCAAGCTCTACTTACCAAAGCCAATATGACTAAAGCAAACTCAGTATCTACTCCAATTGCTTCAACTGAACCTCTCTCCAAATACAGTGGTACATTATTATCTGATCCAACTCTCTATCGATCCATTGTTGGTGGATTACAGTATGCTACACTCAGTAGTCCAGATATTGCATTTGCAGTAAATAAGGCGAGCCAATTCATGCATAATCCTCGCGATTCTCATTGGGGTTTGGTTAAAAGGATACTTAGGTATCTTCAAGGCTCGATTACTCATGGCCTCACCATTAATTCATCACCAGATCATGCTATTCATGTCTATTCAGATGCCGATTGGGCAGGATGCCCTGATGATCGGCGTTCTACTACGGGTTATTGTGTTTTTCTTGGATCAAATTTGATTTCATGGTCTTCCAAAAAGCAACCTACTGTCTCAAGATCAAGTACCAAGGCTGAGTATAAAGCTCTAGCTTTGGCAACTTCAGAAGCTTTGTGGCTTCAATATCTTCTCAGTGAACTTGATCTCCCTCTTCTTCAACCTCCCATCTTATATTGTAATAATCTGGGTGCTACTTATCTTGCTTCAAATCCGGTGTTTCATGCGCGAACCAAGCACATTGAAATCGACTACCATTTTGTCCGAGAAAAAGTCGCTCAAAAGCAGCTTCTTGTTCGATTTGTGTGCTCGGCAGATCAGCTGGCAGATACGCTCACCAAAGGGTTGTCCACGACGCGTTTTAACTATTTACGACGCAAGCTCAAAGTCGACATTACTCCTCCTGAGCTTGAGGGGGGTTGTTAAGAGTATTGCACGTTTGGAGAAGATGAGTTTTCTCTCCAGTCATGTGTGTACTGGAGAGAACGCTAGGAAGAGGTTATAACGGTCGACTATTTACATAACAGGCTGAAGTTTTGGGCTTTGTAACAATTGGGCTCTTATTTTATTTTCTATTTTCTGAACTGATCAGTTAATAACTAATTATGTAATTAGTGATAATTAATGAATGGCTTGGGTTGTCCGCGAACGGTGAGAGGTTCTACATTAGTCGTGGTGATTCGTATCACGGAAACGACTCGGACGAAGTAGAAAACATCACCACCAATGATCGAACGTATTTTTACTCCACCAAATACGAACCAAATCTCCGGGTTACGTGGCAAATCAGGAACAACATTCTCACCCCGGTGGTCAAACTCAAAACCAATCTCGAAACCCGAAACAAGGTATTAATCTACAATCTTTGGTACCAAGACACACCATCCATCAACATTCCAAACTTGATAATCAAGCATATGGAATACTCGTTGCGAGTCGGCACCTCTTCCCTTCCTTATGGACACATTATTACACTCGCATGTTTCAAAACCGGGATTACTATACCGGAATCGGATTGGCCATTCGGGAAAGTCCCAACCGAAAATCTTTTGCTCCCCGAACGCCTCGAAGTTTTTGGACTAACTCGAAAGACCACCCGAGGACTCTCGGATCACTATTCTCGTAACAACCGAGCCGGTCCCTATTTCTTTCCGGAAATCTCCTCCGCATGGATCCCTTTTGACCCTCCGGCGCAAGAGACTAACGATCTACCGGAATCCTCTCGCGGGTCCAAACGACGTGCTCTCAACGATGGCTCAAGCTCGTCAACTCTACCATCGTTCACTCTTGAGGACATACAAGCACTTCTCGCGGCACAAACCCTCCAACAAAACACACACGTCGAATCGGTCCGCGATGAGATTTTCGCCGACAATCGCATGACCCGCGATACCGTTCTTACGATCCGCGATGAGATTTTCGCCGACAATCGCGTGACCCGCGATACCGTTCTTGCGGCCCGCGATGAGGTCTTGGTTGATAACACTCTCATCCGAAGCCATGCGGTTCAACTTCGTGCCGAACTATATGACTATGTCGATAACCAATTCGAGACAATGAACCGTCGTTTCCAATCCAACAACAATCCCGATGACGAAGACTCAACCGGAGATGATTAGAGTTATGAGTGTCTACCTAGCTCATTAGAGCATAAAACATTTTCTAAAATTAGTACCTATTTGCATATGTAGTGTCAGGTTTGTTTTCGAAAAACTTGTTTTAATTATGCTATTTCGTATGTGTATCCATGCATGTTTGCTTGTATGAATTTGAATTTATGATTAAGAGTTGATTTGGTTAAAATATTTGTGCAAATGAGTAGTATATTACTTGGTTCACATTCTCATTACTAAAACTCGAAAACTATATCACCTATTAATCTCAAAAATCATTCATAATTTAAAAAGAGTATTCAACTACATCAAAGCCTATACATGCGCGATATGCACGTGTTTAGGGGGAGATTGCTTGTAGGGGGAGCTTTCCTTCATGATTTTTTTCAAATTCAATCCCTTTTGATCCACTTTCAAAAAGGGGGAGAAAGGATAATCGTATTGGACAGTTACCGATAATCGATGTATCTCTCCAAATCGACATTGTTTTGAAATGAATCAAAAGGGGGAGTTTGTTGGTTCAAATTTCCTATTGTTTGATTATCTCAAATACAATGTCGATACTACTAACGAAATCTAGCAAGATAAATGTGTAGGAGATAGGTACAAAATGAAAGGATCAATCAAGAATAACAAGAATCAAAGACGTCGAAGAATCATGGATAAAATCAAGACGCACATAAATCAAGACGTTGAAGAATTGCGAAGAAGATCAAGACATAGAAGATTCCGCAAGTTGGGATATCTACCTAATCATCAATACAATATATAGGTATCTCTAAACTTGTTTAAAAGATTAAACACAATGAAAAAGTACTTGAATTCAATTAAAAAGGCTGAAATCAGTATGTCCGTTGCAACGGAATTCCAGTCCGTTGTAACGGAACTACTCGATTTATTCAACATGGGAAAACCAGTATAGTCCGTTGCAACGTAATCACCAATACGTTGTAACGGACATGTACGTTGTAACGGAACTCTATCTCCGTTGCAACGTTATTTTATTTCCAATGATGAAGCCTGTCACAGAAGAATGTCCGTTGTAACGGACATTAACGTCCGTTGTAACGGACATCAAGGCTTCACTTCAGTATAAACTCCCACATGAGTCCGTTGCAACGGATTAACCAATCCGTTGTAACGGAACCCCTTTCCACGTTGTAACGGAAAACACTCCGTTGCAACGGGAATTAAAACCCAAAGCTGAAGTGTTGTCTCAGTGGAATGTCCGTTGGAACGGACTCAAGTCCGTGGCAACGGACTAGTTAACACAGAATTCCGTTGTAACGGACTAAGTTACGTTATAACGGACTGTGCAATAAATTCAAGTACATCAGCCATAACGGCTAGTTTTTGAAAGTTCCGTTGCAACGGAACATATGTCCGTTGCAACGGACTATTCAGAATAAGCAAGTGAGGGAAGGGACTATGTGTTCTATAAATAGAACCCTTCCCTCATTCTCTCTCATCACTTCATCTATCCAAATCTAAACTTCCAAAGAGAGAAACATTGCTATATCATTGAGCTAAAACAATCTTCTAACTCATTATTAGAGATTAGATTTCCCTCTTCCCTTCCAAATACTATTCCCAACTTGCGTGACCGATCACGTTTAGTTAGTATTTAGATATTGTAATAGGCTAGTACCAAGAGTGTAAAGCCGCCATAGATCGAGAGAAACGTGTAACTCGATCTAGGCAAAACCTTGTACGAGTGAGTTGGAATTCAATCGAACGCCGAAAAGGCACAAGGCATTTCCGGAGACGTAGGTACTCGCAATTAATTGAATCGGTCAATTAAGCGAGTAAAGGGTGAGTTAAAGCTACAAAGCAACCACCTACCGAACTCCGTAATAAACATCGCGTGTTCGGTATCCTCTTTTCATTATTAACTTAAATTTATATTCCGCACTATAATTAGAATTTGTATACCTAGTCAAAAATTGCCCATTAGGTTATCTATTCACCACCCTCTAGGTTAGAATTAACCAACAATGGCACGTTAGTAGAAATTGGCAACAAAAAGACATTATGTCCGAAATCAAATAAAAAAGAAGTCATCTATATTATTGCAGATTACAAAGAAAAAGCTTTCGTAGAAATTAAAAGATAATTTTGATAATACTTGGAAGTTGGGCATATACAGCTGGAGTTACAGAAAATTATAAAATTATATTATTGAATATTACAAAATAACCTTTTTGAAAAGTTAAAACATGTGAATAAATTTGATAATATTTGAGGTATACCGTATACAACACAAGTTTAATAAAACAAAAAATAATATCATTAAATAGATATAATGCAAAATCATTAAATAGATATAATGCAAAATAATGGGCCTATTTTTTATCCTTCCACGTTTTTTAACTTTTTACCGTTCGATTGTTTTACTGAGAGCCGTTCGATCATACATAAAAAAGATATTTCATGCCATCCCCCATGCACTTCTCTCCTCACTCCAAACCCCAAACCCTAGACGGCTTCATCTCTCTCGCGAGAAAAAACCGAAAAAACCCTAGATTGGTTTCTGGACGCCGGAATCCGTTGTGGCCTGTGCCTCACCGCCCTTTTCTCCTCTTGGGATGCAGAGGAGATGATGTGTGGAACTCGCGCCATGCATGCGGAGGAAAGCAGATTTCCTTCCGCGCTCCAACTCCGACCACAAAATCGCCAGATAAAGCTCATTTTCGTGTGAGTTTTTTGGTTTTGGGTCAATCTGCAAATTAGCTTTTTTTTTGGTATTTTGTTGGACGATTTTTCTTTGCTATCTCAGATTTTCCTTGGTTCTTTCTTCGATTTAACAGAGCGAGGTCAGAGGCCACGTCGCTCACTTCTTTGCTTCCGATTTTGCTTCCAGTTTGCCCAATTTCTTTCTCACAACCGTCGGATTTTTTGCCGTCTGATTTTGTTTTTACCTCTTTCTCACAGTCGTCTAAAGATTTAATGCTCAGAATGAACACCCTAACCTCGGGAGTAAGAACCCTATCCCCTCGAGAGGGAAAAGGCTGGTGATTGTCAGGGATTTTGCTCGAGCTAGGACCGAAGCGGTTTCGATTCTTCTTCTCAGGGGACGAAAGAGGCAGATCATAGCTTGACAGAAGAGGCGACGGCTTCGATTCTTCTTCTCGGGGGATGAAAGAGGCAGGCCACGGCTAGAAAAGAGGCGACAGGGTCGATTCTGGAGTCTTTTGCTTGGACGACGAGGGGGCCAGTTCGATTGTTCTGCTCAGACGACGATAGAGGTGATTTTTTTCGTTCTTTCCGCTTAATTCTTCTCCATTTTTCATGAATTTCTGTGATTTATGATTAATGGTTTGAATCTTTTAAGTCTGAGCAGAAAAAACCATTATTTTTTTATGGCGAGAAAATAATTTATGAAAAATGACAGAGCATTTTCGGCCACTATTGTAGAAAATTTCGAAATTGGACGAAGCGTTGTCTAATATTCAATTCGAGAGCATAGATGGGAGGCCCAGACTGATTAACAAACCATCTGTATTCTCTCTCTCTCTCTCTCACACAGACACACTCTCTCCTCCTATCTCTATTAATTTTTGAATTAAATATTAAACTAATTTTTTTATTTTTTATTTCGTGGCAGTGAATGAAGGAATGAGATCGAAGGCGCTACATAAAGCAATTCTCGAACCATTGGCTCTTATCGGTGCGAGTGTGATACATGTCTATCTGTTATGCAGTTTCTTCGAGCGCAAATTGGGTATTTCAGAAGTAAATCAAGTTTGTTGTGTTTGTTATTGGTCCTTTTTTTGTCCATTAAGTTTGCTTCTTTCAGAAGTAATGGAATATCGGTAGTATTTATATAAACAAGTTTTCGATTCTTTATTTGCAACGAAAAAGGCCGAGCTGAGTGTTTCGAGGAACACATCGTGGATGGTAGGTAAAGTGGTACAGACGCGAGACAGTCCTGGCACGGACCGAGGGCGGTGCGAGACGGAGCAGGCATTGTCGGGTCGGGGTATTTCGAGTGACACGTCGTGGATAGTGGCGCGAGGCAGTCCAGGCACGAGGGAGTCTCGGCGCGGACTGATAGCGGTGCAAGACGGAGCAGGCACTGTCGAGTCGAGGTTGACACGTCGTTGATAGTGACGTGAGGTGGTCCAGGCACGAGCCAGACTCGGTGCGGACGGATAGCGGTGCGAGGGGGAGCAGGCGCTGTCGAGTCGAGGTATTTCGAGTGACACGTTGTTGGTAGAAGCACAAGGTGGTTCAGGAGTGAGGCGGGGCAGCCGCTCCACGAACACCACGACAGGTCGAGCCGAGGTGCTTGGAGTGATGCATTGTCGATTGTGGCACGAGGCAATCAAGGTGTGGTTGATAGAGGCGTGAGGCAGGGCAGGCGCTGCACAAACACCATGATCTCAGGCGCGGGGATTTTTCCGTACATTTTCGAAAAATGATGAGTTGTCGATCTTAACTCCACAGGAGATAATTCTTAGCACCATTTCAACCTCGACAAATTCATAGGTATGGAATATAAATATAATTATTTTATGTGTTATATTTTATTCTTATTTTTTTCGCACTTCAATTTCTGCAATAGTGAGCACAATAATCGGGGTGCGTTCTGGTCATGTTCTTATACGTATCGAGGTTTAACTTCTTCAACTATATCAAAAATGGACATTGTTATATTTTTCTTATTAAAAGTTTGATCAAAATATTTTATTTCATTTTATTTTTCAGGTGCATTAACGCAAGTTAAAGCGCTCGGATTCATTAGCGGAGCACTTTTAGTTATTGGTATCATTTTACATTTCGGCCATGGTAAATTACCAATTTACATTCAGACAAGAATGTTGTATTTTGCGTTTCCTGCTGTTGATGGATATCTTGCATGATTTTTCACTTTTCCAGGGTTACGCTTGCAAAATACAAATATTCAAGAGAGTAATTGGTGCCAGTAAATAAAATAATTGGTAAGGATAATATTTTCTTTAATTAAAATGCATGTTATTGTATTTCTTTTTTGTTCTATTGTTAATGTTTTATTTTGTCCTGAATTAGGGGATATCAACGACCATTTCTTCGTGCAGTATATGTTGGACTTAATGTAATTATCATTTTCACTAGCATCATCATAATCATCATTACCATATCACCATTTTCCTCATGAGCATCATCATTATGATCATTTACTTATCATAATTAGAATCATTATTATCGATTATCAAAATGATCAGCATCATCATCATCGTGTGGTTTTGAAAATTTTAGGAGGATATACACTACCATTGTGGACAAAAAAGAACAATACGTATGAAAATGGCTTGGATAACAAACATAAACAACATATCAAAATTAACGAACATTGGGACATACTAAACAAAGACAACAAAGCAATAAAAAAGTGTAACGTGAATAAATCGGAAAACACGTACAAATAAAAATGCAAATACAAACACAATCAAAATGCCAATACAAAATATAAGTACGGAAGACAAATATGAAATTCATACACATACAAATTAACAATACAAATATAAAAACCAAAACATAAAACAAATACCATTATTTGCGAATACGAACACCGAAAATACCAACAAAAAATATAAGTACAAAAAACGTGAAACGGATATATAAATACGGAATACCAATACAGATACGAAATACAAATACAAAAATGAAAATATAACCCAAAACCAATCCTGGTACCAATCTTAACACAAAGTACGAAATATAAATACATAAAATTGCATAAATACATAAAATTGCAGATGATGTGTTCAAGAATAAATAAAATTTAAATCCAGAATCATTTGAATTGTTTAAGAAAAATGACTTGAATAATTCAAACCGTTGTTACTTTAAAATATTAAAAAATCACGATTTACTGAGGCAAATTTACTGTTCGCACATGTTTTATGTCCAAATAAAATATGCAATACGAGTACATATACAAATACATAATATCAATACGAATACATGACATGAATACAAATACGGATACAAACACCATTATGAATACGAATATGATAATGAATTACAATTTACAAATTACGAACAATGAAAATTGAAATACGAATAACGAAGTACAAAATACGAAACACGAATATGCGTGGAAATAAGAATAACAACACAAGTACGAACAGAAACACGAATACGAATACTAAAACGAAAAACAAATACCAATAATACCAATACAAATCGATAATTTGAAATAAATATATGAATAGAAAATACAAGTGAAAATGAAAATACTGAAACGAAATATGAATACAAATGTCAATTACAAGAAGAAATACGTAACAGAAATACGAAACACATATGCAAATACGAAATACCAATACAAATACGAATAAGAATAATTATTCATGATTAATTAAATGACCAATGATTGGTAACTCAAACAATACAAACATAGAATCATTTTACCAATTACGTATTAAATAAAATTTACGAGGCTAAATAGTATTGAAAGAAACAAACATTCCAATTGGATGTACACGATTTTATATCATTCAAAAGATGACATTATTTGGATATACACAACATACACGACAATTTAAGATTTGCATGGTTCAAGCTTTCGTTCTTAATAATTTTTACGACAACAAATTTGTTTATTTCGTTAACTTTGTCGATGATGTATAAAAGAACAAACTAATTTTAGAACAATAATCGTTTGAATTGTTCGAAAAAATAAGCTTTGCAACAATTCAAACGGTTCTTACTCTAAAATTTATAAAATCATGAGACAAACGTACAGACCGTACAAATTTTATGTCCAAATGAAATTGTTTGTTCTTTTCTAATGTGCATCATTATGTGTTGTTTTATTGTGAAATACTCATATATTATGAGTTTCGTTTTTACATGTCAATTATTTCATTCATATCATATCATGCATGCAATGAACACATACCATAGAGTTATTTAGATTCGAAAAAAATCGTGTCTTCATTCATAATTTCATTCCACGACAGTCATACATAACACATTAATTTTGTTATAATAATAGCTTTTGAAACTTGATTTGTGTTTGCCCAAACATTTTTGTATTCAAACATTTTTGTACCTATAAGTTAGTCATGTAAATTCTTCGATTTTTTGAAGTCTCGCGCAATTCCTCGATCTTTGAGGAGGGGGGGCCGCACTACTCTGCGTAATATCTCTTCTTCGTTGTCACTCAAAATAACTTTCGCAACATATGCACACAAATACACACTGCAAATTAAATAAAACTGCAACACAACAAAAATGCAAAACTCAGAAAAAAAAAATAATCCCGCGCAATTGCACGGGCATAGCGCTAGTTATGTCTAAAATTAAATTGTAAATAACCCCTATATATAATTGGAAATTGCCAAAAAGATCTTTTTAAAATCGAACAAATTAGGATAAATTTATGTTGGGATATACAAACAAAATTTAGTGAAATTGGAGAAAGGCCCCTTGATGTTACTGAATTCTAAAAGACATATAGTAACACATAGAAAATTTTTAAATACGGTAGGATGGGTATATTGATAATTTCACATAAGTTTGTGCACAATTTTAGTATATTATATCTCATTATTTTTATTTAGAAAGAATTTAAATTTCTTATCACAAATAAAAACAATTTCTTGTAAATATCATCATCCGAATTTAAACATTAGAATATTGGGATTCTTATTTGGATGACTATTAATATTAAGTTATTAACTTACATGGACAATTTGTAGTAATTTTAAAATTTACCTAGCAATTTTTTTTAAGTGAAACGTAATCCATGAATTATAGATATTTTTGATTTCATATTTTTATTTGTGATACCAATGTGACATGAACCTTTGACTTTTGGTATCTTGTGTCGAACATTTACCTAGCAAATCTTATATGTCATAAATTTGGCTGCCGGCCATAAATACTCCTCGCTTGACAGATTTTCGGCTAAATTACCTGCCCGGCATCTGAATCCTGAGGGGCTGCATGGATGCTTCGATTTAGGATAAATCACGTGACGTATCAGTTTATTTTAATATTCATATTTTTCAGATACGACTGGAATACTTGATACGGCAGGATATAGTTGGGGATAGTTCCAATATACGGCTGAGAACGAGATACTCCATTTAGGATACTTCGATTCATTATATATATATTGATCGATAATATTTTTTTATAAAATTATATAAGATATTTTTAGGATAATTCTAGATTAGTTTTATGATATTTCTAAAATAAATTTAGGAGACCATCAAATAAATTCGAACCTGCCATCAGAGGATCGAATAAGGGGGAATTATAAGGATCCAATAAGGCCTATCCAAATAGCTCAAATTAAGGAAAGTTTGCTGAATATTTTGAGTATGTGCGTCGTTTATTTAAAATCTGTGGGTTCCAATTTAAATTTATAACATAAATTAGCAAAACAAAAAAACTAGTACCGGTACTGGTACCGACGGATCCAATGAGGGGCAAGCCGAGATTTCTCATTTATATACTATTAGATACATATAATTTTTTTGTTGTTGTATTATTTGATTAAACGTACGTAGTTCAAATGGTAAGTTTGTTAACTTAGTTGCGATATGTGGCACGTTCAATTCCTGCAACTTTCTAGGAGTTGTTTTTTTGTTGTTGCAAAGTTCGGCCCTCCTTACATTTAATTCCCGGTTTCGTCACTGGATACCGGTACTATTCACTATACCAGTATAGTGTATTTCATTGTGCTATGATTCTTCAATAATATTTTTTAGAAGAAAAATGGAAAGGGTTCTAAGCCCTTCATCCAATAATGAAATGGAGAAAATAAATAGCAATAACATTCTAAATTTTATGATACCCAAATTACCCTTTTAACAAAAGGACCCCCATTTTATATTGTTAATTTTAAATTGTTCAAAATTTATTTTGTACGTATTTATCTTTGTTTGTTTTATTCGCATGGATTATCTGAGTTATTCTGAAATGACCATATAGAAATCGGATTCTATAAATACATTATACAATATACATACATACTACGTATCCTATCAAAAGTTAAATATGGTAATGGGCATAGCACAGCCGCATAATCATAATTATCCATTATACAATAAAACAAATCATAAATGCTGAGTTCTTGACTGACCCCATATAAATGACTATGACCACCATTGCCAATCTCAGTGGGCCAATTTTTAATACCTAACTAATTAAATTAAATTTACAATTATTTTTCAAATCGAAAATGTTCATATTTCAAATTTCAAATCCACAAGGGGTCTACATAAAAACACGCTCCGTGACGAGCCTACCAGGCCGAATGGTCACACTTCCATTCAAAGCCCATTAAATTTTCACGTTAAATTTCTACAGCAAGGTTCATTAATTGTGAGGTGGTTTTGTCTTAGCAATCGTTACTATTATATTATATTATATTATATCTTCTCCACGAACATACTATAATGATGAAGAAGTGGCCACCGATATGTAATGTACCTGTTAATATATTTTTAAACCATAATCCGTACAATAGTTGAATAAGATATAATTAGAACTCTAATGATTGTTAGAGAAATGCGGACAATATGTAAAACAAATCATTTAACATAAGCCAACATGCTCAAGAGAAAGACCATATTAGTTAAACACAGATGTGCTCATACATAATTCATTTAAATAAATTAACTCGTTCATTCATGATTGAACCCCTAACACCCAGCATTAATTCCGTAGGTTTGTATAAACTAAACCAATATGTCTTCATTTTTATCGTTTTCGTTAATGTCAATGAGAATCGAACCCACAATTTCTTACAACATATGAATTTTTATGACTCGCACTCAACCAACTAGTTATGAATTTATTGGTTGTGTGTCTTCATCTTTAACTTATCAATAATTCTATCATCACATAGTTCAGGAGGAACTTATAACTAAAAAGATAATAATATTGATAATAATTTCATGAAAAAACAGGCTAGAAAGAGAACAAATGAACATGTCAAGTTCAAGTTGTAATAAGTAGTGGGCAAATGAGCCACCAAGAAACCAATATATTGTTTTGTTAATACAACAAGAAACCAAGAAAAACAAATACGATAAAAAAAATTATGGCAAATTGATGATTAAATTAAAGAAAGAGACTCATGTAGTTCAACCACCCAGCAATATCGAATACTACATTGCATCAACCTCACTTCCAAATATTAGATACATCATACATGCCTAATATTCTCTCTCTTTCTCTAACCCTAACCCTAATGAAAAGACAAATAACAAGTAATATAAACAGCATATATAAACTTACCAATCAAATATCCACTAATGAAAGTTCAATAAATATTAGCAAAAAATAAATAAAAGAATAGACTAATTGAAATGATAATCACCCTAGCTTCATTACTTTTGCTTCCACAATGAATTGGGAAGATTTTACAATCTAAATCAAGAAAGCAGGACCCTTTTTTGTCAAGACCCATTTTTCTATTTACAACAGAGAAAAAAATTTGAATCAATTAAAAACAAAAGGAGGTAGTTTTTCTAATGAATCTAGCAAATAGAGATCGCCTTGTCTATTATTTCTTAAATTTCTTACCCAATTTTTTTTTTCCCAATAAACAAGAACTCAAATTGTTCAACTTCAAACACGCAAATTCAATTCCAAGCATTATCTACGCGAACTCCTCCTGAAAACCGAACCGATCGATCCACCAGAGCTCGATTCGGGTCTTGTTCGAGAAGAAGAGGACGAAGAAGATGGAGATGGAGAATTTGGGTGCCTAAAACAAGCAAACAAATGTCTAAAAACTCTTGAAATTCCACCTCGTCCATTCGATCCATTTCCTCTCGAAACCCAAGAAACCCGTCTTGGAGCTCCTGCTCCGTTAAACCCACCATCCACCTCTGTATAAACCACTGGCAATTCTCGCTCCCCGGCTCTTCGCCCGCCTGAGAACCGGCCTACTGCGAATCCGCCACCTGGCAACCTCCAAATAGTTAGACCCACAGTCTCCTCTGCATCCGATTCGGGTTGGACTCGGTTAGAAGCATCGCTGGGTAATTCGTGGCGGCAGACAGGACAAGAATTTCTCAGGTTTAGCCAAGGCAAGATGCAATCTTGATGATAAATATGCTTACACGGCATCTCTCTTGCTTCAATACCAATCTCAAACTTTTCCTGACACACCGCACAACCAGATTCACAATCCACATGCAAAGATCCGATCTCAACAGTGGGCATGGACTCGATAGCGGCTTTAGAAGCAGGAGGCTGATTATCCAACCCTCTCCCCGCATTAATCTCGATCTGAGTCAACTGATCGAGCAATCTTTCAAACCCAGATCCCATCAAGAAATCCGATATGGTCTCAGGCAAGGGTCTGAGTCCCGATCCAGCTCCATCATCGTAATACAGCTCAAAACCGTTAGGAGAAGCAGTGGCAGCTCGATCTCCAGCTCCACGCAAAACAATCACCGGGTTAAAAGCAGATCGACCAGACCCCATCCGACGACTCCGTCTTAACCTCGTCGACGGCGGATCTAGCTCCTCAACAAATCCACCATCACAGTCAGGACAAGAAATGGAAGACTCAGCCAAAACCCTCACGAATCGGTTACAGCTGTAGCACCAGTAAGACGGAGTAGCAGAAGAGGCCATCGCCATCGCCGAAGAAGGAGAAGTTTGCATCATACTCACTTTCACTCAGAAATCTCTCCCACCCACTCAAAAACTAACAAGAATCTACTGAAATTGTGCTTCTTTGATGGTCTCTTGTAGAAGAGACGAAAGATCTGGAAGAGAAACAATGGAGAGGTGAGGTAGATACAGAGTAGAGAGAAGCTCGGGTTTTTAATCCACAAGGCTAACCGCGTGCTTTATTTCCGTTCATGTTATCTCCACATCTACTATATACTACTTCCTACTTTATTCCTCCCTGCCGGCTGAGAAGTATAACAACATGCTATTTTCACGGAAAGAGCATGTGCGTGAAAACTAGTGAGATATATGAGTGGATAAAGAGGAAAGATTTAAGCGTATATTGAACGCTTCTTTGGACTTCATTCATAATTGACGGCGTTAGTGAGATCTATTGACGTGGCGAGTTATTAGTGGAGAGGTATATGACGACGTTAAGACGGAAGAGTGTTGACTGGTATTTGTAGACGTGGCGGCCGTCCCTAATGAACTCGTCTCTTGCATGACGGCAAGTATCCATATGTTTTCCCTCCTGTTTAGAGAAACGGATGTATCCAGTGATTAAAAGTCAGGAATGGCCGGCCCGGTTTTTACTGCTATGACTGAAGAAAGGACTCGGTAATTTCTCAGAGGGAGAGAGGAAACTGGGAAATGGAATCCTGGAAAGTGGGGATTTCTGACATTTGTCTCTTTGTAAAGTCTTCCAGCAAATATTTCCACTTTTTTTGAAAGAATGATTTAACTTTTTTTTTCCTTTCTTTTTTGAAACGAAAAGACTACTCTGATATATTTACCTTTTTTACATGGACTTTATTTTTAGTTTTAAAAGTTATGGGTACTATTTGAGTGAAAACAAAAATAAAATTGAGTGCAAAATTGGAGAATTTGTGCTCCATTCAAAATCAAATGGTCCCAATGGGTGGAGTGCATGGGTTAGATTATGTTCTCCACCATCACTTTTTTCTTTGAATTTTTTTTTTCTTCTTTATGCCTTTTTTTTGTGTCTTTTTTATTGCATTATCTTTTTAAATCTCCTTTATTTCTTACGCATAAAACTTTATTTTTTGGATTTGCAATTGGGACAAAAGATTATTGACTGCACGTGACAACAGGGGCCATGTGACACGTGCCGAGATGCTCGTCGAAAGAGTGATTATTATGTGCTAATTGTATCCTTAATCAAGCCCTTCATTTTCACACCAACAAATTAATTACTAATATTTAATATTTTTGTTATATTAAAATGTCCAGCCATGTTCTTTTAATCATAGTTTCGCCACACAAAAAAAATGATTTTTTTTTTTCACCCTTGACTTTTAAATAAAGTGAAGAGTGTGAAAATAAACAAGTGGCAATGAAATCATATTTGTGGATTGTGAATTTGCAAGAAAATAAAAGTTCGGTAGAGTAGGGTTTTTTTGAGTTTCCAAAAAAATATAAGGGTTTTTATTACTATTTTCAAAAAAAATTGGTTTTTTTTTTTTAAATTTTCCTTTTTGAAATACGCTAAACATATATAAAAATTGTATGTTGTTATTTGGAAAAAGAAAAAATATATGGTGACCGAAACTCACTCCAACATATCTGATGTCATTATCAGTGACGTCCACGATTAATTAAATGGATGGATTAGCATTTCTGATTGATCCAATTAATTTTTTTTAATTGACAGGTCAATTAAATTTAATATGCTAATATTATTAATAAATATTAATTGATGTGTCAATTAAATTATTAATGAATCAATGAAAAATGCTAATCAACTCACTTAATTGAGTGATGATGTCACTAGTTGATGGTATTTTTTTTCCACATCACAGGAACATCATGTCAAACCTTTTGGAAAAACACATTAGACACATGCAAAGATGCATTGCATATGTAAAAAATATTGAATAACTAAAAGTGATTGTTCGCAATTTGGGTACACGCGGAGAAGAATCTAGTGATCCAGTGTATTTCATCAGTATAACAGTATAAAATTTACTGTTTACCCCTCCCAAAAAATGATGCAGTGTAATTTTAGAACCAGTTTTTCATTTGACCCCCCAAAAAAATTCTGACAAAATCTGTCACTGACTGTATCTAAAATTAAATTAAATACAAGTTTAATTATGATGATGATAAATATATGTCTATAAATTACTATCAACATGTCATGTCGATAAAATTTTTTATCATTATGATAATTAATTCTTCATTTTAATTGGTAATTTTATAAGAGTAATAACAATCAATTATATTTATGCACTTGATAATCAATTATTTTCTCCATCTCCAATATCAACCATCCAAAAGAATATTTAAATAAATCTCAAAAATATTATGAATTTATGTTTATTTTATTATTTGAAAAAATAAATATCTTTAAATCTGAAAAAAATAACAATCTTAATATATAATTTTAAATGAATTATTGAACAATGACACAAATCCAAAAAGTCAAATCAATTAACTAAAACATCATCTCAATCCAAAACAAAACAAGATGACAAATACTAAATTAGAATTAGAATTAGATTAACTATAAAAAGATCATTGAGATAGTAGGAAAATTTAAAACTTATTGTACAATCATTACTTAATTTTGTTAGTTGAGAGGAACATATATCTAACTAATTGCTATTAAAAAACTACCAACTACTAGTAAGAGTAAAATTGTTATATCATGAATAAAGATTGATTTGATTGTTATTTATCATGGAAGTTGGGTTTAGATATTCTCTATCATGTGAAAAAAAATTAAAAGAAAAATAATCACAGACACAAAATTGATATCTATTTGATTCAATGAGAATCAGAAAGTGTGAGATTGAGACTCGATTTGAAAGGGGGAATGAGATGCCTCGGCTTTGGCTACAAATCTTGCAATTTGGGAAGAGGCACATTCTTTGCCAAACTTTACAGGTCGTGGAGGTCCTTTTCTTGTCTCCAAAATTACACAAACAAACCGAATTTAAAATTTAAATTTCAAACCTAAAAATGATTTCTCATGAGTAAAATTAGACTACTAAGCACACGCGTGTTAAAATTGAACCAAGTTTGGACTTCTCAAATTTTCAGTCAAGAATAAGATATTTAAATGAAGCAAGCTAATCAAGAGAAGTGACGAAGACATTTCTTTTTTCATGAAATTGTCAAAGTCTTCGAATTCGAAGTTGTTTCGTGATTATTAAACAAGAATTATCCAAATGATAGATGTGAACATAGCACATCGTATGTGAAGGAAATACAGTTTTGGATCATCGCTAAAATGGTACGTAGGACAAACGAACGTACGCGTTCGTGGGCATACGAAACAGATTAGTAACACTGGTATAACTTTCAGTAGGAAACTCCGATTTGAATGGTTCAAATTGGGTTAATTAGATAATGAGATTATCTAGAACTTTCATGTTGTAATATATTTCATTTGAGCGAAGTATCAGTATCGTTCTAATGAAATACCGAAAGGGTGCGACAGTTTGACATACAGTCAGTAAAACGGCCGTAACTTTCGGGTCCGAACTCCAATTGGGCTGGGCCAAATTGGGTTGGAAAGATAATTAGATTATCTACAACTTTAGTAAATGTTCAAAGTCTGTTGGAACGATTTAATATTTTCGTTCTGACAGATTACTGAAAGGGTGTATGCAGTTTTCTGTTTGAAAATGTGTATAGAAGATATACATACCTTTTGGCCCATCCTTATCCTATGGAGTATATATAGGATGTTTCTCTCTCTCTCATCAGTCCAACCAGTTGAATAATTAGATTAGTTCAACCAGAAAATTAATGGAGTTAATTTAGAATTAATCCAGAAATTAAGAGACTCTAATCACTTGATGAAAGAGTGCGAAGAGATTGAGAGAGAAGGAGAAAAGAGTTTTCTCCGTCTAGAGAATCGAAACGCAATCATGCAAGTTCGCCGGTGCATCGTCTAGGCAGGTGCATCCGCGACCGAGGTGCTACGACTCACGGTGGATACGGGTAGAGGAGCGACACATGTGGCTCTTCGTTGTGATCAAACCGGAGAAGTAATCGAGTAACGGGCTGTGGAATCATGCGGGCATGGAACGCAGGAAGACAACCCGAGGCGTGTCGAAACGGTGGGAGACGTGCGGTATGGGACGTACGGGCTAGTCACCAACGTGACACCGAAGGAAATAGAAGGCGGCGATCAACCCTTCGTGTGCCATCAATTTGGCACTGGTATGAATCTGTCCTTCTATTCGCATCGTACCCTCGAAGTCGTGGCGTGATCTCGGGAATCGGGGAATCGAACCGGGCCTACATATCCGCTGCGCGGGCCCGGGGTCGAGGATATTCCCCAACAGTTGTATCAGAGCGATCGCCATCGATTCGAGGGTCGAATCATAGTCGTATATTAGATATACGCACGGGTTATCAAAGTTCGTACCCGTTTGCATGATGTTACATATAGAGAAAGTCAAATTCCGTTAAAATCACAAGTGGAATTCGCTAGAGATCGATCAAAAGTTGATTGAGAGTATCTAGGAATGATCATGAAAAAGTTTCATGATTTATCGTTTTGGAAACGAGCGAAAACGGACGAAACGGCAAAATCTGCAGAAAGTTAGAATACGAAACAGTGAGTAAAACTAAGATAATTTTCAGTGGGAAACTCCAAATTGATTGGATCAAATTGGCGTAGTTAGATAATGAGATTATCTATGACTTTGATACAGAAAGTGTTTTCATTTGAGCGAATTATCAGTGTCGTTTTTATGGAATACTGAAAGGGTGCGACTGTTTGACATACAGAGACTAAAACGTCCGTATATGTCGCATCGAGACTCCAATTGAGTCCAATTCAATTTGGTTAGTTAGATAATAAGATTATCTAGAACTTTCGTTCACGTTCAAAGTCGGTTGGAACAATTTAATATTTTTGTTTCAACAGAATACTGAAAAGGTGTCTGTAGTTTTCTGGTTGAAAAGGTGTATATTGGATATACTTACCTTTTCGTTTGTTCGTATTTTACTAAAACTGGTATAACATTCAGTAGAAAATTCCGATTTGAATGGTTCAAATTGTTTTAGTTAGATAATTAGATTATCTAGAACTTTCATGTTGTAATATATTTTATTTGAGCGAAGTATTAGTGTCGTTCTAATGAAATAACGAAAGGGTGCAGAAAAATAATTTTTCTGCCGCCCCGGGGGCAGTTTTTGGCGCCCCGGACGCGCCCCGGGCGAGGTTTTCTCGCGCCCCACGGCCCTTGCGTTACAACGGATGGGGCAGTCCGTTATAACGGACCCTTCTCTGGATGCTGTTTTTGTTTTCGCGATAACTTCGGCTACGAAGCTCGGAATTTTGAGTTCTTTATATTGATTTGATCGGCATCAAACATTCTAGCATATTAGATAATTAATTATTTAGAATAATTAATCTCCCTAAATAAATCATATGCATTTACAAATCTTGTGATAGTGATATAATATGATTATGTCACGAATTTAGAAACATGCAATGGCATGATCCCTCATAATATTTAAGTCATGGAAATGCCTTCCATATTCACAACCACTATGATCGGTACTACGTCTCACATGGGTTAAGGCCAAAGCCGACATGGGTTATTGTAGTCATCGACGGGGTGGCAAGCGTTAAATAGGGACTGATAAGGGTTAAGGCCAAAGCCGACTTATTAGTAGTTTATTTGAACGATACGATGAGTATGGTTGTGACTTAACCGTTCAAGCCAGTAAGGGTTGAGGCCAAAGCCGACTTGATTGGAAGTTCGGGGCATAGATAGGATGCACACACGGAACTGGGATTGTATAGGATACGATCCATCACCGAAATCCTATAAAGGTTCGAGAGTCGCATTGGATGCGATTGGATATAATCCTACCTAAATAGCGAGATCCCACTCGTCTGCCAAAGCAACTTGTGGGAGGATCGTAAAATATGGGTCTTGAGTGTTATGGACTTGGAGTCCCGTATCGGTATGAGGGTTATCGATTCGATAAAAATAACACATTCATATCATATAAGCATATAGATTAAGTACGCACGGTTAGGAGTTAATCTTCATCATCCGTTTAGAATTATGTTTTCAAGCAACACCAAATATATCGATGAGATCGATATGATAGATGGCTTTTGGGCCGGAATTACCGTTATTAACCTTGATAGTCAAAGAATAGTTCTTAGACTTAAAGGAACGTGTTGGACACGGAAATGGTAGATTCGGGGCTCGAGACATTGGCTTTAGAGAAAGCCGGGTTCGATAAACTTTAAGAAGGAATCGAACGATATTACGTGCCTTGTGGTGGCATGTATAGACGCATATTTCTCAAAATTG
Source organism: Luzula sylvatica (assembly GCA_946800325.1). Classification (NCBI taxonomy): domain Eukaryota; kingdom Viridiplantae; phylum Streptophyta; class Magnoliopsida; order Poales; family Juncaceae; genus Luzula; species Luzula sylvatica. Next base: position 40,097,530 of record OX326961.1, on the reverse strand, counting down.
TTTTGAGAATTCGGGTGTATATGAAAGTAAAACACAACGCTCATGAAATAGTTTCAAGAGCTAGAGCGCGTTGAATTATTCAATGCGGCTCAAAGAGTAGGTTAATTTTGAGACGCCTTATGGGTCTTGGATTAACACTCGTGTGTTGATGGTACGAGATTTGATCGTCGTGACAAAATATCATATGCATTCGATAGATAAGTCAATCCCGAAATTGCATGAGATGTGATTTAAAATTGAATTGGAGATGCTCGGAGTATCCGAGGAATCCAATGTATATAGATGCGTGGATATCCTTGTAATTCAAAGAAGGGATCGAAAGAAATGTATGTCTAAGGATATTTTGGGAAAATGTTTTCCAAACAGAAAGTTCAGACAAAGAGTTGTCCAAACTAATGACTCAAAGAATGGTGAAATCCGAGGAGGATTAAACCAAGAGGTTGATTGCTTCTTTTGGCATTGCCGTCTTGGCCATATAAACGAGATTCGCGTATCTAGATTCCATATGATGGATTGCTAGAATCATTCGAATTAGATTCGATTGATTAATGCGATAATTATTTATTAGGCAAGACGACAAAGGGCATCATTCTCCAAAGGTTGGAGAAAGATCCAACGAATTATTGGCACTTACATTCACATGTAGATGATCCGATAAGTTCCGAGGCAAGAGGAGGCTATCGGTATTTTGTTACGTTTATGGACGGTTAAAGTAGATATGAAAATATCTATTTAATGCGTGCCGAAACGGACACTTTTGAAAGGTTCAAAGAGTTTCAAAAACGAAATACGAAATCAACTAAGCAAGAAAATCAAAGCTTTTCGATAGGATCGAGAAGGCGAGTATTTGAGCTAAACCTTTCGATAGGATCGAAGAGGCGATATTTGAGTTATGAATATTGATGATCATTTATGATTGTGGAATCGTTTCACGATTGCCTTTATTCGGAACATTGAGATGTGTCCGAAAAGAGGAAATGAACGCATGTTGGACATGGTTCGATAAATGATAAGTCAATAGGATCTCCCAAAAATATTTTGGGGATACGCCCTTGAGACAGCGGCACTAATGAATGGTTGCATTAAGATATGAACCATAAACCTTCTAATCGGTACAAAAGACGCCATATGAGATATGGATCGGAATGGTTCCGAAGTTGTCACTTGTACAGATTTGAGGATGTGAGTGTATTTCGAAATTTGTTTCGGTTAAACTCAATCCCAAATCTGGAAATTGTTCGTTTATCCTTAAGGAAACTAAAGGGTATTAGTTCTAACGTCCCGACGAAAATGAAATTTTCGTGGCTCGAAGAGATGCCTTCTTGGAGGAGGACTAGATGCGCACAAGTTTGGAACTTGGTGCCATTTATCTCTATGCGGGCTAGTGGGAGTAGAATAAATCTCGAAAGAGTTCGTGATTTGAAAATGAACATTGTACCGATGAGAGTTGACATGGCTTCATCAAGAGTTGATGAACGTAAGTCGAACACACAAAGGAATTTTTCGTAGATCAAGTAGGCTATATCATAAGCCGGTAAATACGGATTTATCGAGGCTAATGATGATAGATCGAAATCATATGATGATTCGATATCCGACAAGGATGCTATGAAAAGTTGATTCCACATGACATGGTGTCATGAAATCTGAGATTCGATCCATGTAAATTATCAAGTTCAGAACTTGATTTCATTACTTTCTGGGTTAGACCCGTGAAATGTGAGTGGGTTTTTCAAGATGACGAACCGACATGGATAGGAATACGCATATATGTAAAGCGAGGCTTTTTGCGAAGAGTTTCATCCAATTCATAGTCGGACTATGAAGAAACGTTTTCGCATGTTGCCATGCTTTCACATTCTCGAAATTCTGCTTGCCATGGTCGCATATTATGACTATTTGATGTGGCAAAATGGATGTCAAAACCGAATTTCTTGACAGAAATTTTATGAAAGGATGTGTACTTGACACAACCTTACGGTTTTGTCGATTCATAAGAATCGGGGATAAGATATGCACGCTTTAACGATCCATATGATGGATTAGAGAAAGCTTCTCGGAATTGGAATATTCGTTTTGACAAAATTATAAACTGTTATAAAATTGTCGAAACAAATGGAAACTTTGTGTACACATGAAGGTTAGTGGGAGCTGCGTTATATTTCTTGTAACGACAAAGGATTTAGACGAGACCGCTTATGAATTAAGCGTGAAGATCTATAGGATAGATCTAAGAAGTTCCTCGTTCTATGTTATAGCACATATATCGACATATTGTTGAAAATGGTTTTCAACATGTAAACTCCTTGGAGGAGATAAATCGAAATGTCGAATGGCAGAAATTTTCAACGGCTCGATGTGAGACATCAAGCAGCGCGAAAAGTAATAATATGATGCCTTACATTTGATGTTAGGATCTATTATATCTGTCATGATATGTATGTGGCTATCTGTCATACAAATAAAGCGTCTAGTTCACCGTCAATAAAATTCATGGGAATCACATGAGTTTGAATGTAATTCGATTACATGAGACTAACTCTTGTGATTGTATAATGGTTATACAAATATATACATAATGGTTATGTATATTTAAAACCCATCGGGATTTGTATTGATAGAGGTGAAGTTTATCCTTGAATACTTTGCGAAAGAATTCAGGATTTATTATCTATAATGGTGTGGAGGACGTGTTGGTTATAAAGAGTTATAACAAACAACAGTTTCCAAAGATGAAGCACGTCCAAATATGTAGCACGACTTTCGATCACAAAGTGTGTACATGTTTTGCTTAAATGAAAACACGGTTATGTGGAAAGGTTCCACAAGACCAATAGTTTATGATTCTATTTACGGTGGCGAGTATATTGCGGTTATTAATCGCAAAAGGAAGTGGTATGGATCAAGGATACATGACCAAACTCTAGTAGTCACGAGTTATCGGATTTATGGTTGTTTATTGCGTGAGACGCAATAGTACAAGCCAAAAATGCCGAGGTCACAACCACTTCTAGCCAATACTCAGAAAATTTCATTTGATCCATGAAATTTTATGAAAAGATGTGATCGTAGGTATTGGAAATGTTCCAATCCTGATGATGATTAACACTAGCGGGAACGTGCGGACCCGTTTACAAGACCGCTCTCTCTAGTCGCGCATGACTGTCATGCGATGACTATGGGTATGGAGATACCTAGAGGAGGAAGAAGAGAGTAGAGTGTAGTTATCTAATACGATAGTCCTCGCAGGTTATGGGTATGGAGATACCCATAGGTAAACGTTGTATCACCCAAATACTTAGTCCATATGAATGCATTCCTTTTAAAATTTTTGTTTACTTAAATTAAATATGCATTCACCTTATATGAAAACAGTGTGCGGGTTGTGTAATATGATTGTTACATGAACCTTGATTTGAACTTGTGTGGACGTCGACATGGTTGAGGACCATGTGCAGCGAAACCGTCACACCTAAAGTGTCATTTCTAAACATCCCTAGTCGCGGATCAGCTTGCTTAAGAGAGAAGCATTTCTATTATTGGATAGACTGAACGCGTACACTAGTACGTTTGCCGAGGAGATGATTATGTTTTGCTAATCATGGGACAAGGTGCTTGTCGAATCGGGAACGTAGATATATGTTAGGTTACATATATTGGATATGACCAAAGCCGCGAGTCCATGACATGGTTTAGTCATTATAGATGGACTTGTGACGGATGGGGTTTTAGATTCTTCATACTTGAGGGGATCACTGATTGCGTTACGTGCGTAACACAATGCTTTGATATGATCTTACGCTCACCGTAACAGGGAGTTAAAAGGGTCATCATTGGGTATTGTCCGAAACACGGAATTCAATGTGAGTCTCCAAGATAGGAATTGTTTATTCCGAAAGGAAGAGATATCTCTTAGGCGCCGCTCGATGAGTCGATTAACGAAATCTCTGGCCAGAGTCAATGATATTAATGGTTAATATCGATTGAAATTTGTTAAATCAACTCGGAATCGGGGAATAAGTATAGTTAATCAAATTATAAGGATGACTATTACCATGCCTTTTGATTAACGGATATCGCAAACAAGAGAACTAGTAACCGCTATTCGAGATAGGCACAATGATCACAATCATTTTTCGTTTTAACATGGGTAGCCATGATGGAGTGACTAGATCCCGCTCATGGGCTTGTAGTGCCATGGAAACGGCCTACTGCCATCGTTAAACGAACCTACACGGTCACACAACGAGTCGTACTATGTCGGGCTTGATTGCAAGTTTTTGCACATTGGATGTGCATGGCTTTAGCGTATTTGATACGCGGGCCAGATTCTCTGATATAGTGTATATGTGATATACATGAGTACCTTTTAGGTAAATCTGAAACTGAGTGGGAGACTGAAGGAAATACAGTTTTGGATCATCGCTAAAATGGTACGTAGGACAAACGAACGTACGCGTTCGTGGGCATACGAAACAGATTAGTAACACTGGTATAACTTTCAGTAGGAAACTCCGATTTGAATGGTTCAAATTGGGTTAATTAGATAATGAGATTATCTAGAACTTTCATGTTGTAATATATTTCATTTGAGCGAAGTATCAGTATCGTTCTAATGAAATACCGAAAGGGTGCGACAGTTTGACATACAGTCAGTAAAACGGCCGTAACTTTCGGGTCCGAACTCCAATTGGGCTGGGCCAAATTGGGTTGGAAAGATAATTAGATTATCTACAACTTTAGTAAATGTTCAAAGTCTGTTGGAACGATTTAATATTTTCGTTCTGACAGATTACTGAAAGGGTGTATGCAGTTTTCTGTTTGAAAATGTGTATAGAAGATATACATACCTTTTGGCCCATCCTTATCCTATGGAGTATATATAGGATGTTTCTCTCTCTCTCATCAGTCCAACCAGTTGAATAATTAGATTAGTTCAACCAGAAAATTAATGGAGTTAATTTAGAATTAATCCAGAAATTAAGAGACTCTAATCACTTGATGAAAGAGTGCGAAGAGATTGAGAGAGAAGGAGAAAAGAGTTTTCTCCGTCTAGAGAATCGAAACGCAATCATGCAAGTTCGCCGGTGCATCGTCTAGGCAGGTGCATCCGCGACCGAGGTGCTACGACTCACGGTGGATACGGGTAGAGGAGCGACACATGTGGCTCTTCGTTGTGATCAAACCGGAGAAGTAATCGAGTAACGGGCTGTGGAATCATGCGGGCATGGAACGCAGGAAGACAACCCGAGGCGTGTCGAAACGGTGGGAGACGTGCGGTATGGGACGTACGGGCTAGTCACCAACGTGACACCGAAGGAAATAGAAGGCGGCGATCAACCCTTCGTGTGCCATCAATTTGGCACTGGTATGAATCTGTCCTTCTATTCGCATCGTACCCTCGAAGTCGTGGCGTGATCTCGGGAATCGGGGAATCGAACCGGGCCTACATATCCGCTGCGCGGGCCCGGGGTCGAGGATATTCCCCAACAGTATGGGGGATTGATCTTCAAGTTTGGTGAGACTAAACTAACATGTGTCTCATATGAGCCTTTTGACTCTTCTAGAAGCATCTCATACATCATACATGATGCATTTCTTTACCAATTTCAAATATTCAAGATAAATGGACCCATTTCGAACATTCAAACTTTAAACTTGACCAATGAACCAAGCACAAATAATATGAAAATGGTCCAATAAACTCATTGACTCCACTTTCCTTGCATGAAAAGAAACTCAATTGAAGCATTAAATCATCAAAAAGAGAGACAAATAAATCAAAGTATAACATGATAAATTATTAAAATTGAAGTTATGCAACTAATAATAATAATAATCATGGATTTCAAAATCTTTTGCGGCCTCTAAGCTTCTTCTTCTTCTTTTTCATTAGTTTTTCTCTTTTCTCCCTTTCTTCCTCGTCTTTCTCGAACTGGTCCTTCTCTCTTTTCTGTAGAAAATCCTGCACTGCCAGATAAATCACCTGCATCAAAATCTCATTAATCCATTATTAACCTACTTTAATCATAACTTCTTAAAAAAAAAAAAAAAAACAATAATACAAGGTTTAATTTGGAAGCTACGCAAAGGTTATTAAATCCGGACCGGACTGGACGGTTCGACCAAAATAAACCGGACCAATTCCTAAATTTGGTTCGATTTTGTTATAAGACCGGAAAGGCATATAACCCAGTCAGAACCTCTTGAACCGTCCGTTTTATTAAAAAAAAAAAGACCGAAAAATTATCAGATATGTTCTTGTTCTTGGTTTTTTTATTAATTTGATTTCTTAATTATTTGGATTTGTTCGTTTGCTTTAAGATAATTTCCCAAAGCAGTGATTTCCTAATTTACCGTGTAATTGACATAAGTAGCATCTTTGTTTTCAAAATGATCTTAATTTGATTAGAAAATTTCTCCAAGCCAATTATTTCGTAACTTTGTTTCGTTTAGTGGACTTATTTATCGACAACAATTTGAATTGTGACGTGTAGACTCGTTATCTCTGTATGCAGCTAGTTAAGCATTATTATAATTGCAAAAAAAAAAAAAAAATCATATATTTAAGTAACTCGGTACCACCGATCCGGTACGAGTGCATTTGGGCATTTTTTTTTTATTCGAGCCTCGATGAAATGATGTCCTCTAGTACAAGAATCCGCAGATTTTCGTATGAGAAATGTGCTAATTTTTTATTTAATTATTTTACTTTCGGCGTATAAATAACTAATTTTATTCGTACCAGCAAATATCAGTATTAGGAATGATAAATACAAAATAAATGGAAAGGCATTATATTTAGAATTTACCCCAATGGTGAGAACAGAGAGGGCTATGAAGGCGAGGAAGAGAAGAACGGAGATAGTTATCGACGCAAACCCATCACCGGAAGAAGCTGCAGAAGGCACGATTTCTCGAACTTTCTCCAATGGCACCTCGACGGAAACGCTATCTCCACTCGCAACGGAAATTCTCCATTGACAAGAGTTTCTTCTACTCCATTGAGTATTTAGAATGGGTTTTGAGAGCTTGTGAGTCGTAGAAATGTAGATTGGTTTTGCTAATGGGGGTAATAGTAGAGAGTGTGTAAGTGCTACCGCCATTGTCGGACTCGTCTCATCTGCTCTGGTGATTGAGGAAGTAGTTTGCTTGTCATCCTCTCGTTTGTGGACGACAAAGACGATAGAAAGAGCTTATGGGCCCAATTAATTGATATTAAGGCTTATTTGGGCTTAGGCCTCTCCAATGCAATGAATTTAAGATTTGATTAATAGTTGTTAATTTTTTTAAAAATATGTTTTGTTAATCATTATACAAAATTATTTTTTACTTTTTTTTCTTTAAAAAAAACTTTCTTTTCGAAAGTTATTATTTTTAATTGTTTTTCAAAACTGTTATTTACAAAAAAAAATAACTACTTTGATTAAATTGTTTTTTCTTTTCTTTTCTTAAAACCAATTTTCTCAATTTTAAAACTATTTTTTTTATTATTCCAAAGTTGTTATTAATTTGATGTTGTTTAATTGTTTAGATTTTTGGGTGTTGTGTTGGATTAAAATTCGATGTATTATGTATTAGATTGTTGTATCGAATTTAATTTTTTTTTTTATTTGAATTATGATATTTATGTATATTTTATCTTTGAAATTTGAGAAATAATTATCAGAATTATTAAAAAATATAATTAGTCAAACATGAATTAACGGGTAAGTTACTAAGCAAGTGACTTACCAATTTGTTTCGCTTAACTTGTTTTACATTATTATTATAAAATAAAATACAGTTATTTATTTGTGTATACGTATTAATGGTCAATAAAAAGGTGAAAACAAATTAATCAAAAAATAAAAAGGTGAAAACAAATGAATGAGTTGTATAAACGGCTTAAAAGTTAGAACCATTCGATTAGCACCTTCGCAAATTAATGGTCAATAAAAAGGTGAAAACAAATTAATCAAAAAATAAAAAGGTGAAAACAAGATCATTCGGCTCTCGTATAAAAACATCATTCATTCTTAGATGAGAATTTCAATTCAAATAAAATAAATCCACCATTCGATTAGCACCGTCGCAAAGTTCGAAGCGACAGTCTAAAAAAATTCAGATTATTTTCTCGATGGAATTCCCGAATACCTCGTCGTGCGCTTCTAATTCGATCCAAAAACAAAAGAACAAAGACAAGGAGATGACACAACAGCCAAGCCGGATCCAAAAGAAGGCACCCGTTTCGTTGAAACTCGACTCCAAGAGAATGAAATTTCCGGACCAGAATTTCACCATCCCGTTGTTGTCTCCTTTGCCCGTTACTCCTCCTTTTTGGGGCATCAGTAATGAAAATACGGGTGACAAGGACAAAAGTCGAATTGAATTGCCGGTTTCGAGTCATGGGTGGTGGACCCCAGCTTCGCCAATGCCCGTTTCCGAACCTGTTTCTCTTATAGGTTTATTGCAAAACAATCATTAGGAATACGGCGAAATTTCAATTTGACAATATATGTAATATATTTTTGCGTGCCCATTTATGTATCTTTTTTACGAGAGAGAGGCAATTGGGGTAAAATTCGAATACATTTTTTAAAATTTCTCGAAGAATTTTATTTTGTATGCAATTCTAAGTTCTTTGTGTTCGGCTAGTTTTTTTTCACAAAAGAATACTAGATCTGTGGACCATGATCATTAGTTTTGAAGCGGTTTTGGCAAGGAAATAAATAAATAAAAATGAGAAACGGTTATTTTGATCTTCCATTTAATGAAATGCATTGCTAATTCATCTTAGGACAATGATCGTGTTAAACGTTTTAAATTATAATTTTTTTTTACTTGTGATCTCTTACCTTTCATGCAAATTTTAATAAGTTTTTAAAGTTTTAATTTGTTCACTCAACTTTTTACTTTTTTAATTTGTTCCGATTAAGTCCTTCGAAGTCCTTCCAGCCATTAAACATTAAACGATGATTGAACTAATAAGGAGAAAAATCATGACGTGACATGTTTCATGAAAGCACAACAAAAGTTATTTTAATTTAAAATTCATTGAATATATAATCATAGATTCATTGACAAATATGAATATAATTGAGGACGCATTGATACGTATCTATCGAATCATATATTACTACAAAAATACGATAATTTATGTTTTTATATCATAAAATATGTCATGTCATAAATTTACACGTCAAAAATTTAATAGTTCAATCATTATTTAATGATGAAAAAACTTAAGTCGACCATATTAAAAAGACAAGTCCTTGATAGATCAAATCGAACATTAAAACTTCATTAAATTTTGAACCCAAAGTAATTGGCCAAAAGATAGACAAACAAGTTTGAGTTCCAACGAGTTGGATCCAGTCTGAATTCAACTTGAAATGAAATCCGATCTGGCTCGGCTAAAAATTTCCCTAAAGCTCGAGCCGAAAGTTCCAGATCAAACTTGACTCGATTTGGTTCGAAGCTCGACCTGGAAGTTATCGAATAGTTTAATGGTTATGAATTAACTCAAACTCGACTTGATTCTAACTCGGTTCTGAATCAACTCAAAATCGACTCGATTCTAACTCATATAGCTCAGCTCGACTCGAAATTACAACAACAACAACAACAACAACAACAACAACAACAACAACAAAAAATGAAACTATTTAATTCAAAAATTATAAATATCTACCAACAAAATAAGATTATTTCAATTTTCAGACATGACAAAATACTTAATAACCAACTTAAAGTTCGACATATATTTATATTTTGGCCATCTCGCAGTTATTACGAGTGTAATACGAACGAGCTAGGTCTGGTTTGAGCTCGACATAATTACATTGCATAGGTTAATTATCATATTAATTAAATATGTTAGCTAGTACATGAAAGAGTTGCTGGTATAATTTGGAGTCACGTATTTATTTAATGATGGAATTGTTCAGTGGTATAATTTGGAGTCACGTAATTACATTGCATAGTTTTAAAGACCCGGTGGTGTTGCCTCAATTTATGTGCTACCCTAAATAATTATAATTATGCCAATTAACCCACCGGATTTTTAAAATTCAGTGGTACCGGGATTTAAAAATCAGTTATGGTTGGAATATTTTTGAAAACCAAGTTATTTTTTGAATTATTTTTTCATACGGGGTTAAATGCAGAAATGCTCCTGAAAAGTATCGATTTTAATTGTGACTAGATGATACAAAATATACTGAGTATTGAAGTATAAATATCTTTAATTAAAAAATGATAAATACGTTTTTTAAAGCAAATTCCAGTTTTGCTATATTAATTTTAAAAAGTAATATAAAATGTTTTGTATTTTGAAGATACATATGCATTTTCCATTTTGTAGTGGTCCGGATGTGTAAGAATACTTAGTAATCTATCTATATACTAATGCAAGGGGATTTGCTGCCTCCTGGTGCAGCCACGTCACCAGGGGCCTATTCGTAAAAAAAAAAAAATTTTACATTTTGGTCCTTTTTTATTTACAAATTAGTCCTTTTTTTTAAAAAATTATATTTTGGTCCTTTTTTTTTACAATTTGGTCCTTTATATTTGCATTTTGGTCCTTCGAAGTTTTAATATTCACATTTTGGTCCAGGGGCCTCAAATTGGTCCTGTTTTTTAAACAAAATTACATTTTGGTCCTTCTTTATCACATTTCGGTCCTTTATATTTGCATTTTGGTCATTTTTTTCGAAAAAAAATTATATTTTGGTCCTTTTTTTTTACATTTTGGTCCTTCGAAGTTTTAATATTCACATTTTGGTCCAGGGGCCTCAAATTGGTCCTGTTTTTTAAACAAAATTACATTTTGGTCCTTCTTTATCACATTTCGGTCCTTTATATTTGCATTTTGGTCCTTTTTTCGTAAAAAAATTATATTTTGGTCCTTTTTTTTACATTTTGGTCCTTTATATTTGCATTTTGGCCCTTCGAAGTTTTGAAATTTACATTTTAGTCCAGGCAGCCACGTCACCAGGGGTCTATTTGTAAAAAAAAAAATATTTTTTTTATATTTTGGTCCTTTTTTATTTACAAATTGGTCCTTTTTTTAAAAAAAAATTACATTTTGGTCCTTCATTTTTACATTTTGGTCCTTTATATTTGCATTTTGGTCCTTCGAAATTTTAATATTCACATTTTGGTCCAGGGGCCTCAAATTGGTCCTGTTTTTTAAAACAAATTACATTTTGGTCCTTTTTTTTCACATTTCGGTCCTTTATATTTGCATTTTGGTCCTTCGAAGTTTTAAAATTTACATTTTGGTCCTTTATTATTTTTCTTGCCTGGTGCAGCCAAGTCACCAGGGGCCTATTTGTAATAATTTTTTTTTTACATTTTGGTCCTTTTTGATTTACAAATTGGTCCTTTTTTCGAAAAAAATTTACATTTTGGTCCTTTTTTCTCATTTTGGTCCTTTATATTTGCATTTTGGCCCTTCGAAGTTTTGAAATTTACATTTTAGTCCAGGGGCCTCAAATTGGTCATATTTTTTAAAAAAAATTATATTTTTGTCCTTTTTTCACATTTTGGTCCTTTATATTTGCATTTTTGTCCTCCGAAGTTTTAAAATTTACATTTTGGTCCTTTATTATTTTTCTTGAAAAACTAAAATAAAATTATAATAAGTTGAACAATATTAATAAAAGAACATCTTGCAAATATTTAAAAATAAAATATCACAAAACTATTAAAAAATACATAAAAAGAAAACTAAAATAAAAAATAGATGTTTAAATAGATATTTTCTATGAATATATTTGCAAGGTGTTTATTTATTATCATTTAATGTTAGTTTTTTTATGAATAAAGAATGTAATATTAAAATTATATAAACAAAATATGTAATAATTTAAATTTTTTTAAATCACTACGTGTTAAGAAGTGTTTATGAATTTTCTTAAAATTAATAAAAAATAACAAAAATAAGTTTTAATTATTACATACGAGATTTGGAGGGTATTTTGGAAAAAAAAAATTAATATCATCCATAAGGAGTATTTTAAAATAAAAGTTTGGTAAAGAGTTTTTTTTTTTGGGAGTTTACGAAAAGATAGAGAATTTTTTATAATATCCAAAAAAAATTAGGGGGTTAAAAATATACCAAATCATGGATGTGCGAATAATCATGACATAATTTAAATTAAAAGATTCGAACGAAACGGTTAGCGATGACATCGTCAAACTTTGTTGTTGGCTGACCACACAAAGGACGAAAAATATTTGTACTAAATATGTAGCGAAATTAAAGATTTGTGAAATTAAAAACACTCTTTTTTTCAGCAATGTTTTCTGAACTATTATGTTCTTAATAAATTTCATGACGACTCATTCGTTCTTTTTCCTTATTTTACTTATGAAGTATAAAATATAGATAATTTTTTTAGCAATAACCGTTTGAATTATTCAAGAAATCCGGCTCTTAAAATTTTCAAACGATTTTTGCTACAAAATTTCACTCGCACACAACACACTAAATTACACATATAATAATGATTACAAAAAGAAAGTCACATACACAAAACGAACAACAATTTTTTTCAACTTCATTACTTATAAACTCGAACAGCCCCGCGCAATTGCGCGGGGGTAATGCTAGTATTTTATAATTTTATAGTAGGTCCTTGTAATGCTAAATTGATATTATTTATGGGTACTCATGTTATTTTTTTTATGCTTAATTTTTTAGTGAGGACTCTCGTTCCGTTTCAAATTAAAAATTCAATTTTTTTTCTAACATGTCATCTTTATTTTTTTAATGCATTTGAATTAATTTTAATAAACATATAATTAGATATTTGATACTTATTTTTATTGCAATTACAATGTCACTAAAAACTAAATTATGTTATAATTATTGTATAATGAATAAAAAAATTACAATATTGTTTATAGGAGGCACATGTATTTTTGCAATGTATAATTATTTAATTTTAAAAGTACAGTGAAAGAACACATGAAAAAATATTTATCATGAATTATGTCTTACGATAGTTTAAATTATTGTATAATATATTTTCTTAGATATGCATGGTTATTTTGGTTTTATAAAGAAAACATGCAAAGTATAGTTAAACATGTATAATCAATGTGTCATAGACTCATAATCCAGTTGGTTGGATATGAGACGCAAATATCACATATTGTGAGAAATTGTGGATTCGAGTTACATTGACATTAATGAATGATGGACCACTAACCATTCTCATTTTGCTCTCTTTTTTAGTTTTGAAATATTTATTTAGAAAATGTCACGAAAAGTACTCAACTTTGCTTTACACATTTACAATATTTTTAAGTTTACAGATCATATCTAATTTATGTGAATATAATCATGTCAAAATATATGAACATTCATTCAGTTATTAGAAAATGACTTGCTTCGAAATTCCATTTAAAAAATCTCACCATAGATCAAGAAAAATTATAATTCTTCTTGAAAAAATAAGTTGAATGGAAGAAAATACAACTACCATTTGTTTTTAAACTGTAACTGTTAAACCCCATTTCAAGATGCCGGTCTAATAAATTTTTTTCCTTGCAAAAATATTAGGATGGTGCTATTTGCAAGAGCCAACATGACTTAACTAAGAGCAACTCTTTTTTTTTTTATCAAATGACTGTTATGTCTTATTAACGATTATTAATATTTATTACACTTATCCATTAGTGCAATTATCTTTCATAAATAAATGTGTATAGGAATTGAGAAATAATAATAATAATAATAATAATAATAATAATAATAATAATAATACACTTTACAAATTCGAAGACTAAATATCATTTTTTAGATGATGATTTAAAATCATGGACATCATTAAGATAAAAAAAAAAAGAATGTATGAATAATTTGACTTATTTAGATTTTTATATTTATTAGATTTTATTCTTCATAATATTAAAAAAGATAATTTTGTATGATTGAGAAATGATAATAACACTAATATATGAGTGTAATAAATAACAACCAAAATAAATAGAGGTATAAATGTCATTTGTTAGCAAAAATTTAAATTATTCTTAATTAAGTCATGTTAATTCTTGCAATAGCAAATTATGCTGAGATTTAAACATCTTGAATGCGATAAAAATTCGTTTTTAAACATTTAAATATGTTTGACGTGTGAAAATTTGAATAGTATTAAATATATCATGCATAATTAATTATTATACACCATCTTATTTTATGTATAAAATCTGTTTGACGAAGTTGATTGGGTTGCATCATATTCATCAAATAAAAGAAATATTCATCAAATAATAAAAAAAAAATTACTAGTATGCACGTCTAATTAAAATATAACGAGAAAACAACTTTCTAGGTATGGATGGCTCTCTGCCATCCTTCAAAAAATATATATATATATATATATATATATATATATATATATATATATATATATATATATATATATATATATAACGAGAAAACAACTACACAAAATTCACCAAAATGACATTTTCGAACTCTGAAGGTGAAAAGAGTAATTAATGGATGTTAAAATTGTGTTTATAATAATCAAAATCTATCCAAACCAGTTTGATTAGGTACAATAAAAAATATGTCAAGTGCATAAACACTAATTATAACATATAACAAAGATATATGTTTAAATCGTAACATAATTTTGATGATTACGATTAATATTTTTTAATAATGCCTTTTATAATAAACTTAAAACTAAATAATGGTTTCGGATCATTTGTGCCACAGGTTATAAATATTTTCTAGTCAAAGAGAATAGGAGCTTGCTAATCCGCGTTTACTATTTTTAAGAGAATCCTAACAGAGTTAGAAATTAGACCAAATACAGACCATTCAATTCTCATATAAATTCATCATATACTTTCAATTCAAACAATAAAAAACACCTTTCCAAAATTCAGAGCGATAGTCTAAAGAAATTCAGCTTATTTTGTTGATGGAATTCCCTAATATCTTATTGTGTGCTCATTATTCAAACCAAAAACAAAAGAACGAGGCCGAGAAGACGACGCAACAACCAAGCCAGATTGAAAAGAAGGCACCCATTTCGTTAAAACTCGACCCCAAGAGAATGAAATATTCAGACGAGAATTTGGGGATCCCGTTGTTGTCTCCTCTGGCCGTTACTCCTCCTAATTGGGATACTAATAACGAAAATGCGAATGAAGAGGGAAAAAGTGAAAATGTATTTCCTGTTTCGAGTCAGGAGTGGTGGACCCCAGCTTCGCCAATGGCCGCTTCCGAACCCGTTTCTCTTATCGGTTTATTGCAAAACAAGCATTAGGAAGAACGGTGTTTCGTCGCTTGGAGGAATCCTAAAATCCTGAATTCAATTTGGCCATGTTTGTTTTCATGTTCCTTTTTGCATCTTCTGACGACAGAGGCAATGGGGGCAGAGTTTCAATACATTATTTAAAATTTTCTAGAGAAGAATCTATCGATTTGTTGTAATGTACATTTATTTTATTATGGGTTTATTTTTAATTAATTTTTGCTTGAAGAAATTTATGTTCTGTACAATTTATATTTTTTTTCTTTTCGGTTTGGCTAGTTTTTCTTGAAACAAAATTACAAGTTCCGTGGATCGTTAGTTTTTGAAGCGTTTTGCTCAAATACAAAAGGAAATAATCAGAAAAAAAAAAATAACAAAACAAATATATTAACCTTCCATTTATGAATATACAGAAATTTACATGAATTAACCTTCCATTTATGTTCTGTACAATTATAATTCATCTTAAGTAAGGACTATTTTGTTCGAGTTTAAAATTTTCTTTGGAATATACAGAAATTTACATGAATTAACCTTGCCTGGCTGCATGAATTGACATGCATGATTATCGTTACATATACAGAAATCAATGTATGCAATTGGGCATATATCAATTATCAATTATAAAAGTAAAATTTGCTTGAACTATTTAGAGTTAGAGGTTTCCCGCCAAAATGGATCTTATGGATAAAAAACCTCCTCATCTCATCTTCTTCTTCAATCAAAATAAATGGAGAACAATCACCTTATTTCTTCCACCAAAGAGGACTACGACAAGGCGACCCGCTATCGCCTCTACTCTTTAATTTGGCGATTGACACCTTTCAAAGAATCATAAACAATATCGACCCACTATTGAGGTGTTCAACAAATGTGCGGTCAAGGATCCTACAATACGCCGACGATACTCTCCTATTCGTTGAAGCCCACCCGAACAACCTCAAAATAATAAGCAAGGCCATGGAATTTTTCACACAAATAACGGGATTGACGATCAATTGGGAAAAAACAAGTTTCTCGCCAATAAATATCCCGTCCGAGCTAGAGGAGGTAATCAAAAAAATAACAAAATGTAACAAAAGAGAGTTACCGATCCAATACCTCGGTACCACACTCTCGGCGAAGAAGCCAAGAAAAATAATATTCTTACCCCTAATTAAAAAAATCCAAGACAAAGTAGCTAATTGGAAAGGCAAACTATTATCTTTGGGCGGGAGATTGACCCTAATACAAGCCACTCTAGCATCGATACCTATCTACCAAATGCAATCCATTAAGTTACCAATATGGGTAATTAGTGAAATAAACAAAGTAATGAGAACTTTTCTATGGAAAGGGAGCGATAAGTGCAATCCCGGAAATTGCCTAGTAAAATGGTCAAAAGTTTGTTTGCCAAGAAAATTCGGAGGCTTGGCAATACCGAATATCAAGATAAAAAATGAAGCGCTTCTTCTCAAGGCGCTATGGAGGTTAGATAAACATGAAGATAACCTATGGACAAATTGTCTAAACAACCTATGGACAAATTGTCTAAACAATCTATATGGAATCCACAACACTCTCGAGCTTGAGAATTATCCCACAAACAAACTATCTTTCTTCCTCACAAATCTCCAAACGCTCATACCTATATACCGAGCCGCAACAATAACCAATGGCTTAAATACAACATGGCGATGGTCAACCGACGGGGAATATAGTGCCATGAATGCATACAACTTCCTCATTAATCCCGGAATAACATCACGATGGCAAGAACAATTATGGAAAACAAAAGTGCCGACGAAGATCAAAATCTTCTTTTGGTTGGCCCTTGAGAAAAAGTTGAATACACGCGACATACTACAAAAAAAAAGGATGGCAAAATGACACAATATGCAAATTGTGCGGACGATTTGAAGAATCGGCTTTCCATCTATTGTCCTTGTGCTCATATACGATCGCGGTTTGGAGAAACATAGAACGCAAAATCCTAATACCGTTAAGATTTTCGCCACAAATAGACATATATGAGTCATGGCAAATAAACCGAAAGAAAATAGATAAAACCCTAAGGGATGACTGGGATTTAGTGTGGCTTGCGATAAGTTGGAACGTATGAAAACAACGAAATGAAAGGATTTTCACAAACAACACGAAAACACCACTACAAGTAGCGGATAAAGCTCTAACAGAGGCAATCGGATGGAGAAATGCAATCCCACGGAAAATAACACCAATATAAACTGAGGCGCATACCAATTCGTTTAAGAGCACTAATAAGGGTACTCGAAGACCACTACGATTTGGAGCACAGGCGCATCATTGCGGATTGCTGCCTTGGCGCTCTATTCTTCTTTCACTCTTTTTATTTTATTAGTTTTATTTTTTTCTAGTATTTTTATAAATATGTAAATCACTCCTTTTCATATCTATAAAAATCGACTGATACCTCTTGGTATTCATTCAAAAAAAAAAATTATAAAAGTAATCACAAATACAAAAATAAGAAATGCAACCATACAAAAAAAATGATAGGCTTATTAGGAAATCATTTCAAAGGGAAATCTTTAATATCAAAGAGGCAATATGGGAGGCAATTTCATCACACACTCTCTTCGCACATATCTGGTGAAGGTGGAAGACCTTCAAGCCGGCAGCGATTTCTTGAAGACGGCGACATCGGTCTCTTTAGCTCATCTTCAAGTCCGATTGGGATCGATCGTGCTTTCGGTACAGAAAAGAGCTCCTTACACGCTGTTATTTCTGGCTGGAGATGCGACGCGACGCCAACAGACAGCGAGGTCACTTTGATGCCAGAAGACGACCCAGGTTGGCGCTCGATTCCTTGATGCACGAGCACAAACAAGCCTTGGGACATTGCAGCTCGATTCCTTGATGCGCTCGATTTCCTACTGCGTCGATTTCTCAATTCCTTGCTAATGGAATTGGAGACTCCTCTGTTTATGGATCAAAGAAGACCACGTGGTCCTATGCTGAATTATGTCTTGGACATCGATGTGCAAATTGAATTAGGGTTATTGACGGTAGTAAAGTGATAGTAAGATTAGACCTAGCTAACCTTACGTTTATGGTTCTTTCTAGTTCTATAGTGATTCATGTGTCGTGGACCATGAATCAATTATTTTATATTCTTTTCTTTTTTTTGTAATCGCATTTTCCTTTAATGATATACGCAACAAATTTTATCTGTTTGCCTTCAAACAAACAAAAAAGGCAATATGAAAATATCGACAATATCATACATTTCAATTCCCATAACGAGAGCAACCAACCAAGATATCTAATTTGGAAGGACCCCGTTCTTACGCCCCACGTTAAAAGTTTCTTATGGACGTTCAACGTCTTAATTAGCTATATCCCATATCTCCCCATATTTTCAGACCCCAGTCCGCACCAAAATGTCATCCCAACGGCATACAAGTCGCACCTAAGAATACCAATCATTAACCCGGTTTGTCAAGACTGCCAATCACAAAACGAGAATCTTATACACCTTTGCTTCCAATGCCCTCCTGCGAAAATTACGTGGTTTACCTCGGGCCTAGCTCTGAGTATAAAACATACAAGGTCCATTGACGGATATATTAGCAAATTTCGCAAAATGCCTAAATACATGTTGCTTTCGCATTTTGGCAAACACATTGTGGATGTTACGGAAATAAAATGTCAAGTGACGTTTAATGGGAAGAAACACCCACCCGATGAAGTCAATATGACAGTCATGTGCACCCCAAATTCACCATCATAATGCAGCCATAAGAAGCAAACATGTATGGTTCCCGATGCACACGAGACCGAGGGGGCATAGGATTTATTCTACTCAAGGGAGCATTGTGAAGCAAGAGAGATATAGTCCGAACCGTATTCGAAGAAATATCCGATTCGAAAAAATATGTCCGGATATTTTTAGAATTCGGATTTCCATATTCAGGTATATGTTATTATTAAGTTGGTTAATTAATATATTGAAAGCGAGCATTTGAGCACATGCATGCATGCACGCAAAACTCAGAAGAAAGAGATTTCAAAAACCGATTTACAGTACACATCAAACATCTCTCTACCATTCAATCAATATTCTTTTTCGCTCTTTTTTACACAAATAATAAAAAACGGGCACCCCTCTATGCATATCTAAATGTCTAAAATTGAGAGAAAGATCCCGCCCACACGCATTCCTCCGATTCTGTCATATCATCCTTTCGTTGCAAAATTTAGAAGTCGAACTCTCCCATTGCCTACACACACACATCCAATCAGTACAAATGAGAGAGAGAGAGAGAGAGAGAGAGAGAGAGAGAGAGAGAGAGAGAGAATAGAACCTTGTTGAAGAGAATATCCTTGCCGTTGAGATGCATGATACCATCCTTCAAAGTGCACTTCCACCTATTTTTCGTCCTCGTCACCTATTTCACGCATCCCAAATAATAAATAATTCGAATTTATTAAGGATGAAAATAAAAAAAAGACCTTGTCGAACTGGGCGAGAACGAGATGCTGAGGCTGAGCATCTTGATCGTCAGCTTGTTCCAAATCATCGTCGTCCTCGTCATCGTCGTCGTCTTCATTCAACGGAGGCTCCTCATCCTCGTCCTTATTTGTTGGCTTCGGCGTCACCAGTCCACCTGGCGTTGGTGTTCTCAGATCTGCTTGTTTATTTATTCATTTTAACCCCTCGAATAATTATAATTACAATATGTCATGTATTTTTAATTAATTAATTAATGGGTGTACCGTGTTCAGCAGGCGTGTTGACGACGTTGTTGTAGTCTTCAGATGGCGCGTTTTGATATGTGGGTTGATACTTTTATTTTAGAGGATAAAATAATAAATATGTTAGCAATAAATGAATAGTTACAAAATTGTGAGATTTATATAATTAATTACCTCGTATTCGTCATTAACGCCATCACGCTGAGGAATCACCGAAGAGGAAGAATTTCCTTTTGTTTCTTTACCGGTTAATTTAAAAACTTGATCATTGCTCACCTATTTCATTTATTTATTCATCACTAATAAGTTTCCAATTATAATTATTGGAAATTTGGAGGAATATTAAATTTAATATATACTTCGAACTCGACGATGACATCAGCAGAACCGTCTTGTTGTGGCATGTAGTTATTGTTGCCAGTATAAAGATGAGACGCAAATTCATCTCTCTTGCGCTTTCCACTTGCAATTGTCAAGAAATCCTTCCATGTTTTTCATTTATTCAAAAATATTAATAAGAAAATATCCCAAAATAAAATTGTACTACAAATTTTGAAGAGATTAATTGAAATACCTGAGTTGGAGCATGATTCGGTCCTTCCGTGTTTGGATCCTCTCTTCCTTCCACATAAGCTAAAAAAAAAAACTTCTCTTTAATCTCATTTACAAAATATAGAAAATTTGAGGTATTATGATGAATAAATATACCGATATTAACATCAACGCCCAGTGGTCGAGTAGAGCTCATCCAAGGCGAAGGTGGAGGCTTTGAAAAACAAAATCGAAGTTAAATTAAAAAGTTACAGAATGAAAATATAAAAAGATTTTGAATTTGGAAAATACCATGTAAGGATTAGGCCTTCCAGCTTTGATTTCAACGCCATTTCGCATATCGCTCAAGGGAGAAGGAGCATAATCTGAGGGTCCAGTTGGGATATTGTACATTCCTGAATCCATACCTGGCAAGGGAGTTTGAATTGGTGTCTGTAATGGAGTCTGCAACCAAAATCAAACCCTAATCAGTTCAAATCTCAAATCAGAATTACAGGAAAGAGAAATTGAAGAGGGGGGAAGGAAGTACGGGAGGAAAGAGCATCTCAGCCGTTGGTGTCTCGTACTCCTCAGTGAGACCCTCGTAAGGTACGTTCAGATCGTGAACGGCGTTCCCCTGACCTGGTATTCTAGGCTGAGAAGGCCTCTCAATGGCTCCGCTGATTGCTCCGCACTGCATCATCTTCATCTCCCACAACTATAATCACCGCCCACAAATCAATAGATCAGAAATCAAAAAATGAATTAATCAAAAAAGGGGGAAATTCCAAGAAAAAAATAACGAGAAGGGTAAACAAGATTACGGATTGAAGTTCGCTGAGGACGGCCTCGCCCGCGCCGTAGTCGACGAAGCTACTACGAACCTTGCCGATGACGTCATCGATGACATCGATGTAAACCCTAGAGACATTGCTGGACATGATTTCGACCGGATCGAACGATCTGGAAGGAGAAGAGTGGAATCGAGGGAGCTGAGCCGAGATAGATAGATTAGGGTTTTAGAGAGAGAGAGAGAGAGAGAGAGAAGAAGAGAGAGAGGGGTGAGGTGGGTGAGGGAGCGGACGTGAGAGAGAGAAGAAGGAAGGGAATTAAGAGAAGAATATAAATAGGTTTGGGTCCGAAATGGAGAAGGTGGGGCCACGTGTCGTGATCAGGAAGCAAGTGAGACCATTGGATGGCTGATTTAATAACGGGAATGGGCGGCGTCACAGATAAGCTTTTCTTCTTTCTCGCCTCTTCGGGAACTCTTTTCTGTATTTATATGTATTTATATGCTCTCTCTTCTTGATTATAATAGAAGGCACATACATATCTCCACATTTCTCACCATAAGAACCTCGTAGATGTCATTCTCTGATTTTTTTTCCTTGTTAATTGGACTGTCCAATTCCGGGCCGTTCATGTATAAGCAAATATTTTTTTAGTCTGCTGAAATATTTCGACAATCTAGGTTCATGCTCGTTAATGCAGTCGTGTACAAGGACGAATCTAGAAAGGACTAGTGGGGCCCTCATTTTATAAAATCATAAGCATCATGTATATACAAAGCAAGTTATGTTTAAAAATATGGTTTAAACACAAAGAGATTGTTGCTTCGGTGGTAGTGTGTGTTGCACTGTATAGCACAAGTGATGCTTGTTCCAGGTCTTGCAAAGATCTTTTTTCTTATATTTTTTTGTAATAAAAGTTTTCATACTCCCCTCTCTCCTTCTTGTGTTTACAGTGTGGTTCGTCTCTGGTCGAGCACATCAAATCAAGGATACTAATTTCGAATTCAGACCAAAACGAATTAATGGGCGATTTGTCGAATGACGTGTATGCACTCCAATTATTAGAGCTGATAATTCTGATTTGAAATTTTTTCAACACTTCAGAGAGTGAATGCATTGATTTTTTTTATCGCAACAGACCAACCAAGGAAACACGAGGTTTGATTAATATTTTCATTGAAATTGTAGTGAATTTTCCAGTCGTTCAGTACCCTGTTATTACCGCCTAACGTAACATTGGAAAGAGGTGTGAATCCCATGTAATCATCACTAATTTCATGTAATCTGGCTCTGGTGGGTTGTGTGTGATTAATTTCGTATAATTACCACAATAATAAACATTTAAAATATGTGTTAATTTTGAATGACCTATTAATTAATATATACCATATTGGTGCGGTAATTATTTTTCATGATAATTAGTGTTTTAGGGTTAATTGGTGTACATTGTTATATTTGTCATTATTAATTTACATATATGGTATGTGTATTGAGTAGTAATTCAAATATTTTCTCTTTATTATTGCTAGGATTCTTGATGTGTTTGTTCGTTTCAATTTTTATTGAGATTTAATGGAAATAATTTAGGAGGTGTTTGTTCGTAGAGTTTTGAAGTTCTGACTAGGAATCCATGTTTTTTGAAATATTTTAAAATGGTTCTTTGATGTGCTGGCTAAGAAGTTAAGTTTTGAATTTTGAAACTTTCCGATTCATGAAAACTTATTATTCTTGTGAGCTTTTCTAAACTTTGGTTGGAGTGGATTATTCAAGAAATTGAAGAGAGAAATTTTTTTAATATGAGAAATATGTCAAAAAAATAGTTATATATTTTAGATTATTTCATTCTATTATAATATTTCGACATGTTAACATCTCGTAGAATTGAAATAATGTGTAAATTACATTTAATTGAAGAGTGGTGCATTTTATTAGAAGATAATCAACAATGCAAATAAAGAAAAAAAAATTGTTAGTATTTAATGTGAAAAAAGTTGTTAATATTTTTGACACACTAGTTATACAATTTTGTTATTAGTATTTAATATTTTACATATGATATCTCTATCTTCCAATTAATAAATATATATAATTTTTTAATATAAAATATATATAATAATGTTGGTATAAGTTATATTAATAATATTTTAATAACTTTAATCTCAAAAATTCATTAAGTATATTCACTTGAATTTTATATTTATTTTGACACCATATTACTATATCTCGCATAACATTTTTTTATTTTTATTTGTGAAGATATCATGTAAGAAAATACAATGCCAAATAATATAAAAAATATCTATTTAATATTTTAATAATTGAATTTAAATAATTATTATTTTTATAAAAACTTTAGTCGTGAGAATTCTATTTTAATAAATATGTATATTTGTGTTTTTGTTTAAACAACTTTGATATTGAAATTTTCAAAATTGAACCTAAATGAAAGTTAATATTTTACCAATTAAAATTAAAATATAAATTATTTCTTAAACTTATAAAGATAAACAATTTAGTTATTTTATACCAGAACATAATATAATCATAAAATACATTCTTAATTAGGCTTGAATCAGCTATATAAGATGATGAAGTTAATCTAATGTCAAAATAATTTATTTTAATATAATATAATTTCATCATAACAATTATCATTTTGAATTAAAATAAAAAAACATGATTACCATGCTCGTCACTTATCGCGAGTATTATCTAGTAACAATCAAATTTCACGTCATGTTAATTGCAATAATTTAATTAACTTACATACCCTTTAACACATAATTAATAGATGGAGAGAGAGGCGTGGAGTAGTAGAGAGAACGGCGAGATTAACATGGTTTGACGTCATTGTGAAGTAAGCGAAGATCTGGTGATGGAATCATGTGTACATTATATTAACTTCATCATCTAAACATCTTTAATGAGATGGACAAAAATAATTAATTAAATTGATTATTAATATTAACATATTAAAATGAATTGACTTGTCAATTAAACGTATCAATTAATCATTAATCAGAATGTTCATCAACTCAACTAGTTTATTTGTGCACCTCATCAAACATGTTGGGGGTGAGACTGAGATGGGGAACATATATATTTTTCCATAGGTCTGGCTTACCGACAGAGACAAATATAGATATACAAGGAATTTTTGTTATAAGAGATGGCCCAAATATTGTTTGCTATTTATAGGCCCAAGTAAGTATTATTATGGATTAAGCCCAATATGATAACAATTCAATTATATAATTTCAGTTTGATAATCTCCACAACTCACTGGTACCAGCAAATCAATTAAATGTGATAAACTCACTGGTACGAATACATTCAACGGTACCGACAAATTAATTCAATGTGATTTCAATCTGTATCCAAAAATTAAATCATTATCATATCGAATTAATATTGTGTAATAATATTTCATGTCTGTAACAAATCAGACAAATTATAAATAGCGACCCTAACTATATTTGTTAACAGACACAGCAGTTTAACCGGTAAACCCACTGGTCCGAGATTAATAGCATTTGATTTCTACAATACTATTTTACAAAGAGCATATGAAATCCAGATTAATAATGAATTTTAATTTGTTTTAATTGATTCAAAGCACCAGAATTGCTCCTTTTATTGCAAAAGTCAAAATCTCCAGCAACCTGCACAATATAAACACATGGCCTCAAATCTAAAAATCAGTACAGTAAAAACTAAAAAGAAACACACACACATACACACCTTGTTAAAGATGCATTTCCAAATGGCCTTCTTGTTTGTTTTTTTTGACCTATATATTTCATAATTTTAATTCAAACATTCAATTTGTGATTACTGTTCTAACTAATTCTCGATTGATCAAAGAGAGAAAAAAATGGAACCTTTTCAAATTGTGCAAGAACAATGTTCGTATTCTCATCATCATCATTGAAAAGTATCTCTTTATCTTCACCTCCACCAACTTCATTATCGTTTTGATTTTGATTCGTGGCCACTCCATGTTCGGTTTTAGTGTCGGTTATGTCATTGTAGTCCTCTAACGCTGTGCTTGAGTTTGTAGGATCCGACTTAATAAAAAAAATATAAAAGTACACAAGATAAGAAATAGATCGAGAATGAATTCATAATTGGTTAGATTTTATATAATTACATCAAATTTGTTGTCAATGCCATCAAGCCGAGGAAGCATATAATATGAAGGGGAAGAAGAAGAATTAGCGATTGGCAATTCACCCCATTTGCGCTTCTTGGAAGCGAACTCCGCGAAGTAATCCTACACATAAATTAGGTTGTTTTTAAAGAAACTACGAGTCTTTGAACAAAATCAAACCCAAAATAGTATGATTGGAAAGAAAATCGAGAAAGGAAAGGAATTACCATGTTTATTTTATCGCGGAGGTTCGCAATCGGTATATTCAGATCATGGGCCGGGTTCATATGATCTGGGAATACGGACCAAGTTGGCATCTCTACGTTTAGATCAGGAATTGGGTTCACCCGACCTGATAATACGGACCAAGTTGGCACCTCTACCTTTAGATCATGAATCGGGTTCACGGTACCCGGTTCACGTTTAGCCGAAGGTGGCATCTCTTCAGTCAGATCGTGAACCCGATTCACTGGTAGTATAGCCGGCGGGGGCATCCCTACATTAAAATCAAAAATCGGGTACGCGTGACTCGATAGAGGTTTAGCCACTTGTGGCTTCTCTTCAATCAAATTGTGGACCCGATTCACTGGTAGTATAGCCGGTGATGGCATCCCTACATTTGGATAAAAAATCGGGTTCGCACGACCCAATAGAGGTTTAGCCGGAGGTGACATCACTTCAATCAGACCGTGAACCTGATTCACCGGTGGTGGCGTCTCTATGTTGAGATTGTGAGTTGGGTTCACCTGATCCTGTACTTCTACTCGCTGGATCATCCTTGTCTTCCACAACTGGAATCCAACAAATCATGCCAAAATTTTATCAATACAATAAATAACTCACAAAGGAAAAATTGAAAAGAAAAAGTGTAGGACTAGAAGTGAAAGAAATTACGGATTTGAGCTCATTAAGGGCGGTCTCTCCGGCACCATCAGATACAAAGCTGTCACGAACATTACTGATGACGTGTTCCATGACAATGTCATTAATCGATGAAGTGGCATTTTTTGCCATAATTTCGAGAGGATCGATTATATTAGGGTGAAATTGTTTGAAATAGACTGAAATCGGTCGAATGTAGTGAGAGGAGAAGGAAAGAGAAGAAGCAGGGTGATTAGCGGACGTGAGAGAGAGAGAGAAATGGCGAAGGGGGATTATGAGAAAGATATATCTATATATATATATATATATAGGCAGGAATCTTTCATTTATGTACCCATTGTTCTCGTTAATTACATCAAGGAATTGCTAATTTGCGGAATTACCATAACCCTTATTTCAAATACCATCAACGAAGCTGCTGATATTCATTATTTGTTTGCAATTAATTCAATAAACTATAGTGATGACAATATAATTGTATTAAAAAAAGTCGAAACGTGTTCAATATTACTTCCAAATCACAAATTGATATGATGATAAGAATAAAGAGTCGTATCAAAAGTTTTGACAGGCCTACAAACTTCGTTGAAATTATGAAAAATATATTGAAGGATGGTGTTACTACAATGGTCGTATTTATTATATCAAGGATGACTATTTGTTTATATATATATATATATATATATATATATATATATATATATATATATATATATATATATATATATATATATATATTTGCTTTTTATTTGGTTAGATTGTGTTCGACTAAATTAATATAGCACTTGCAATAATACAACCCACATTAAAGTGACATTCTGATGGTTATTTCGTAAGTTCTACGTTAACTTTGATAGAATAGTTAGTTCTGGATTAATATAATTAAAAATGAGTTTTAAGAGGATAAATTTTATATTTGTTGTTTTGAAGGGACAAATATGATATTTTATGTTTTATGAAAGGATTACCCCTTCGTACAAACCTGTAAAGTTTTTATTACTCTTACAAATTTACACGCAATAATATGATAATGTATATATGATCTGTTTATTTTTAAATCAATAACATAAGCCATTGATAGAAGTCTTTATTGGGATTAATCATTTTTCATTAAAAAAAAAGGATGAAATTTTTTTTTGTTACTTCTTATTTTTAGTTTAATCAAATCAAGCAATCTACAATTCGGCCCAGGAAACTACTTCCTTGGATTTCTTTTATTTTTGTGCAAAATAAATTTTTATGTATGATCTTGATAATAATTATAGTATCTTTCAAATTCCATTTTTCAGTATGCCAGGACCAAGCGTTCGAATGCATAGTATAATTTTTCTGAAAAATTACACCCTTTCGTTTGATCTTATCCAAAAATTCTAAATTTGATTTTATTCTTTTCCAAAACGATTTTCTTGTGAATCTAATTCGCCAAAATGTTAGGACTAATTAAAACACATTTTTACCGTAATTCGAATTAAAAAACTTACACAAGTAGTTTTTAAAACGATGGTTCTTGTGAATCCAATTCACAAAAATCCTAAAATTAGTTTCAAAAATGGTTCCCATGAATCCAATTCATGAAATGAGTTTTAAAACCTTTTTAACCAACTTAATAACGATTAATAATTGATTAAAAAATCAGTGTTGAATTTTTTTATAAAAATCCAAATCATATGATCACAAAATTCATTTTTTTCTCTAATTTAATTCGACGAAAACGTTGAAAATATCGATCTTATATCACTATTGGGAATTTTCGCACCCACGTACCACACATGGGACAGCGAAACATGCGGGAATCATCCAAAACTTAGATTTCGTTTAGACGTTTTATGTGTACGTAAGGAATATTATTGGGACAATACCTCACCGAATCCACGGTGTACAATGAGTTGAAGCAATAACATTCCGTCTTGCTCTTCTTCTTTTAGGTTGAATGGTCCTTCTCGATCACTTCTTCCCGGTTGATTTGTTTTCCTTGATCACTTATAACCCCTTATTTGGAAGCCTCTAATCTTGATCCATGTGAATTCGTCTTTTCGAAAATTCAATAAACATCTTAGTTAGATTATTAAATCCTTGAGAGCTTCTACCATAGGCTCTTTTTTAAAACAAAAAGTATGCAGTGCCAGAAGTAAAATACAATAATTCTCCCGAATGCAAATATATGCAAATATATGGAATGATTTGAATTTTGAAGTGGATCCCACAAATTTTAATACCTAAATAATATGTTCGGGATGATTTCAATGAAAAACTTGTGTGCTTGTAGCATTCTTGTTTTTAAAAAGGGGATTTATAAATTTATTTCTTATCATTTAATTTAATTCATTATTGTTGTTCTCCATTATTTTCTTTTTTTCTCTTTCTCTCCTTCCCAGTTTACTGACATTTTTTTTTCTCCACTCTCTCTCTCTTCATAACTCTATCATGAGAACTTAATTCTTCAATTTTGAACAAGAACATTTAACGAATATATATTTCCCATCATAATATACTCTTCAATTTTGAAGAAGAGCATGTTACAAATATATATTCCTCATAGTAATATACTTTATTTTTTTTAACAAACTCTAGGTGATTTTGTGATGTTTCTCAATTTTGAAGGATTGTCCGGGTCTAAATCTGCACTAACATAGTATTTTTTGTACAATCAAAACATATTTATGTTGATCAACAATCTTTTCCTTTTTAATATCAAATAAAGAAGCAAGCAATACATTATAGAATAATTGGAACATAAATGTAAACGGTAATTTTAGAATAATTTGTCAGGACTTAGAAGTTCTGGAGAATATGTTTGTACGGGCGAACAGAGAGAGAAAGCTTCCATGACCATATCAAAAAGCAAATTATGGAGTTTGATAAGCAGAAAGATAATTAATTCATTAAATAATTAATACATGTTTTAATAGGAGAGAGGGAATTACAAAATTACATTTTTATCCTTTTAATTGAGGTCTATCATAGTCTTATCAAAATAATTTATGGTAACAAATTTAATTCATACCGTCGAATTATGAAAATTATTTAATCTCATCCATCCAACCAAAAAGAGTCTATGATAAAACAAAATGAATTTATCATAAAACTCTCCTAACTCCTTGTGTGTTT
This sequence comes from Luzula sylvatica, assembly GCA_946800325.1. Classification (NCBI taxonomy): domain Eukaryota; kingdom Viridiplantae; phylum Streptophyta; class Magnoliopsida; order Poales; family Juncaceae; genus Luzula; species Luzula sylvatica. Next base: position 40,068,092 of record OX326961.1, on the reverse strand, counting down.
TATCTTGCAAAACTCAAATTCAAAAATGAAGAAATGTTTTTATTTTGTTATCTCTCCTCTAAACAAGTCTATTTAATTATGAAGACGGAAGTATATTGAACATTATCCGAATATTAGACGTTGTTCGATTATTGCTCGTTTTTTATATTGGACGTTATTCTGTAATTTATGTCATGAATAAAGATCAATTATTCAACTTTGATCACATATGGCCGATCGATGTCATGCTGGTATCCCGAAGAAAAAATGGATATGATTTCTGAACTTTTATAAAATAAACTAATATTAGTTACGGAATTTTCATGTAAACACGATCAAGTATATTATACGGGATCCTTAATTTAAAATAGTTCAATCTGAGTTTATTCACTACTTTGACCTGCTCAAAAAAAAAAAATAGTAATAATACTGAGCTCAACAAAAAAAAAAAATACCCGATTTCATCCCGCATTGGTTACATACTAATTTTTTTTTTAAAAAATAAATGGAGAAGACTAAATGCTCCTTCGTCCATTAATGTCAATAGTTACATACTGATTTTATCCGATGAAAAATTATCACTTGAGGTTCGGAATGAAAATCGATGATTTTTTTGTTGAGATTTGTATCAGTACTCAAAACAAAATACTGTCAAGGGGATCTTAAATTATTGATTATATAAATTTTGGCTAATCTAATCACGAACATGTGCATCCAGTTTGTCTGAGAATGTCAAAGAATATATTACTTACTTTTTTGGAAAGAAAGAATATATATTACTTACTAGCTGTCATTTATTTCATTTTCCTTCCAAAAGTTATAAAAAAATATTCCCCAACCAAACTCAATTGCGTAAAGGATCAAATCTTTATTGCCATGTTTAATTTTGAGATTTTAAGACGTGTTGCCAACAAGGTTAATAGAGAGAAAAATAGAGAAATAAAACTGAGAAAGTTCAATCTATATCTTGTTCATGAGTTTTAAAGTTTTTTTTTGAAATTCTATCTAAAGTTGTTAACAAAAAAAATCAGATGAAAAAAGATGAGAACATATTGTGCTCTATTTACTAATTATACTATATTTTACTTGATAATTAATTATGTACTAATAATTTAATTGTAATGCATATGATGTTTTGGTGAATTATGGTCTAGAGGCAAAGGCAAATTTCCCAAAAAAAAAGATGTAAAGTTAAAAATGCTCAAACATATAAAAAAAAAAAAAATCAGCAAATATCCAAACTAAATTCCTTCCAATTATGTTCATCCTTTAATCACATTTTGGAACCAGTATAAAAAATCCACATATTCACTGTAAAAAATGAAGAAAAAAATCAAACACTATTGAATAAAATTGAACTCTAAACAACATACTCTATCCACAAAACTAGTTCACAATCAAATTATTTTGTCGTGTTGATCGCGAGACCAACACATGCAACTTAGCCCAACAAGCACCTCGACCATCGCCGCCTCCGTCTTCTCCAAGTCTGCAAAATGCAGTGTTTGGACCAAGAGTGTTCTCGGGCCGATTGCAAATCGTTGCGTTCGATCCATGTTTCTCTCTCCGTGCCAATTTTCCGTCTCTTTCGCCATGGGGGCCAACCAGTTCAGTATTTCCTGAACTGCTTGGCCCCATGCATCCGCCACGTCTTGATCTGCCACCTCGCTTGCATCCTTTTTCCAAGATTCTTTTAATTTCGCCTTGACGGCCAAACGTACACCTATAGGCAACTTCTCGTACAATTCTTCTCTAGTCCCCCACTCATCTTCATCTTCATCCTCATCCTCGTCATCATTCTCGTCTCTCGAAGATATATGATTTCCTGAATGTATAGATAATAATTTTTCGGCAGACAAAATCACATTTGCATACCGTCTAGTCATGCCTGAGCTTCCAACCGTACCAGGCGGCGCAACCAACGACTTGACCAATCTTTCCAACGGATTCGATTTTTCGCTTTTACGCACAAACATAGGTGCCGAATGCCGAATTGGGATCTCATAAACATTAGATTTGGGTATCGGGCTCTCCAATGGTCCCGATGAATACTTGATTGAAGGTGCGATCGCATACACCATGTTATTGTGCACAGGAGGTAAACCGTGTACAAATTGACCAAAAACCAAGCAAATTCTGTGAAGGGCCGAAAGAGCTACTTTGGCCATCGTTCCAACCGATTTTTCATAAGTTGCGCACCACAACGACTCCTCCTTCAATTTGCGAATTCTTTGGCGTTGTCCTTTTAACTCCCGCCTTAAAATTTCCGAGTCATGTTGAAATTTTTGTAACGTTTCCACCGCAGGAATCGGTCCGCTATGTCTCTTCCACTCCTCCATTTTCTTCTGGGAGGTCTCCAAGTCATTCAAAGAATCCATTTCGTTGTATAACCGACAAGTCATGGCCACCAATTTCTCCATTTTCTTGATCCTTTTATCTAAACCCTTGGTGAATTTGAATTCTTCGAGTAGAACTGCAAGAGACCCATTCTTGGCATCTGGATACGTATGAGAAAAAGCTCGAGGAAAGGTCGCGCGGCAATTTTTCGACAGACGAGACACCCCATCGGCAGCCAGGTCGAGATCACGGAGAATTTCCGCACAAGCAAGTTGTAGAAGATAAACCTGGTCCGGTGAAGTAAGATAAGAAATACCTTGAGAACGCATAGTGGATCGAAGTTTGCGGATCTCAAAATCCGATAAGGATTGATGCACAGAGACAAGTCGTGCCATTGTAGCTCCGGCTTCGAAAGCTAGAATCTCGAGCGAGTCTGACAGGTTTTGATTGGAGTCGAACGCAGAGCCCTTTCGGGTCTTGAGCCATGATTTGGGCATTAGTGCTACCATAATGGATTTTCTTTGGTTTGTTACTGAAAGAAGAAGAAAAAAGAAGGAAATGGAGGAAGCTTATATGCAAGTAAAATCGTGGATTAGAAGAGGGGGGGCTTGAGTGGATAGAGACAGAGAGACGAATTGGGTGGGGAGGATTGTTGAATTGTTGAATTTGGGGCGGTTGTGAGCAACGCGCAAAGTAGTAATGGAGTTTTTTTGTTGAGGTGTGGAGGAAATGAATGCAATAATCTTATTATACATTGAATAGACATGAAGGAGTCAACCCCTGTGAAAGAGAATCAAGGAAGCAATCAAAATCAAATCGAACATCTTAATTAAATTCCGTGAATATAATCATAATATTTGTAGACTTTTGATTTGTGTTCTATTGTATAATCATTTTGGGGTTTTGCTTTACAGATGGAAAGAGTAGATTGGACCAAAATTGGTTTCGAGATTTTATATGAAACCTTCAAAAGGATTGGTGATTTGGAAAGTTTATAAAATTCTGAACAGCTAGCCAAATATATGGAATATGGAACTAGTCCAATTAAAGTTACTTCGTGGAATTGGATCAATTCAAGTCCCCTTTTGCTCAATTCATTTTTTATTGTTACAATTCAAGCTTGAGAAGGAAGTACTTATTTATTTACTGTTAATTCAATTAAATGTGAACTATATAAGTGTTCATATTGAGCAGTCAAAATATGTAAAAATTAATTAATTTTGGAACAATAATGATGATGATATAATTAACATGGTACAAGCTGGATTGGTAAGTTTCCATGCAATGATTAATTGGAACCCAAATCATTCATTTACACATAGATTCTCTGAAATCCAACGGTTTAGTCAATGCTGGATAAACAAACACCACATTATTGTTGATCCAGTAACCCGTTAAGCCTGTTTACAGAGAATATTGAATATTGAATAGAAAATTTAGTTGATAAGGGCAGGGTGTATGGATGGATCCGTATCCGATCCGATAGAGAGAGCAGACGGTGCGGTGCGTTTAGAAGACAGAATAAAGCTGGTCCAGCCATGGCCAGTTTGTCCTTCCACTTCTGACTAAAAAGTCATAATTAGTTCATTCATCATATTCATGGTCTTTAATTAAACTTCCAAACTTCAATCCAATTATTCAAGTGAATTAAACAAAAAAAACCAACAATATTTGAAGAAAAAACTAGTAAAAAATAAACAAATATCGTGCTAAGTTAACAAAAATAATTTGACTAATCCCTAAACCCTATACCCTAAATTTAGCAAAAATTGAACAAAAATCGCTGGTGAGATAATCAGAGAGGAGTATCATCATGGTAAATTAATTATATCATAAAATGTGATTCAGTGATAACATGTGAATTAAAGCAAAAACAGCACGTGAATTGAACGAAAAAGAAGAACAATATTGAAGAAAAATTTAATAGAAAATAAAGATGCCATGCTCATTTAACACTTTGGAGTTCCCACATCATTTTCATTTTCATTTTCCATGTGTGTTCTTGTCCTCTTCTCTCGAAAGTGACAATTTATCATCAAATTAAACCATCAATTTGTGCATCCATGTAAGCATAATTTAAATAAATTGACTGGCTCAAAGCCCCCAACCACCAAATCCCTTCACTAGATGAGCCCACTATCCATGACAACTAAAAATAATATCCAAACCAAGAAACAATCAATCAAATAAAAAAGAAAATTAATTACCAGTTCAACAAAACATAAACAAATATTACATCAATAATATAATAAAAGAGATAATTTAATATAATAAAGAAGATGATTCATTCCAAATATATTTAGAAATATATTAATTCATAATTCTCAGAGAATCAATCTACTTTTTTTTTGTGTTTCCAAGAAACCGGAAATTCAAGTACTGTTCTACTAAATGTCATTAACAAATTAGAACAAATTGTAAAAATATTTTTTAGTTTCAAGTAATAAAATTTATGTTTGTAATTGAAATTTGATATATATAATTTTATGTAATTCCTTGAATTGAATTAAGGGGGTGTTTGGGGGCATAAAATTAGAGATGAAATTGGATCTTGAGATTCTTATTATGCAAATTTTTTGTTTGGCACATAGAATTATGAAGGGAATTAGATGGTGGAGCATTTCACTATTTCATTTTTGTTGTAAATTGTAATTCCAATATAAAATGGAGTGTCAAAGTGAGGGAAATTACTATTATTGAATCGATATAATTAATATTACCATGATAATTATTAGAATTCCAAGATGAGGGAAATTATTAAGATCAACTTGCTCTTCTTTTAAAATATTTAATAATTATATTATAATATTACCATGATAATAATTATGTTATATTTATAATAATTATTATTATTATCGTATAATGATAATATTGTAATAATATTATTATGATAATAATTATGTAGTAATTTATATTATAATAATAAAGCAATTATATTATAATTATTACATTCACTAAATTAATATAATATTATATATAATATAATAATATATAGTATTTATATAATCATATTATATAATAAGTATTATTATATTGTAATATTATTAAAAATAATAATATTACAATAATAATAATAATAATAGTTTTAAAAATAAACTTACTATATTATAATTATTATATCCGTATCATTAATATAATATTATATATTATTATTATAATGTTATATGATAATAATATTATATAAAATTTAATTAAAATTATTATATTCATATAATTAATATAAGATTATATAATTATATTGTAATAATATTAAATGTACTTTAAATTATTATAATATTATATTTTATACCTATAATATGATAATATTTTTTATAATAATATATATAACATTATATTAATTATATATATATATATAATATAATTACTATGTCTAATATTTATTATATTAATTATATGTAAATAATAATAATATAATAGTATAACATCAATATTATTATATTATTAAAATAATACATCATATGATGTAATATTATGTTATTATAGTAATATAATTATTATATATTATTACAAATAATATATAATATTATATTAATTATATGAATATAATATAATATATCTTATATAATAATATATAATAATTATATTATCACAATAAAATAATTATATTATAATTATTAAATTCATATGATATAATTAATTAATATTAAATTATATTATATATTTTAATGAACATTTTTACTACATTCTTTTATAACAAAATTCCAAAAAAATTTAAACAATCAAACAAATAATTATATTTTCCAACATCTTATAATTTGGGCATCCAAACAAACTGTGGAATTACTAATTCCCGAACTTTTTACTCGTCCACCTTATAATCCAATTCCACTCTATAAGGTGGAAGTAAAAAGTTATGAAATTAGTAATTTCACAGTTTGTTTGGATGTCCAAATTATACGATGTTGAAAAATATAAATGGATAGGTTTTAAAAATATATATAATTAAGGAGAAAATAAAATTTAAGTAATTTGCATAATAAGATCCAATTTCAATTTCATCTCTAATTCCATGCCCCCAAACACCCCTAAGGGCTTGTTTGGCATTAGGAATTTTGGGTCCGAGCCGAATAATTAAATCCCGCTCCTTGTTATTCCCTGTTTGGCAGCCCCATGAGAAAAAGAACTAAAAGAAGCTCCATTATTTCTTTCTAATGAAATGCCCCACTTCTCCGCTCCTTGAAAATCTAGAGCGAAGTTTTGCCGTAAAAGTTGTGGCGCCAAATTTTCCACGCAAGCTCTACATCTAGGGCAAACTTCTCAACACAGCTACAACCTCGGGTCTGACTAGTTCGCCTCGCATCGCCTCGGTTTGTCTCAGTTCTCAACGATTCACTTCTCTCCTGCAAGGTCGTGTATGTGCCGTTCTCCAAATTCAGGTTTGTGTGTGTGCGTGTTAATTTGCTCATTTTGACTTTCTCGTGCATCATGCAAATTATGTACTTATGCAATTTGTCTGATTGAATGCCCAATTTTATCTCTCTGATTTCATTTGTCATGCTTCATACCTCTGGTTGAAAGCCCAATTTGTTATGCAATTCGTGTCTCTAATTGAATGCCCAATTTCTTTAATTATGCAATTTCTCTGATCGAGTCTCATGCATTTTAGTTTCTTCATTATTTGTCCAGTACTTAGTATCTTCTATCTGTAGTATCTGTAGAGTTATGCAATTCACTATTTCTTCATTATTTGTCCGTAATTAGCTGCATGTTGAGTAATTAACAATTATAATTAGCAAATTTTGTTTGTGTTTGTAGATGAGTATGTTGTCGGTGTTTTTGCAATTATTCTTGTATCTTGGATTGTACGAAAACGGAAAAGAAAAATCACCAGAACATTATCACCAACTAGAATTTCCAAAATTCTTACCGGTCCACCTTTCTTTCCTAGATCTACCCAAGTCGATATAGTTATTGCGTGTTGCATACTTCACGATTACATTATTGCCGACGAACTTGATGAATTTGTACCAACCGAAGAAGATGTGGCCATGCGTCCTTCCCAAGGACATAGGAGGAGTGGATCACGAACTAGAGATGACGTAAGGGAATGGGTTCAAGTTAGAGAGCAAATCATGAGAGAGATGTGGGTTAGACGCGAAATGTAGGTTTTAGATGAATTATGTTTAGGAAAATATTTTGTATGTTAGTTGTCGTATGTTAATTTTGTTTCGAACATACTTTATATTTTGATTTTATCGATAACAAGTATTTGAAAATTTAATTATGTTTCAAATTTTAATTTTTTTTGGATTTAGATTATGTTGTGTGATTTTTTTTGGATATTTAATGTACAAATTATAGTGAGAAATAGTTTTTACAAAATAAATATTATTACATTCATAACAACTTTAACTAAATTTCATATTACAACAACAAAATTTCAGAATATTTTCAAACAACCAAACAAAGAATTATACTTTCCAACATCTTATAATTTGGACATCCAAACAAACTATGAAATTATTAATTCCAGAACTTTTTTCTCCTCCACCTTATAATCCAATTCCACTCTACAAATTTCGCTTGCCAAACGGGCCCTAAAATAGAAATGCATAGGTTTTAAAATAATATATGATAAAGGAGAAGCCCAAGTAGGGATGTCAACGGGGCGGGTCGGGTTCGGGTAAGCCTTCTCCATACCCGAACCCGAAATTTCGGGTATTACCCGAACCCGAACCCAAAATACCCGCGGGTAAAAAATTGTACCCGAACCCGAACCCGCAGGTAACCCGTTACCCGGGGGTATGCCCGTTACCCGAAATCGCCAGCAGCGAAATCGCGTCGTCCACGCCAGGAGCAACGTCAGCGTCGTCGTCCACGCTAGGAGCAGCGTCGTCGTCGTCCACGCCAGGAGCAGCGACGTCGTCGTCCACCTAGGGTTTGCAGCGGCGTCGTCGTCCACCTAGGGTTCGCCACTTGCAGGAGGTGCGGCTAAGGAGGCGCGGGCGTGGATTCGTTTACGAGCTCGTTCGCCTGACCGACGACTACGAAGCGCGAACGACGGCTCAGGGTTGAAGGGGCTGAACACGAGAGAGAGAGAGAGAGAGAGAGAGAGAGAGAGAGAGAGAGAGAGAGAGAGAGAGGGGCGCGGGTGGGGTGTGAGTCTGAGAGAGATGGGTAATGGGTTGAAGTCTGTGAGAGAGATGGGTAATGGGTTGAAGTTTTCGGGTATGGGTTCGGGTTACCTGCGGGACGGGTAGTACTCCGCCCGAACCCGACTCGAACCCGAACCCGAACCGGGTATTATACTTTCGGATATTACCCGACCCGCGGATATTTTTTTCAGGTATTACCCGTCCCGTTCGGGTCGGGTACCCGCGGGTTCGGGTACCCGCGGGTTCGGGTTTCTACCCGGCCCATTGACATCCCTAAGCCCAAGGGCAGTTTTTTAACAAAATAAAAAAAATTAAGGAGAAAATAAAATTTAAGTAATTTGGGCCAAAAAGAGGCCCGTTAAAACATAAATGGCGTAAATCGAAAAAAAAAACATAAATGGCGAAGTAAAACCCAATTAAACCCATTTCTTTCACCCTCCCTCTCTTTCTCGCTGACGCGCCGAAGCTCAAGAGAACTGGTTCTTCTTCATTGAAACCCTAACCCTAGCTACACCCAAGATGTCGGGCGGATTCTTCCGCGTAAGACGCACAAACCCTATTTGTTGTCGCTTTTCTTGTTGTTTATTTTATTTGAGAGTTATTGCTTTGTGGGGTTTAATTTGAAGGTTGTATATGTCGATTTTAATAGGGAACTTCAGCGGATCAAGATACAAGGTTCTCTAACAAGCAGGCCAAGTTGCTCAAGACTCACAAATTCCCTTCCGAGCTCGACCAATTGGTTAGTTTTCCCTCCTTTTTTAGGGTTTTAAAGTTTCAAATTACTACCCGGAAATTATAATTTGTAATGAAATATAATCTGAAATTTCGAATTTCAGGTCGATATGTCAAAGGTTAAAATGGACGTGATGAGACCATGGATTGCAACTAGGGTTACAGAGCTCCTCGGTTTCGAGGACGAAGTCCTCATTAACTTTATATACGGCCTTCTAGAAGGAAAAGTACGCTCTTTTTTTCCATTTTTTTCCTAAAATAAATATATTTATTTACATATTTGATATAAAACATTGAATTATAGGGGGTAGATGGGAAGCAAATTCAAATCCAAATAACTGGATTCATGGAGAAAAACACCTCTAAATTCATGAAGGAATTGTGGATCCTACTAATGAGTGCTCAGAAGAACGCTAGTGGCGTACCTCAACAATTCTTAGACGCCAAAGAAGAAGAAATCAAGAAGAAAAAAGTACAATTTTTCATAATTATTCAAACCCTAAACTATAATGTTTTGATTTGCGAACATGAATTTAATTATGATTTATTGTTGATTAGGTGGAGAGCGATAGGATAATGGAGGAAATACAGAAGAAAAGAGAGAAGGATAAAATAGAGGAAGAATTGGAGAAGAAGAACAAGAGAATAACGGTACATTTATTTTAAATCTTAAAATATTTTTAAATTATTACTTGTGGTGGTGACAAGTGGCGTGTTTGTGATGGATTCAGATAGATTCTCTTTCAAAAACTACTGTAGGATGATAAAGAAGATCAACGCGATAAAGATAATTCGAAGCGCACAATTACGCATGGATCCCCTTCAAGAAACAGGTATTTACGATATTTTCCATTTTTTATATTTATTAATTTATATTAATTATTTTGCAACGCAGGCATAGGAGATCACCACCGAGACATAGGAGGAGATCCAGATCGAGATCGCGTTCACGGTCTCCTTACAGGAGTAGAAGATATAAATCCCCTGATTTTGCACCCAGAAGATCCTCCCCTTCTCGTAATCGACGGTACAGATCTCCTCCGTCCAGAAGAAGATCGCCGCCTCCTCCGAGAAAGAGGTAAAAAAATGAGATTTACATATTTACCCTTCAAAAAATGAAAATATCAAATTCACCCTCTCAAAAATTTCTATGTTGTAGGAGCGAAAGTCCTTATGAGAACCGGGTTGTGAGGGATAGAAAAGTAATTTCTTCCAAAATACAGCGTTTATCTGCTGAAGTGTCACCTCCTGCTCGCTCTGAATCTCCCGATTTTGTCCCCAGAAGATCTTCTCCTCCTCCCCAAAGGAAGAGGTGAGTTCTCATTATTTAAAAATAAATCAAACATGATTAGGTTCGTCTTTATTTATTTATTTATTTATTTTATTTTGTGTTTGTGTGGTACAGAAGCATGAGTCCCTATGAGAGACGGAGTCCTCCGACCCGTCGCTCCGGCCAAGATGACTACAGGAGAAAGGAGAGAAGATCGCCAGCTCAGCGCAAAGACTCGGAGAAGACAATGCCTATCAGAGATAGAAAAGTCGTTTCCACCCCTAACAAGAGGTTTATACTTTTCTCTTATTATTATTAGGGAATTTTTTCAAAAACCCCTAACTTTTCTGAATATTATCGAATACTCCCCTCACTTTTTAGATTCCTTCAAAAACCCACTAAAAGCTATTGATTTTACCCCCAAAATCTAACTTTCCATCTTGTAAGGTTATATTTTCAACTATACCAAATTTGCCCTTGTGAGATTATGTCTTTCTTTCTTCTATTCCAAATATACTCAATTCAAAATAATAAATAAATATGAAAATAATATTTTACACCAAATATAGATAAATGTTAAAAATAAAAACGATATTTCATGCAAAATCAAATCAATAACATGTTGAAAATGTTATTTTTCCTTTGTTCATTAGTTTCAATTGAATAAAAGAAAAGATATAAAAATAGAAGACAAAACATAACTGGGGTATTATTTTTGCTTCTTGTTTTTAGGAGACGCGAACTATCAGATTCACCAGACGAGAGAGATCATGATAATGCTTCTAGAAGGAAAACAAAAGAATCGATTCCTCCTAATAAATCCAAGCAATATGATGTTGAAGAACCGGTGTACGGACCCAGTTCGGCCAAAAAATTAAAGGGAAGACCGAAGGATGTTAGTTCAGAGTCGGAACACGAAGCCGAGAAGCAACGTACTAAACGAAAAATAAAGCAGAAAAAGTACGAGAAATATTCCGACGAGAGTTCCGAATCGGAGTACTCGTCGTCAGAGTCGGATAGAGAGGAGAGGAAGAGGAGGAGAGAGAAAAAGAAGGACGAGAAGAGAAAGAGGAGGCACGGCGACAAGCATAAAAGAAAACACGTCAGAGACGAAGACGAAGGAGATTCGATGGAAGAAGACGAGTCGGAGAAACGGGCGATACTAGAGAACGAGTTGAGAGAAAAAGCTCTTCTATCTCTTCGCGCCAAAAAGGTATCTACTCGAGACTAAATTGTTTTTTTTATATTTTGTTTTATGTACTAATTATTGTTTATCAAATCAGCAATCTTGTCTTTTATTATTATTTTTTACTTTTTAGAGTTGTTTATCCTGTTTTTTGTTTTATAAACTTTAGATTTGTATTGTTTTCGAACTATTTTATGCTTTTGAATTCGGGTACGAAGTGATACTAGACTATGTTCCAGCATGTGTGAATAAATTTGGGGTTGGATGAGACTAGCATAATAGCATATATCCAACCTAATTTTACACTTTAGAAAATATAAGACGACAATGTAGTGAGTTGGTTAGCTGCTTTTGACTTTTAAGTTTAGAAAAACATACCAAAGTAGGAGGAGGATTAAGACTTTAACGCCATCTGAAGAAACCTAAACTGCCGACAAAAGTGGCCATGTCAGAAAGAAAAACTGCTGGTAGAATGCTCTTTCGTTTTTAACATGAACTAAAATTTGACACTTAATCTGACACATTTGTTGCCAATGGTCCCATAGCCTAGATGGTTGAGCGTTCAGCACAATAAATCCTCATGTTGTAGATGTTGTGGGTTCGAATCCCGGCGGTATCAATATAAAAAAATAGGAACATATAATGGTCACGATTCGTGGTCTAGGATTCTCTTAAAAAAAAAAATAAGAATATTGTCTTATATATTCTCCTCAAATTCTCTCTTTCGTTTCACTTCTTTGATCTAATATATTCGAGGTCTCGACACATTGTCGAACCTCCTTCAAAAAAAATCTGACACATTTGTTGACTAATGCTTCTTTTTATTTTGAATTCAAATTCAAATTTCAGAAATATTATCCATGCTTTCTCTACTCATATTATGTTTTTTGATAAAGGATATTCTTGCTTTTTCGGTATGATTTTATTTGATAAAAGAATTAAACATCACAAAATCAAATGAATCTTCTTTTTGGACAATTTTGTGTTCTTCTTTCATGCAACTTTTTTACTTGTGTGTGTACCGTACCGGCAACTACCAAGTTTTTATGTTCCTAATAAAAATAATCTTACAGATATTTTTGTTTCTTCAGGTATTATTTTACATAGGAAAAAAAAATGTTAAGTTTTACATGGTCTAAAAGTTTATATATCATGACCTATTTACGAAATATATATACAAAGATGTCCATCTTACTATCCCAAGATATTAAATATTAGAAATTTAGGTCGGTTATGGAATAAAATCTTAAATTAAATAATGTAACAACCTATTGTAATTTGGCCTCTTGGGAGGCAATACTTGTAAAAAAAATTCGCCGAAAGAGCACGTTTCGTGCTCCAAGATCTTTAAAAAACAAAACAAAATTTCACTTATATCTTTACATGCCAAAAGTGTCGATGATGGGGTATGAAATAGTTCACAAAATTAATTGAAACAGTTTTATATGGTGTCTCATGGAAGGCCGAGAGCACGACACAATTCTAATAATTGGACATATATAACCAAATCATCAACAGTATATATTCATATATGTCGAATTAACAACCATACATAAGCTAGGTTACGCGGATACATCTAAAATGCAAAAGTATCCTGAAAATAAGGGTATCTGATACCGACACGGGTGCGATACTGGTCGAATATGTATCGGATACGTCACGTGATGTATTCGATTATTTTAATATTAATTATTTAAGAATGCGGTTCGGATATTTCAGGATACGCCGAGATACGACTGGGTACTTTCAAGATATAGTTGTGATATTTTATTTATGATACTTCAGTCCATTTATTATTTTGGCTTATAATATTCTTATATAAGATTATGTAGGATACTTCTTAATTACTTATAAAATAATTCTAGAATAAGTTTATAATACTTTTATGATTTTTTTTCTAATTTTCATGATATTTATGTTGTTTCGTTGATTTTATTTATTGTCCTAATATTTAATTTAAAATATTATTAATTTACTATTTAATTAATTCGTTATTTATTATTTTTATATAATATATATATATATTATTTGTATTCAAGGTTTTTTTGAAAATTATTGTATCGCCATACGAGATATGGAAATTTCAAAGATTTTATGTGCAAAGTCCAAATTTTGTGGATAGAGCATCCATACTTGTACTTAGATATCTATTGCACTTAGATTCATCACGTAACTAGATACATTCAAGAAAAAATCTTCCTTTGTTCGATTCTAATACGAATTGATGACATAATGAACGATTGGGCTATGGATTTTTGGAGTCTCCTGGCTCGTACAAATTCTGATATCTATCCCGTGATGAGTGTGTCGGGAAGGGAGTAAGGGTGGACGAAAGAAATAAGGTATGGAAGGACCATGACTATGGAAAGAGCTCACTATAATATCATGTCCGGAAGGAAATCAATGTTCAATTGGAGTTGGCTAAGTAAGAAGAGATACGAATGAGGTAAACATCAAATTATACATATAAACTCCCGATGGCATAAAAACGTCAGGCAAAGACGATAGGAATCAAGTGCAAAATCATTTCATGCTTATCCATATCGTGTTGGATAGGATACCCGTATTTGTATCCGTGCAGCATAGTACATAAGCAACACGATCAAATTACCACAGGAGGTTGTTGTAATTTAAAAATACTTCTTTGGGGGCATCCGTGGGGTAGTATATTATTTTCTTAATTGAAAGTTGCAGTTACTATTAATGAAGAAACATCCTGGACCAAAAATGGATCCTACTAACAACCACGTGGGATAATGCATCTGAACCAATTGTTTCCTGCCATGTCATGATCAGATCATAATCCTTTGTACCAATCACTTGTTTCATGATATATACAATGTCAATTAAGTAGCTTGATAATTAATGGTGTAATTTGTCAAAGTCAAAAGCTCGAGCTAGTTTATTATTGTACGGCATCAAGCACTTCCAAAAGAGCTGGTCTAAAATTTCAAATTTGCATCGTCTTCATCATCGTTGACATTGTCAAAAATGGTAGCATAATGTTCCTATTCCAACTTCATTTTGTTTTTGGATATATTTGGATTTCTTCATTGAATTTCAACCTTCAAATTCAAACTATAAACAATTCAATTATGTCTTGCAACGTTTATTCAGAGGTATTATTATATTGGTAATTGGTATGCATGAAAGGCTTGCAAGTTGCAATGCAATTAAATGAATTTGAATTTGAATTTTTAAATTGAAAGTGAAAGTGAAACCGCCATCAACTTGCATTCAGATTCGTTGTACCTTGTCCATTTCATCCAACAAGAACCATCATCATTATCGCTATCTCCGGAAATTAATTCGCAATCGCAAATCTAATATTAGTGCTATTTTGATTTTATCTCTTAATTATCTTTTATTTCTTGATTTATACAAAACTCGCATTAATAATTGATAATTCTGAGACTAACAACGAAAGATTTGAGGTTTTTTTTGGAGTTTCGAGTAAAACCAGAAGCAAAGGGGAACAAGAAGGGCAATCAAAAATCAAATCACATATACTGAACTAAAGATAGTAGCTAGAATAAGTGACTGTTAATAAACAGTACAAAGAACAAGCAGTCAATCACACGTCCAAATGATTCCATTATGGGTCCTCATGTTTAAGTTAATTCACATACAATGATACAAGCATGAAGTAAGCCTAGATTATGTGCCCAATTACTTATATGCTAAGTGCATATTAGGCAAATACATTCAACTGTAGTTCAGAAATAATTCTTCAGCATTACCATAGTGCTCAATAACTTCTGTTACATACGCGAACATGCTCCGATAAATATCGACATCGAGGATGGCACGACGAATCATAATAGAAATTGGAGGGGAGCGTATCCTGATCTTACCGCAATTTTATTATTTGAAAATCGAAACATATAATAAGCAATTTACTTATTATATATAATCTAATATTAAAATTAATGTGATTAGCAATTTCTTTTACAAGCATAATAATATATCATGAATATATCTCATGACCCTCTTGAACACAAGTGGGAAGCTAACGAACTTAATTAATTAAAAGAGATTTGATATTTAATGTCTTTTCATTGATTTGTATTGAAATTTGGATATTTAATGATGTGCGAAAATTTTCATATTCATCATGAAAAACACAAATTTAAATGTAAATTCAATGACGAAAAAAACATGAAGTACTAAACCTCTTGTAATTACTTAATTAGGTTAACTCCTCTCTCTCTATATATAGTGTAGCATTTAGAACAAATTATAGATGCATAATTCCCTGAAAAAGTATAGGATCACAATAAAGATCTTACTGACCTAAAGTCAATTGTATTAAAGTTAAGGAGAAAAAAGGGTTAATTGATTATGGTATTCAATTATTAAATTTCACCAAAATAATTGCCAAACCCTAGAAACGATGATGTGCAAGTAATATATATAAGATCACCAGCCGAAGAAGAGAAATTAAGAAGAAATTAGGCCATGCAGATTCAGTCTAGATCAACAAGTAGTGTCATTAATTACCAAACCCTAGAAAAATCAAACATACAACAATGATACACAGATTAATTAAACTATATAGATCATCAGAAAAATACTAAATAGACAACATTCTACAAAAATGAAAACCAAACATCATGCAAACCCTAATTTCACCGAAAACCATTCAATACGCCGTTGGTTTAGCCCACGAGCCGAAAACCTCATGCGGCAATTGTCCATTCTGCATTAAACTATGCTGCAAACTATAACCGGGTATGGGCGAATTGTTTGGATCCCCATGAGGATCACCATTACAATCCGATCCTGCTTGATTCACTTGCATACCTTTCGTGTTATTCATATTCTCCTGAGGAGGAGCCGCCAGGTCAGCATCTTCTTCGTCGAGAGGCAATCTTTCATAAGTTGCATTCGAAAAAGTGGCAGCGATGATCATCACCGGCCCAGAAGCAATTAACTCACCAACGACGCTTCCTCCGATAATCTGACCTTGAACGCCAGCAAGGTAAGCCGTCATACCGGTTGCGGATGGTGGAGAAGGAGCTGGAAGGAATGCGCCGGAGAGGGAGAGGATTTCAAACCGTCCATGAAGGGATACAACCGGTGGTACAGCCGGCTGGCGCAAGCTGACATTAGTAACCGAGCCTGTTCCGCTTAGAACAGACACGCCTCGCTGCCGACGGCGGGAGAAGGCGGAGATCGCCGCCATTATGTCGGTACCGCTGGCGATTTCCAGTACATGCGACCGAAGCGCGTTTGGGCTTTCACGGGTCACGATTATTGGCGGTTTGGGTTTGTTTTTGGATCCTGCAGGTCTTCCACGCGGACGACGCCCAGAGGAGTTGGATCCATTCCCTCCTCCATCGGAGCCGGCAGCGGCTCCGGCTGAGGGGGAGTTATCATCATTGTTGCTTCCACTCGTGTTTGGACTGGTCGGCGAATTGTTGTTAGGGGGATCGAGGCCGCGTGAGTTGAGTTGTGAGAGTTGGTGAAGACGAAGAGACGGAGATATAGCCGCGGTGGACGCAGAGGTGGAGTTGATGATATGGTCCATACTCGTGACGTTCATGGCTTCACTACCGGCCCACCACCTATTAGCCATTGTTTATAGTTTCTGGATTTCTCACTAGAGCGTCTCTTTCTGCAGGGAGATTAATAGATGAATGACTCGAGCAAGTAGAGTAAATAATTGAGGGGCAGAGAAAGATTGAAAGGGTAAACACTAAACAGGAACAGGGAAGTGGGTGGCTAATGTTTTTCTTGGATTGAATAGAGGAAGCTAGCTAGAGACAAGTTGCTTTCGAAATTAGGGGATGAGTTTGACCGTATAATAAGTTTCCCTTCGAATGGAAGCTACCTAGCTTAAAGGGAGAGAGTAGTAGTAGTAGATGTGCCAAAGAAAAGAGAAATTTGAAGCTTTCCACAAAATTCCTGCTTTCGTGTTGATTGGTTTGTACTTGAGGAGATCGGTACTACACTACTACAGTATTACTGCTACTCGTGGTTCTCTCCTCTTCTCTTCTCCGAGTCTGAATGAATCATCGATCTATCTTCTTCTTCTCTCTTACTAACTATTGGGAGAAGTGTAGGGGCGGTGTGACTGTGGGTATAACGTGCGCATCAAGCTCGCAATCCATTGTCTGCTCTTGGAACTCCCTACACCGCCATTTAAAAAAAAAAACTCAAAACGATCCATAATTATAGAAAGGAAAACAATTTATTTATTTAACTTCAAATATAAAAATACCACGTCATCATTGCAATAAATAGATTATAAAAAAAAATTATATCAACACTCTCGTAGAAGTATATATATAATCAAATAATTGGAATTTTTTTTTCAAATATATATTTGTCCGTTTTTAATTTATGTAAAATACGACTTTTGAAATATACGAAGCTTATTTTATTTACTATAAACTGGGTGACCGAATAATAAATTTTGATATATTTTAGGTTATGTACTATGTAGAGGGCACATACTGTACCCCTCCATTTCCCCCACCCACCCTCTATCCACTAATGAACCATTAATTAGTGGGTTAATTAACCGAATTTAATTAACTGTTAATCGGATGTACTTTTGTTAATTACATTATTAATTAATCATCAATTAATGGTTAATTGGTGATATAGATGGGGTGTGGGGGAAATGAGGGGTAGGGTATAATTACCCTACTATATATAAGAGTACATACATGATGATGGTCGAATTTTTCAGTGAAATGAACTCGACTTTTTTTTTTATCCTACCTTATATTAATTTAGATAAATACGTGATTTATTTATAAACGTGAAAAAGAATCTCACAAACATCGGTTTATAATATAGAAGAGGAACTAGTAATTTACAATTAGAACAAAATTCAATTCCAAAATAGAGAAAAGTAAAATGAGGTTCTCATTCATATTCTAAGACGAGTCTGTCTTCAAAGTTTCGAAACACATTTTTTCTTTTGTTCAAAATCTCAATGTATCCTTGCAGTCGATAATTTCTTAATCCAGAATTTTATTTTCTTGTATCCTTTTTCACTGCTTCTTTAATAAAATATCCTTCCGAAATTACTATGTGATGTCTCATTTTTTCATGTTCGTCCTTTTTTTCTTTTTTTCTAATCTCTGACGAAGTCTATTTGATATTATCAAAATAAAACTATAACCGCTAACTAATATAAAGATAATAAACTAGTGATACAAATAATATTGAATAATTAAATTCAATTATCCTACTTGCGCGTTTTGCTCCGAAACTCTCGAAACGAGTGATCATCTTTTTTTGAGATGCCCTTTCACGAACTATGGCGCCAAATTGAACCTAGGGCCAATGTGGGGGCGGCCTCGTTAACATCCTTTTGGTGGGATTATTGAAGTACCCAAACGAAATTGGGAAAAATCGCATGGGATATCAAATGGCTAGCTACCGTTTGATTCATTTGGAAGAACGCAACAATTGATTTTTTCAACGTAAGGGAATGATGCATGCATTACTAGCAACATCTGTTTTAGATCTTATTAATTCTTGGGAAAAACATTGCTAGCTATTATAGTCGCGAGAAGGGATTAACTGTCGTATTATTTGTATATAAAACCACCGATGTAGACTTTTATTTTGCTTTATATAAAAATCGAATGGATCGGATGCGTATCGCGCTTGTCTTTCTTTCAAAAATAAATAAATAAATAAATTATTTCCGAGACAAGATATTAAGATGGATCGTCTCAAAAAAACAATAATTGACTCGTGATCGAATAGCCAAAACGGGAATGACGACACCCGATACATGCATTGCAAACAATATCTTAAGAAAAAACTAACAATTTGCATCATATACATACTCGAGATTCATGAAGATAACACTCATAAGTCGGGATTCATCTTAGAACAATCATATCATAAAATATATGAGAATATGAAATGCTGGATGTGGCTTCGTTCTTATATATGGATGGTATATAAGAAAATGTAATAATCGTATTTTTAAGTGGCAATCAAAGAACTCATTTACAAATTAACAAGTGTTATAGAAATCTTAAACCAAAAATCTATAATGAATCAACACGACCTACGTTCTAAATATAAGAAGAAAAATAATTTGTCTTTTAAAATTGTTTTTTATATATATTATAATGTACAAGACAATTTAAAAATTTAATTGATTATCAATTAACAATGTCAACTTAATAGAAAATATAAATATTCATATAAATTAAGTCCTTCTGTATATTATTACTTTTTAAAATGTATTCTATTAATAATAATTTTTTTTTTTTTTTTTGCATTAATATTCTATTAATAAATAATATTAAAAAAAATGCTATAACTGGTGCACCAGGAGCAGAGAGAAAGTTGTGATGGGTGTGGGTCCCCGGTGTTTCGAGTTCCGACAAAGAATCAATTACCAACGTTCTTCGACTGATTCCATTATTTATTGCTTTCCATTTTTCTATTCATTATAAATTAAATTCATATTATCTTATCTTATTTACTCTCAATTCTCATACTCTAATTTAATTTTTAGGTTTAAGTAGCTTAACATATAGCAATCATGACTAAACCCACTAAATTCTTGCTTTGTAATTAGTCACCCAATTCTTTGCTTTAAGCCTTTAAATCTTTGACCCCCATGATATAAAATCAGCATCTGAATATTAATATCAATAAAACATGTACTGTTTACATGATTAAATATGCAAAAAAATGATATAATTAGGTTTGGTGGTAAGTGGAAAAGAATTAAGTAATTAACCATTTTTGTGCCATTACAGGCACAAAAGAAGATTCCAAATAGAGTAAGGACGGGAGATTAAATGATGGGCCTTTTTCAAATTTGACCAAAAATAGAGTGGTGATTTTGTATGATTTAGACAACTGACCTGAAATCTCGACGAGACACTTGTTTTCGTTGTTCCATGTATCTGGAGTTGGACCAATTAAACACGTCATGTTGTCAATTCAGAGGACCCAAGGGCCCAAATTTAAGCATAAATATTATAAGCCCAGCCCAAATTTTGTTCCATAGAGATGTATATTTGGATTAAGGAAAGGAACATTTATGCACAAATCTCGTTTGGGAAAAATAATTCGAATTTTGAAAATATTTCAAAAATAATCTGAAACGGATTTTAAAAATTCGGTGGTACCTGATTTAAAAATCTAGACCAATCAAATTAATTAACAAATCAAAATTAGTCATTCTTTCTTTTCTGATAAAAATGACCGATTTATAAATTCCTTTTATGATAAAAATGACCCATTTATAAATTTCGCTGGAATTTTCAATTGAAAAATTAATATATTTTTCTAAACTTTATCATAACATGCTCCATGTTCTAAGTTAATATATTTAATTAACATGATAACTATCACATATTAACTATTAATTTAAGAAAAAAACTCACTTTTGCCTCCTCAACTCTTAAAAAAAGTGCAAGTTACCTCCCAAATTTTAATTTGCTCCATTTTACCTCCTGAACTCTTGATTTTACTCACTTATGTCTCTTCCATCAGTTAACTGCCTAGTCATCAGTTAACTGATGATGTGACACTGTGACGTGACATTTTTTAGTTATTTTGAGCGATGACGTGACAAAATTAAGAAATATTAAAATATTCATTTAAATCATATTTATTAAATTAACCATTATAACCCAACCCATTACTCATTAATTAAATCCAAACCCAATAATTAATCCATTTCTCTCTCACAAGACCCTCTCTCTCTCTCTCTCTCTCTCTCTCTCTCTCTCTCTCTCTCTCTCTCTCGCGCGCGCGCGCAACTCTCTAGCTCTGTCGCGTCCCTGCATGGATGCTTCTGCCGCAGTGACCCTGATTTCATTTTCGCTTATATAGGCGTCTCTTCTCTTGCCTTTTCAATCTACTGATTTTAAGTATAATCAAAACAGATCGATCACACAAACAGAAAGAGCACAGTGACATGGCACAATATATGAGTAGCATGAAGGATTGAATTGTACAAATTACTAATTTTAAGTATAATAAAATACATTTGTCTACATAACACGAATCGCACATAACATAATTGACCATCCCCAATTTGACACATGTTAGTTTATACATTCACCTTCAATCGAAACGTAATACATAGGGCATGTTTGATTTGAGGGATTAGGTTGGATATGTATTTCTTATCCGGAATAACCTACAAATTCCTTGTTTGATATTTCAATGTTATCCATGTATATTGGTCATATCCATGGATAGTGTTATCCACTTTGAAAATTGATATTTTGATGTTGTATAACTATTCTTCATGGATAACAATATAATATTACATTTATGATCTAACTCAACCATAGAATTAAACATGCCCTACATTATCTTGAGCCACACATGTTTAGCTAATGGGCACACGGAGAGAACCAGAAAGCAAGAGAATTTGACAAAATTGTCTCAAATCCATACATGCTTTCCCAATTCCCATCTTATCGCTTACAAACCACACAGCAGGCCTCTGATTTATTTTCCATTACAAACCTGACAATCGCGAATAATGCAATGCCCCTCCCCTGGTTCATTTTCCATTGCTCTAGCCATCGCACGAGATTCAACTCAAAGCAACAATGGAGGGGAGATTTGGAGAACTAATTTATTACGGTCTATCAAGTTGAACGAGATTTGTAGAAGTAATTGGGGACTTTAGGCATTATCAAGTAGAACAAAATTAAGGCAGAAATTAGATTCATGCATTAATTAGAGACTTCTTTCGAGAATAAATCAATCAACGAGTTTTCGGTTTTCGGGTCATTCGGATTCGGGTCGTTTCGGGTCCGGGTCGTTTCGGTTTTCGGGACATTCGGTTTCGGGTCGTTTCGGTTTTCGGATCATTCGGGTTCGGGTCGTTTCGGTTTTCGGAACATTTGGGTCCGGGTCGTTTCGGTTTTCGGATCATTCGGTTCCGGATTGTTTCGGGTTTCGGATCGTTCGGGTTTTGGCTATTTTGATTTTCGGATTATTCGAATTTCGCAAAATTTGATTTCGAATCATTCAATTTTTCAAAAGTTTAGTTTTCGGATAATTTGAGATTTATTTTATTGATTTCAAGATATTTTAGCAATATTATATTGATTTAAACAATAATATTTTAATTTTCGGGTCACTGAGGTCGCGAGTTTCGGGTCATTCGAGTCATGACTTTCGGGTCATTCGGGTTTCGGGTTAGTTCGGGTTTCAGGTCGTTCGGGTTTCGGGTCAATCGGTTTCGGGTCGATTTCGGATTCGGATCATTCGGTTTCGGTTTCGGGTTCGGATTCGGGTCGTTGACTTTTCAATATTTTTGGTTCGGGTCGGGTTCGGGTTCGGACGGGTCGGGTCAGATTTTGCCAGCTCTAGGTTATAATGGTTAATGAGTATGATTTAAATGAATATTTTAATATTTTTTAATTTTGCCACGTCATCGTTCAAATTAACTAAAAAATGCCACGTCACAGTGCCACATCATCAGTTAACTGATGGAAGAGGCACAAGTGAGCAAAATCAAGATTCAAGAGTTCAGGAGATAAAAATGAGCAAATTAAAATTTGGGGAGTAACTTGTACTTTTTTGAAGAGTTGATGGAGGCAAAAGTGAGTTTTTTTTCTTAATTTAATACGTAATTAACATTAGTTCGAACTTCGAATTCATAAATTGATATCAATATTAATGAATTTTTAATGATATGTTCTAATTATCACGTTAATTAAATGCAATAGTACAAATATGAAGAATACGGAAGATACATTTTGGATTGTCATAAAATTTTATATCTTTTTTCACGAGTGAATAGTAAAGCTAATATTAATTTTTTTTTACTTTACTCAAAAATGTACCCGTCGTATTCTCCATATTTGTACTATTGCATTTAATTAACGTGATATTAGAACATATTATTAAAAATTCATTAATATTGATTCAATTTATGAATTTAAACTAATGTCAATTACGTATTAAATTAATAGCTAACATCCAGTTATCATGTTAATTAAATATATTAACTTAGAACATAGATAATGTTATGGTAAAATTTGGGGGAAAATATCAATTTTTTAATTGAAAATTCCAACGGGATTTATAAATCTTGTACTTTTTATCAGAAAAGAAAGAATGACTAAATTTGGTTTGTTAATTAATTTGATTGACCGAGATTTTAAAATCCGGTACGACCGGATTTTTAAAATCCGTTCCAGATTATTTTTGAAATATTTTTCAAAATTCGGATTATTTTTTTGAATTTCCAATCCAAACAGGGTCACGTGCATAAATGCTTCTTTTGGAAATCATAACACAGAGAAATTATATCGTGATTTAAGTTTCATAGAAGGTTCTCTAATAGACACTGGTAACAATTCATAATTTGTATTATTTATTAATTAATTCACAAGACATTTGAGCATGGAATTAATAAAAAGGAAAATTGTAGTAGGAGCTTGATGAAATTATACTATTAACTTGGCAGTGAGGATGAAAATAATAATTACCAAAACATAACAAAGAATCAAACAGAAGAATATGACAATGAATATAAATTAATTAAGAAAAATCATTGCCATAAGGCTCTCTGTCCCGGCGCACACCGGCTAATTTGCACAGTCAGCATCTTCCCATTTTTCGCTCGACTCGTCTGACAGCAATGCCTTCTCGGCGCCTGAGACAAAATTCAAACTAAAATGTAAATCAAATCAAAATCCAAATTCAGCAATGAAGATAAAAGCCCACAAAAAAGAAAAAGAAAAAAAATACATGTTTCCATTCATCCGGATCCATCTTCGTAGCGAGAACCTTAACTCTCTCTAACCTAAATGCCTTGGCGAAACTCTGCAACTTGCAATCAGTAACATTTTTGTACAAATCATTCCTCGAATACTCCGTGATGGTCCGACTAGTTCCGGTTACTTGATTGTCAACCTTAGCCCGGTCCAAGAAAAACGTCAAAGGCAACTCGCAAGTACGATTCGGATCCACCCATCTAGTATCAAAAGCGAAAGGCCCTATACTATGTGTTCTCCACGTACGAAACGTCATCAAAGGCTTAACTAACTCCTTTGGCGAAATCAACAATGGATAGACTTGAACCGTGTAGCCCCATGAGACTGACACGGACAAGTTCAAGCCGGGTCCACGCTCGTAACAGACTGCTTGTTGTAAGGTTCGACTTGGATCGTATCTGGAAACGTCGACTAAGGATTTAACGGCTTCGAGCTTGGTCATGTTAAGAGGCGAGATGGGCTGTACAACGTTCATGCGGTTCAACGAGAGTAACGGTACAACTGGGTGCCCCGCTAACATGCCATATATATTCCCATATAAATCTACCTATAATCCAAAAATTAAGATAATATACAAGTATATTATACATAATAAAGTATGTTAATTCCAGAGAAGATTGACTAATTTACCTGGTGGAATCCTGGTTCGAGAGTAAGGGACACACCGAGCTCGCTAAGACAGGATTGGACACGTTCATCGCTTCCGTACAAATTACTGTACCGTTCCAAACACCCATCCAGTATAGGTTCCAACTCAGCAGCAGCCTTGTAACTAACCGCGAAACCTGCCCCACCATAGGCCACGCCATACGAATGTACCAAGTCCTGTTCAACACTCTCCGATACGGACCCGATGTAATACATCTCTTCATGATTGTATTTCCTCAACATGGCAACTAAATTTTCAGGGAAAAATATCGTCGAATCATCTCCCATTATAAACCATCTAATCTGATCCCTTAATCCCGGTTCAGATTGAATGGCTCGAAAAGTCTCCACAACGGTTTTTGCAATTCGAGCAGCCGAGGAGTTCAATTTCGAGAGACGATAAGGGGGAACCGTGTCAGGCCACGTGGCATCAGCAGGTGGGTCCTCTTCTAACCAAACGTAACCATGCATTTCTCCGGGTCTCCACCATAACTCGTTATATTCGCGTTGCTTATCCCACGTGTTGCTCGAACTGCTTACACCGAAAACAATGTGGGAAAGGTTTGTTGAGATCAAGATAGGATCTTTCTTTAGACGGAACAGGATCTCGTTTGAGAACAAGAATGAACATGCGAAGTAGAAGAAGGAGAAGGCTAGAAGAGCATAGAGCGAACCACGAATCAAGGACCATGGAGGTGATCTGCCTTCATGAATTCTTGGAGAATTGAACAATTTCAATTTGTGAAATATTTCTTTGTAGGGAATTCGCATTGTTGAGATGTACTCGGATTGTACTTTTGATTGGCTTTTCGGGAATAAGAACAAAGGTTGAAAAAATTATGTATATTTTTATTTTGAAAGCCAATGTTATTACTAGTTAGAGGCCTAAACATGGATTCATGGATTCCAAATATCGTTGACATAAACCAAGTCAAAAGTCAATGTCGTTTAAACCATTATAAATTAAGATACATCTCTAATTCAATATTTTGATATGAAGTTAACTTGCAATAAATAAATGTAATGCTAATGTGGGCCGAAGTCCCCATAGTAATGCCCATCATATTTATTGGGCCATCATTCCTGTTTTGTTCCTGAAGAGAAGCATTTGGACAACAAATTACTCGTGAAATCATTAATTAAGCATCAAGTTTTATAGAAACAAAATCAGTAATCAATAATTTTATATAATTTGATTAGTTCCATTATTGAACTGATAATATATTCTGAAAATACTCAAAATTTATTAATAAAAAATAAGAAAAATACTCAAAAATCGAAGGACATTTGTGCGAACATGTACAATAAATAAATAAATAAGAAATTAATGACTAATGAGGCTCTGTCCCTGCTGGCAACGACTTATTCGAACCGTTAATGCTTCTCCTTGATCAATCCTAGCCGTTTGGCAACACTGTCTTCTTGGTGCCTGAAATGTATTAAATTCACATTCATTAATTTTCTTTACTAATCAATAACTTGAGGATAAAACAATCAAAATGGGTAAAAATTCGATTAAAAGACGGATAAAAAGCTGGAACATTGACAGATTTACCAGTTTCCATTCTTTTGAATTCATCGTTGGTGCAATCACTCTTACAGTCTTGATTTTGGAGGCTTCGGTAAAAAATGGCGATTCGCATTTTTGCTCATCCGGGTTTAGGATCTTTAGACCCCTCTTTGAATACTCGGTAACAGTAAAATTGATTCCATTTTCTCTCTCCTCGACTTTAGCTCGATCGAACGAGAATATCAATGGCTGATCACAGAGCCAAGTCGAGGGAACCTTAGTGTCGATTGTAAAAGGACCACGACTTCGAGTTCTCCATGTCTGGAAAGTCATCGAGGCTCTAGCCAAATCCACGGGGGATACAAACCAAGGGTAGAGTTCGACAGTATAGCCCCACGAAACAGACACCGACCATGATAAACCGGGTTCGCGCTCGTAACAAATGGTTTGTTGTAGCGTTCTACTTGGATCGAATTTAGAAATGTCAACTATAGACTTTATGGCTTCGTATTGGGTTTCGTAATGTGGAGAAATGAGCTCAATGTGGTTAAAATTGTGTAGTGAGACCAATGGTGTTATTGGATGTGCTGCCAAAATTCCATAAATGCTCCCTTTGAGATCCGTCTATTATTTGCAAATTATAAATTATCATTATTGCAAGTATAACTGCTCTTAAGAAAATTGAAATTAGGGTTCATAGTTTACCTGGTGGAATCCTGGTTCATGGGTAAGGGGTACACCGAGCTCACTAAGACAAGATTGGATCAAGTACTCACTTGCCTGTAGGCGAGCATACCTCTCAAGACACCCGTCCATTATCCTCGCGAGCACCGCCACGGCTGGAGAGCTAATTGCGAAACCGGCACCACCAAAAGCCATGTTAAACGAATGCTCCAAATCTTGTTCTGCACTCTCCGATATAGACCCAATATAATACATCTGCTCGTGATCGTATTTTCTCAACACCGCAACCAAATTTTCCGGGAAGAAAACTGTATCGTCGTCCCCCATAACGAACCATCTGATGTTTCTCAAACCCGGATCGGTTAACATGGATTGGTAAGTATCCACCACTATGCGAGCTATACGGGCAATGGGTGTGTACGACTTCGAGAATTTGTAAGGAGTACACGTGTCGGGCCACGAAGAAGTAGAGTCGGGCTTCTTGTCTAACCATACATATCCTTTCATTTCTCCTCGACGCCACCATAATTCATTGTAAGGTCGCCACATGTCCCAAGTGTCGGTCGATCCGCTTAAACCAAACATAATGTGGGCGAGATTGGTTGGAATTGTGTCGTTTGATACAAATTTTATTGCCGGAATTGCATGATCTGATTTGGCCGAACTGGAATGACGATACGTACATCGTTGCCAGAAGGTAGTCTTTGTGGAAAAGAAGACTAAGGAGGCCAAGAAGAGAAAAACGGCAATAATGACGTAGAGAGAACCGCAAACCCCGACACAGCGTAGTCGTTGCAGCCGTTTGTGAACGGTACATGTGAAAATGGATTTGTGAAGCGTATTCTCTTTACATGGGCTTTGCATGCTTGAGTTCAGATGATATGTTGTGAAAATGGGGGAAACGATTTGGAAGGGATGATAGGAATGTTGACTTTCGTACGTACTAATGGCATATTTTTATTATTTTGTAGCTAATTGATTACTCTTTCTCTTTGTTCTTCAATTTTTCTTTGTTCTTTTTTTAATTTGCAATCACATGGCAATTGTTTTCTTTTCGAAGCTTGTTCCGAGATGGGTTTCCCCCGTACCCGGATTTTCCATTTAAATAAAATAATTTACATAGTTATTTGTACAGTAATATATAATACTAGATCAAATTTCTTTTGACCTCAGTTAAATACTATTAATTAATAATCACATGGCAATTGCTAAAGAAAAGGTAAAGAAAACAAAACCAGAATACCAATCATATTAAAGTCAAAAGTGTTTTTTTTGTTACGAAAATGTGTAAATAAGTTTTTCTTTATTAATAACAGTTGGCTTGTCGGTCCACGTTATACGAGTACTTGATATTGAACTATATAAATATTTTGAAGTTAACCAAATATTCAGAAGAGAAAAACCAACACGGAAGAATAATCAGATTTTAAAAATTTGAAAAATGGAAGTTACAGTATTCCACCAAAATTTTAATCCGTTAAGATGTGATCATTTAAATACATTATAAACTGCTAAAGAAAAAACAAGAAATTGATAAAAACGGAAATTAATGCGCAAAAAGAGAAGTAATAGAAATTATTAGCCGCAAATAATAGGTGTTCCTCACCTCTTGTGAATCTTAAGGCGGTTTTCAAAGGCGGCTCTAAGGCGATTTCAGGTCAGGAAATCAACACAGGCGGGTCCCCTAAGGGGGATCCCCGCCTAAAGATGGCTTCTCAGAGGACCTTAGAGACTCATGAGCTTAATACAATCCACAAGAATACGAACTCACTCACATCTTCTCACACAAATACAAATTCTCAAACCTATGCTCAAGCGGTTAGATCTAAACCTAATGAGGAACCTGTAATGAATAGCCGCAAATGTTTCAAGTGTATGGGCTCAGGGCACTGGAGCTGAAGCAGCTACTTTCGAAGTAACAGAAAGAAAAGCAACGACGAGAGTGGGAGAATTAGAGTCGAAACGAGGATTCCTCACTTCTTTCTCTCATTCAAAACCGTGCATGAGACTTTCATCTCGGACGGCTCCTAAGTGATAAAAGAAAGAAGATGAGTTCTTCTTTCTTTTTTGATTACCTTCCTCGCGTATGTATAAGACTAGGTCCTGGAGATTTCTTGGTTCATCATGCTATTGCTCTAGGTTTGCATACAACTACATTAATTTTAGTAAAGGGTGCTTTAGATGCACGTGGTTCCAAATTAATGCCAGATAAAAAGGATTTTGGTTATAGTTTTCCTTGCGACGGACCAGGACGCGGCGGTACTTGTGATATTTCTGCTTGGGATGCATTTTATTTGGCAGTTTTTTGGATGTTAAATACCGTTGGATGGGTTACTTTTTATTGGCATTGGAAACACATCACATTATGGCAGGGTAACGGCGTCAAATAGGTGAATTTACGTCAAATAGGAAAAGCTCATTGTAATCGTGTTTATCTTCTTGGCCTCCATTTTATCAGAATTTACGTGGGTATTTGAGCCCGAGTACCCGGGAAAAAGCAAGATATTTGATGGAAGAACAGGAGATCCTTTTGAACAACCTGTTCTAATAGGAAAGTCCTATATCCTCAAATTAATTCATCAAGTTGATGATAAAATCCATGCACGTTCTACTGGACCTTACTCGCATATTACACAACAACCCGTTAAAGGAAGGGCCCACAACGGAGGACAACGAGTAGGAGAAATGGAAGTTTGGGCCCTAGAAGGGTTTGGTGTTGCTAGGTGAATTAGTAGAATTTGAAGAGGGTACAAGAGGCATTGCTCTTAATTTAGAATCCAGGAATGTCGGTGTTGTATTGATGGGTGGTGGTTTGAGGATAAAACAGAGAAGTTATGTAAAAGCAACCGGAAGAATTGCTCAGATACCTGTCAGTGAGGATTATTTGGGTCGTGTTGTCAATGCTTTGGCTGAACCTATTGATGGAAGAGATCCAATTTCAGCTATTCTTATTTTATGATCGACCAATATAAACATCAACAACTTCAAATTGGACTAGTTTCTCCTCAACAAATCAAAGCTTGGGCTACCAAAACCTTATCGGATGGAGAGATAGTAGTTGGAGAGGTAACAATAGCTCAGACTTTTCATTATAAAAGCAGTAGACCACAAGAAGGTGGATTGTTTTGTCAAAGAATCTTTGGGCCCATAAAAAGAAATCCATTCGATCTATATACGATATTACTTGACTTGACACGAAAGACCAAATCAGAGAAAAATGCGAAGAGAGAGTGCAGAGATCCATATAAGTGTAATAAGTGTGGTGAATTGGGGCATATAAGGAGAAATTGCAAGAAAGAGGAAAAACCCACACAACAAACAAAGAAAAACAGCCAGACATTTCAACAAACACTTAACAGGCCAGATTATTACAATACAAACCCTCAAAAAATTTACTTGCTAAGTGAAAGGAACATTGAAGAGATGGTAGAAGAGAGGAAATGGGCTGAAGTGAAGATCTGTTTGCGACGAATCCCTGAAAAAATGTGCACAAAAGAGAAATTAGAGAGAATAGTCCAATCTTTTGGCATCCTTAAAAGCATATTAAGTATACAAGGCTTAACTGCAATGAAGGAAGTATTCTTGAGTGTGATGACATTAGGAGAAGAGGAGGAGCAAATAAACAGAAAAATTCAAATAGAAGATGGTCTCCAAACTCTCAGAGTAAATGTGTGTAGTATCAGGGATTTTAGAGTTCATCATAAAGAATGGAGACCAAAAAACATCAACAAACAAGGAGAAAAAGAGTATAAAGTCAGGAGAAAACAGGAAATATGGAAAGTAGTAAGAGATTTAAGGAGTGAAAATAATTGCAGATCAATGGTGATCTATGAGGAAGATCCACCTGTTGGGGAATCCGGGCAACTTTGTTGCAATCAGATTGCGCAGCGGAATTTACCCGAACCCCTTAAGCCATGGATCTGTGTATCGCTAATTAGATACGAAGGAAGAGTTTCAAAATTTTCACCTCAGATTTAGTTCAAATCTGGTTGAAGGAAGCTTCCTGAGATCACGTTGGTGTGCTCGAACCGGCACTACCCTCTATCGGTATCCACACGCGACTCGTATAGGCTGGATGTGAAGACCTCCGATGCTAGTCGGATCCTTCCTCCCTTCAGAAAATCTGCTTGCTTCTCTTTTCTTTCACAAAGAAATTCAGCCAAGCTTCACTCTTTTCTTTTCACTGAGAAAACCTTTTTCTCTTCTTTTTGACTCTCCAAGAAAACTCTTTTCTTTTAGTCAAAAATCTGTTCTAGAAAAATGAGTGAATCTTTCTTCTTCTTTCTTTCAAGAAGTCTTGGTGTCTATTTCTTATCGAGTGGGAGAAAACTCTTTTCATCCACCCACTATCTTTCATCCAATGAATGATATCCAGAGCATTAATGTCATGCACCCATACATGCATGTAGCATTCATTTAATGCTATACACCTTCTGTTCGAACAGAATAATATCCTCGTTCGAACAGAATAATATCCACGTTCGAACAGAATAATATCCTGATTCAATAACAGAATAACATCCTGACTCAAACTGAATAATATCTACTTTCTTGATTTTCTGTGTCCAGTCCTAACTTGTCTTTGTGTGTGACCCTATAGGTTTATTTAAAGTTGGCAGCATATTAAATCTCTATTTAAATATGCAAATCATAGTTGGCCTCTAGCAAGGCATTATGACTACCCAAATTAAATAAATGATTTGTGATCATAACCTATTTATCAAATAGACAAATTACTAGCTCTCTTGTTCATTCGATATCTGTTGATCAAAGACATGGTCAAATGTCATCCTTTCTAAATCAACTTAACTCTTTCCCGATATAGAATTAGATTGAATGTTCAATTAGTATTAACAACACATGTTAATCTTATTGAGCGTGGCCACGCATTTCCTTCAATCCTAATTCATCAGGGGGCCCTGAGAGATATCTCTTTCAATCATGAAAGGAACAACTTCCATCTTGGTTATTCACATCCTCCAACATGCTTCATGTAATACCCAATGATGATCTTGATTACCCGGTTAAAGATAACAAAGAAACATATCTAAGTATCACAATTCACAGGTGAGAAATCTAATGATAACCTCAGGTCAAAGAACTAAAATTCTATTTGTTTATGAGAATATATATAATGACAATAACCATGTATATTCTCATAAGCTGGTCAGTCCAATATGTAGTCTCTAATACATATCTATATTCCATATTTGACATCACTACATCTCTATGTATTCCATGTCCATGATCAGTAAAACATAATCATCTCATATGCGAATATACTGGTGTACATATATATTCTATTTCCTTAGACATGTATATCTCTATATACATCATATATATGACCAGGGACATTTAGAATCGTATTACGTTCATTGATACAGTTTTACTATCATAATCACATATTATGATGATGTATAAACTAGTGATACAATTCAAGGCTTATTCACATATTCCTAAATATGTTAAATAACCAGTACACGTGTTAAATGAAACTTTAATTCAATATTAAAATATTAGATTAACAACACATAAATAATAACTATCCTTTGTTTACATACAAGCTAAACAGTTTAGCCTAGGGTATTATTTAGTTCAGCCCAGGGCATTATTTCATTCAGCCTAGGGCATTATTCCTTCAGTCTCCCACTTGCACTAGGGTGAACTGACAATAATAATACACACTCAACTCTCCTCTCTGAGGTAATCCAAACCAATAGCTCTAGCATGACGATCATGTTTCGCTATCGAGAGCGGCTTAGTAAACGGATCAGCTATATTATCATCAGTTGGAATTTTGCACACATTCACGTCTCCTCTCTCTATTATCTCTCGAATTAGATGAAAACGCCGAAGTATGTGTTTGGATCTATGGTGTGACCTTGGCTCCCTAGATTGCGCAATTGCTCCATTGTTATCACAAAAGAGAGTCACAGGGTCCAACACACTTGGAACTACACCTAGTTCTGCCACAAATTTCTTGATCCAAACAGCTTCCTTAGCTGCTTCTGAAGCTGCTATATACTCCGCTTCCGTTGTAGAATCTGCGACAGTTTGCTGTTTGGAACTTTTCCAAACAACTGCTCCTCCGTTCAAACAGAATACATAACCACTTTGCGATCTAAAATCATCTATGCAGGTTTGAAAGCTAGCATCGGTATAACCCTTTATCACCAGCTCACTTTCCAAACCTCCATAGATTAAGAATACATCTTTAGTCCTTCTCAAGTACTTAAGAATATTCTTTACTGCTATCCAGTGACTCTCACCTGGATCTGATTGGTATCTGCTTGTTACACTTAATGCATATGACACATCTGGTCTAGTACATATCATCGCATACATAATAGATCCAATTGCAGAAGCATATGGTACTCTATTCATGCGTTCTCGTTCATCTCTCGATGTCGGACATTGAGATTTATCTAACGAGATACCATGCGACATTGGCAAGGATCCTCTCTTGGAATCTTGCATATTGAACCTCTTCAATACCTTGTCAATGTATGTACTTTGACTCAGACCTAGAAGCTTCCTTGATCTATCTCTATAGATCTTTACGCCTAATATATAAGCTGCTTCTCCTAGGTTTTTCATTGAAAATTGATTCCCCAAATATTTCTTAACACTTAAGAGCATAGGTATATCATTACCAATGAGCAATATGTCATCCACATAAAGAACTAAGAATACATGTGCACTCCCACTGAATTTCTTGTATACACAAGCTTCTTCCACATTCTTGATGAAACCATAATCCTTGATTACTTCATCAAAACGAAGATTCCAACTTCGAGATGCTTGCTTCAAACCATAAATAGACTTTTGAAGCTTGCATACTTTCTTAGAATTCTTTGGATCGACAAAACCCTCGGGTTGTATCATGTATACATCCTCGTTCAAGTTCCCGTTAAGGAAAGCAGTTTTGACATCCATTTGCCATATTTCATAGTCATAATATGCGGCTATGGCAAGTAGAATTCTTATAGACTTAAGCATGGCCACGGGCGAAAACGTTTCATCATAGTCTATACCATGAGTTTGCTTGAAACCTTTCGCCACAAGCCGTGCTTTGTAAGTATGCACCTTACCATCCATGTCAGTTTTCTTCTTGAAAACCCACTTACACCCAATGGTTTTTAATCCTTCAGGTGGATCAATCAAGTTCCAAACTTGATTGTCATACATGGATTGTATCTCGACATTCATGGCTTCTTGCCATTTCTGTGAATCTTCACTCATCATAGCCTCTACGTAGAATGTTGGTTCATCATCCATGGCCAACACATCATCATCATTAGTCACGAGAAATCCATATCTCTCGGGCTCTTGACGATTCCTACTAGATCTACGAGGTGGTTCTTGTGTAACATTTTCTGATTCTCCAACATTTGGTGAACCCGAAATATTTTTCATCTCATGTTCATTTTCAGTTTGGGAATCTTGAACTTCTTCAAGATCAACCTTACTCCCACTAGCTCTCTTGGAAATGAACTCCTTCTCTAAGAAGACTCCATTTCTAGCTATGAAAATCTTATTTTCTGAGGGGATGTAAAAGTAATACCCTTTAGTTTCCTTAGGATATCCCACGAACAAACATTTATCTGATTTGGGTCCAAGCTTATCTGACATCATGCGTTTAACATATGCCTCGCAACCCCAAATCTTCAGAAAAGACAAACTCGGAGTTCTTCCTGTCCATATCTCATATGGAGTCTTTTCTACGGATTTAGATGGAATTCTATTCAGTATGAATGCGGCTGTTTCAATGGCATAACCCCAAAACGATTTCGGGAGATCTGTCTGACTCATCATTGATCGAACCATGTCCAACAAGGTACGATTTCTCCTCTCGGAAACACCATTCCATTGAGGTGTACCGGGTGGAGTTAATTGTGAAACAATTCCACAATCTCTTAGATAGTCATCAAAATCTTGGCTCAAATATTCACCACCTCGATCAGATCGAATGGCCTTTATTCTCTTGCCTAGTTGATTCTCTACTTCATTCTTAAAATCTTTGAACCTTTCAAATGATTCTGACTTTTGTCTCATCAAGTAGACAAAACCATATCTACTATAGTCATCAGTAAATGTAATGAAGTATCTATAACCTCCTCTGGCTTCCATGCTCATTGGGCCACATACATCAGTATGTACGAGCTCCAACAACTCATTGGATCTTTCACCAACATTTGAGAAAGGTTTCTTAGTCATTTTGCCTAATAAACAAGACTCACATGTCTCATATGATCTCATATCAAATGAGTTTAAAAAGTCCATCGGTATGGAGTTTAAAAATGCGTTTCTCATTTATATGGCCTAAACGACAATGCCAAAAGTAGGTCTGATTATCAACATGAGACATTATCCTTTCGGTATTGATATTAAATATGGATTTGTGATTATTCAGATCTAGCACATAGAGACCATTTTCTAATGAAACATTTCCATAGAAAATTTCTCCTTTACGGATAGTACAATTATTATCTTCTATAATAAATTTGTAACCATCCAAAGCTAGTCTTGAAATAGAAATAATATTCCTGTTCATACCAGGTACAAAACAACAATTGTTTAGTTCTAATACAAATCCATTAGGTAAAGTTAAATGGTAATTTCCTACGGCTAAAGCAGCAACTCTTGCTCCATTTCCCACACGTAGGTCCATTTCACCTTTAGCTAATTTCCTTCTACTTTGTAGTCCCTGCACATTTTTACAAATGTGAGTGCCACATCCGGTATCTAATACCCAATTTGACAAAGTAGATAAGTTAACATCAATACCTGAGGCACTTGCCGAAACTGCTTTCTTCTTCTTCACTTCTTCTAAGTAAAGAGAGCAGTTCCTTTTCCAATGGCCATCTTTATGGCAATGGAAACAAGTGGTCGGTTCAGATTTCTTGATCTTTGGTTTGGGCAACATCTTGCCCTTACCTTTGTTCTTGCCTTTGAACTTCTTCTTGAACTTTCCCTTTTGAACCATCAGAACTTCGTTGACATTTGATGCCTTGAAGTCTCCGGACCTATTGGTAGCCTCAAAATTCTTGAGCATACCATGTAATTCCGGTATTGTTTTGTCCATAGAGTGCATGTTGTAGTTAGAAACAAACTGTGCGAAATTCGGAGTCAAAGACTCAAGAATCAAGTCAGTTTCCATCTCATGGCTGACTTTCGCACCTAGTTTCTCAAGGTTATCAACATAACCTTTCATCTTTAAAACATGTGCACTCACAGATGTACCCGAGACCATTTTACAGTTGAACAACGCCTTGTGAGTGTTAAACCTCTCAAGTCTGGCTTGCTCTTGGAACATTTCCTTGAGCTGTTTGTGCATAACATATGCATGCGAATCTACAAACTGCTTTTGAAGATCCGATGACATAGTTGCCAACATGAGACAGGTTATTTCAACATCATCATCTATGAACTTTTCATAGTATTCTTGGTCCACTTGATCAGCATCTGCTGGTGGTTCTTCAGTTGGGAGAGGCTCATCAAGAACATAACCCTTATGTTCAGCCCTAAGAACAATTCTTAGATTTCGCTCCCAATCCAGAAAGTTCTTACCATTCAACTTCTCCTTCTCAAGGAGAGATCGCAAATTTAAACTGTTTGAGGACATTTTTCTACATGGAATAAAATGTGCAAAATTAATACTTTTATAGATGATAACATTTATGTTTTAGTTCATTTAAAATACTCCCACTATTTTTATCAAATCAACAACCCTCACTGTGTTGGTTCGGATACATTCCAACTACATGTACCATAGTGGCTCAAGATCCATATTTCGCAAAATCCTAATCGGCTTTGGCTCGTCTCAGAATTCTGTTATTTAGGTAGGATCAAATCCAATTGCATCTCCATGCAACTCTTGAGATCATTTATGAGATCAGGGGTTTATGAGTCTAACTCAAAAATCCATGTGTGTACATATCTCATCTTATGCC
Source organism: Luzula sylvatica (assembly GCA_946800325.1). NCBI lineage: Eukaryota > Viridiplantae > Streptophyta > Magnoliopsida > Poales > Juncaceae > Luzula > Luzula sylvatica. The sequence continues at coordinate 40,030,961 of OX326961.1, read as the reverse complement.
CTAAGTTCAAGTCCGACTTGCTACTTAGTTAAGTACTAACCATAACTGATTATCATCCAATTAATCTACCAACACACCCAGCTTTGGCATGACCTATGTTGGTAATTAATCAATGCATATTCTCCCGCCAACTATATAAGCTCACACACCCAGCTTTGGCATGACCCATGTGAGTGATATAAAGGCCCTGAGAATTTCAGAATATGGGAGGCATTTTCTCAACTTAATAATTAGTAGAGGGATTTCTAATTTATTTATCACATGCAAAAGCATATCACATCACACATCACAGAATAATTAATTTAATGACATAGCATGGCCATGATCTTTATAAGCCACTATAAAGATCCCTAATTAATTACTTATAATGAACTCCTTCATTACAACAATGGACGTGGTGATGAACTCCTTCATCATGTGATCGGTTATGGCGATGAGCTTCTTCATCATGTGATCGGTTGTGGTGATGAACTCCTTCATCTTGTGATTGGTTGTCCTGATGAACTCCTTCACCATGTAATCGGTTGAGGCGATGAACTCCTTCATCTTCTTTAATTTACAACCTTATTTATTTTACAACTTGGACAACTCACCGGTTGCCTTATTAAAATAAAATTACAATTTGGACAACTCACTGGTTGCCTTCAGCCATAAATCAAATTTACAACATGCACAACATACATACAATCACATCATTCAATCACAACACAATGTTTTTGGCCCATGCTATATCATATATCGTTGAATTATAAAATACATATATACATTTTGACTAATACGTATGCAATAATCTCCACGTGCGACCAGAATAATATCCTGCATCTTATGCAATAATATCCTGCATCTTATGCAATAAATCTCAGCGTGAGACAGTGCACCTTCTGCTTGAACAGAATAATATCTTCGTTCAAACAGACAATAATATCCGGTATCTCATGAAATAATATCCTGCATCTCATGCAATAATATCCTGCATCTTATGCAGTAAATCTCAGCGTGAGACAGCGTACATTTCTGTTTGAACAGAATAATATCCTCGTTCAAACAGAATAACATCTTGCATCTCATGCAATAATATCCTGCTCGAGACAGTGCACCTTCTTATGCATAATATCAATCAAAATACATATGTAGTTTTATAATTCTCAGAAACTCTAAACTAGTACATCTAATATACTAAATCGATCTAATAAACGATACACGTGGCTCTGATACCACTGTTGGGGAATCCGGGCAACTTTGTTGCAATCAGATTGCGCAGCGGAATTTACCCGAACCCCTTAAGCCATGGATCTGTGTATCGCTAATTAGATACGAAGGAAGAGTTTCAAAATTTTCACCTCAGATTTAGTTCAAATCTGGTTGAAGGAAGCTTCCTGAGATCACGTTGGTGTGCTCGAACCGGCACTACCCTCTATCGGTATCCACACGCGACTCGTATAGGCTGGATGTGAAGACCTCCGATGCTAGTCGGATCCTTCCTCCCTTCAGAAAATCTGCTTGCTTCTCTTTTCTTTCACAAAGAAATTCAGCCAAGCTTCACTCTTTTCTTTTCACTGAGAAAACCTTTTTCTCTTCTTTTTGACTCTCCAAGAAAACTCTTTTCTTTTAGTCAAAAATATGTTCTAGAAAAATGAGTGAATCTTTCTTCTTCTTTCTTTCAAGAAGTCTTGGTGTCTATTTCTTATCGAGTGGGAGAAAACTCTTTTCATCCACCCACTATCTTTCATCCAATGAATGATATCCAGAGCATTAATGTCATGCACCCATACATGCATGTAGCATTCATTTAATGCTATACACCTTCTGTTCGAACAGAATAATATCCTCGTTCGAACAGAATAATATCCACGTTCGAACAGAATAATATCCTGATTCAATAACAGAATAACATCCTGACTCAAACTGAATAATATCTACTTTCTTGATTTTCTGTGTCCAGTCCTAACTTGTCTTTGTGTGTGACCCTATAGGTTTATTTAAAGTTGGCAGCATATTAAATCTCTATTTAAATATGCAAATCATAGTTGGCCTCTAGCAAGGCATTATGACTACCCAAATTAAATAAATGATTTGTGATCATAACCTATTTATCAAATAGACAAATTACTAGCTCTCTTGTTCATTCGATATCTGTTGATCAAAGACATGGTCAAATGTCATCCTTTCTAAATCAACTTAACTCTTTCCCGATATAGAATTAGATTGAATGTTCAATTAGTATTAACAACACATGTTAATCTTATTGAGCGTGGCCACGCATTTCCTTCAATCCTAATTCATCAGGGGGCCCTGAGAGATATCTCTTTCAATCATGAAAGGAACAACTTCCATCTTGGTTATTCACATCCTCCAACATGCTTCATGTAATACCCAATGATGATCTTGATTACCCGGTTAAAGATAACAAAGAAACATATCTAAGTATCACAATTCACAGGTGAGAAATCTAATGATAACCTCAGGTCAAAGAACTAAAATTCTATTTGTTTATGAGAATATATATAATGACAATAACCATGTATATTCTCATAAGCTGGTCAGTCCAATATGTAGTCTCTAATACATATCTATATTCCATATTTGACATCACTACATCTCTATGTATTCCATGTCCATGATCAGTAAAACATAATCATCTCATATGCGAATATACTGGTGTACATATATATTCTATTTCCTTAGACATGTATATCTCTATATACATCATATATATGACCAGGGACATTTAGAATCGTATTACGTTCATTGATACAGTTTTACTATCATAATCACATATTATGATGATGTATAAACTAGTGATACAATTCAAGGCTTATTCACATATTCCTAAATATGTTAAATAACCAGTACACGTGTTAAATGAAACTTTAATTCAATATTAAAATATTAGATTAACAACACATAAATAATAACTATCCTTTGTTTACATACAAGCTAAACAGTTTAGCCTAGGGTATTATTTAGTTCAGCCCAGGGCATTATTTCATTCAGCCTAGGGCATTATTCCTTCACCACCAATATTAGATATAGATCCAAGTAGCTTTAATCAAATTGAGAAGGATGCAGCACACAATAATAACTCTGAGGAGGATTCTGTGGAGATAAACTTCTCCCCACAAAATACTTGCACTTCACCAATCAATTTTATAACTTCTTCTCACACAACACCAAATTCTAAAACCTTGTTCACATCTTCTCACACCAATTCAAATAATTCCTTCACCTCTTCTCACAATAACTCAAAGCCAAGAAATGAGGAAGCTGAATCTAGCTCAGCCAATCATAGAGAGATGGTATTATTTCAGCCAGTGCAGTCTCTTATTGAGGAAAAAGAGAAAAAAATACAAGAAGATATAGTTATAAGGAGAAGTGAGAGACTAAAAGAGAAAAAGGGAGAAACATAAATGCACTTGAGAAAGCTCAGCAAGTTCAGTACAAAATCATGCCAGTGGGACACAAAAAAAGGCATTACAAAGAGAAAATGGATGAATCACTGAAAATTGACACTTCAAAATTATACTTAGAAGAAGAGGATGTATATGAAGTGCTAATTTCAGTTGGAATTCAGATCAGTAATGAAATAAGACAAATTGTAAAATCATTAGCAGTAGAGGAAGAAAGGCAAACAGAGAGAGCATTAAGTCTTTATGAAGACTAAAAACATAAAAATAATTAGTTGGAATGTTAGGGGCTTAAATGCAAAATCAAAAAGAGGAGAAATAAAAGACAGTATCATAGTAAATAACCCAGATATTGTATGCTTGCAAGAGTCAAAGCTGGATTACTATAATGATCAAATAAATAAAGAGATTATGGGGAATTCTTTAAATGCATATGCCACTTTAGAAGCTGTAGGTACCTCAGGTGGAATAATTGTATCATGGAACCCTAATTACTTCAAGATAATACAAACCCTAAAGGGAATTTTTTCTCTAACGGTGGAGCTTAGTTGCAAATGGGATAATAATCCTATATTAATTACAAGTGTGTATGGTCCCCACACCAACAGAGAAAGAACTGAGTTCATGATAGAACTTCAAAACATATCAGATAATATGTTAAAGCCATGGATAGTAGCAGGAGATTTTAACATGGTAGCAAGTTTGCAAGAGAGAGAAAAGAGTGAAAGTAGGCATTGGAATGAGGTACAATTATTCAAATCATTTATTGATGCTTGTCATCTGATAAACCCTCCATTAATTGGAAGACAATTTACATGGATGACAGTAGTAGCAAAGGCTAGACTAGATAGATATCTCTTTAATACTCAATGGTCCCAATTATTCCCGAATTCAACCCAAATTGCATTGCCAAACCCAAATTCAGATCACTGCCCAATCTTATATAAGGCTTGCACAAACTTTCCCATTTTTCAAGGATTTCGATATGAAAATTCATGGAATCAAGAGCAAGAGGCAAATCAGATTATTGTGGAACATTTAAACTCCACACAAGCACAAACTTTTAAAGAGTTATATGCCAAATTATATACCTTAGGGACCAAATTGAAAAGATGGGACAAAAACAAGAAATATAAAACAAGAAGGCAATTGGAAAACTGTAAAACAATAATAGAATGGATTGATAGAAAACAAGAAGAGAGAGAATTAAAACAAATTGAAAGATGGTTAAGGAAAATAATTAAGGAGAGATTTAATGAAATCATATTAGAAAAACAAGAACATTGGAGCCAAAGAGCAAAGCATAAATGGATTAAAGAGGGGGATTGTAACTCAAGATTCTTTCACAGATATGCAACTGTGAAAAAAAACAAATTGATGGTTTCAGAATTATTGGACAGTGACAATGTACCCCAAAAAACACAAAAACATAAAGCAAAAATATTGTTTGATTTTTTCAAAAATCTTATTGGCAAGGAACCAGTAAAAGAAAACACAAATGCTGTGATAAATTCAGCAATAGTGTTCCATGAAATTCAGGAAGATCTGAGTGTATTAGAAGCAGATATAAGAATAGAGGAGTTAGATGCAGTGGTAAAACACTGGAAAAAAGAAAAATCACCGGGACCAGATGGGTTTAATGGGGAATTTTATAAGAAATACTGGTATTTGCTAAGGGAAGAAGTGTTTCATCTTATTTCCAACCAAAACCCTAGTTCAGGACTGGGCGACTTTGAAAAATCATATATTGCTTTAATCCCCAAAAAAGAAAATCCTCAATCTCCTAAGGACTTTAGACCCATAAGTTTGATAAGTGGTATTCAAAAGATAATCTCAAAAACATTGGCAAACCGACTCAAGATGGTCATTGATAGACTAATTCTGCCTAATCAATTAGGGTTTGTAAAGAATAGACAAATCTCAGAGTGTTATGTGTATGCACGGGAAGTAATACACAAAGCAAAAGCTCAAAAAATACCAATCTTACTGTTTAAGGCAGACATACAAAAAGCATTTGACACCTTGTCATGGGACTTTTTAGAAGAAGTGTTATATGCTAGGGGCTTTGGAGTAAAATGGGTTAACTGGATCAGTAATTGGGTACTAAAAGGGGGTGCCAAGATAATACTTAATGGAAATCCTGGGAAATGTATATTTCTAAGAAGAGGGGTAAGACAAGGGGACCCCTTATCCCCTCATCTATTTATACTTGTAATAGATACACTTGCAAGGATTGTTAAGTCATTAAGTAATAGGGGCTTTATAGAGAGACCAATACCAGAGGGGGAATTAGCTTTGCTGTATGCCGATGACACACTTTTTATGCTCAAACCAGACCTGCAACAGGCAAAAAGAATTAAATTTGTGTTAAATTCATTTGGAAACTCATCAGGTTTAAGGATAAATTTTGATAAATCAGAATTCACAGTGGTACCAAAATTAGAGGAAGGAGCAATGAATGAACTAAAAGATGAACTTGGATGTAATTTTGCAAATTTACCCTTCAAATATTTAGGGTTTCTGCTGAGTGACAAAAAGCCAACAAAGAATGAATTTAGGCTAGTAATTGAGAAAATGGAAAATAGATTAGCTGGATGGAAGGGAATGTATCTGAATATAGGTGGAAGAGTGATACTAATCAATGCAGTTCTAAACTCTTTGCCAGTTTATTATTTTATTGTAAATAAATTTCCCAAATGGGTCATCACTGAATTGGATAAAATTAGAAGAAGGTTTTTGTGGAAAGGAGATAAAGCTAATGGACACAATCTGGTCTCATGGGACCAAGTGTGTAGGCCAAAACACACTGGAGGTTTAGGTATAAAAAATTTAAAATTATTTAATCAATCCTTAATGATGAAATGGCTGTGGAATTACTATGAAAATAGTGAGGGACTAGCTTGGAATTCATTGGTATCACCATTAAAGGACATGAATTTGAGGGAGACAAGAAACGCAAAAGATTCATATTTCTTAAATGATTTAAAGAAATTTCTGGAATTCTTTTGGAGGAGTGTGACTTTTGAAATTGGAAATGGGGAAAATACAAGCTTTTGGTACAACAATTGGGGAGGAGGACTATTATTCGAAAAATACCCAGCTATTTTCAGTCATGCACTGAGACAACATGGCACCATTAAAAAATATAAATCCCTCATGGATCTAAAAGATGCATTCCTGGAAGAATTGACAGATAAAGCTAAAGAGGAGTTGGGGGAACTAAAAATTCTATTCGATGCAATTTGCTTAAGTGACAAAAGAGATGCAATTCGATGGAATTGGAACGAAAAGAAGGTCTACTCAGTAAAAAATGCTTATGAAATGCTGATTAATGGGGTATTTTCACACTCAATCCTTGGTGGAATATGGGGGATAAAAATACCACAAAAAGTGAAGGTGTTCTATTGGATTTTGATGCAAGGAAAAATCAGTACTATTGATAATTTGAATAAAAAAGGGATGATGTTGGTGAATCGGTGTTACCTGTGTAAGAAAGGATCCGAGTCAGTGAAACATCTGTGTGAAGACTGTGATTTTGTGCAGTTGCATTGGGAAGAAGTGGCGAAAGAGGCGCCACACTTCCAACAGCTGGCAGTCAGAAATGGAGACATGATGCTTAGGCTGTATGATCGAGAAGCAAATAAAAATGAGACGCAATTCCACTCGATCTTCTTTTACGTCATGTGGAGGGAGAGATGTAGACGGGCGTTCACATATCAGGTCAAAGAAGGAGCGCAGCTAGTAGGGGAAGTGATTACGGACTGGCGAAGAGTGGTGATAGCGCTCAATCGGGCAGAAGAAGAGAAATGGTGAAGTGAAATCGAATGAGAAGAGGAGGCGGTGGAGGCAGTGTAGAAGAAAGAGGATAAGTACAGATGAGTACTTTGAGGGAAGTGTCGGAGCTTCCTAGAGAAGGAAAAGTACTTGAAGGAATGAAAAACAATGGGCCGAAAGCCCATTATTTTTGAATGGCAAAAATAATTTTTTCTTTTTCCTTTAGATTTCTTTTATAGGTCTTTTATATCATTTACTTGTAAATATAACTTCAGAAAAAAGACTCTTGTAATTTGCTTTTTTTGCATTAATTAAAAAAATTTATCCAGGTGGAGGGTGAAAAAAACCTCCTTTGGATTTAATCAAAAAAAAAAAAATGCGCAAAAAGAAACACTTCCTGAATATCTTCAAGGTCGTGACGACAAAGCCATGGCAACTAACTTTGTCCCTAAACAATTTATAGTGACCAATTATGATATTTTAGGGGAGCATTTCTACGTGTAACCCTATTTTGAATCAAAATTTATAAAATAACCTCCTTTCTAAAAATATTTCAAAAATAATCCCCTTTTTGATAGTATTCCAAAAATAACCCAAACCGAGATTTTAAATCTAGCCGGAAATTTTTTTATTTAAAAAAAAAAAAAAAAAAAATATGATATATTCCCCAAATTTTACCATAATATTTTTTATGAACTAATTAATACACTTAATTAAAATAATAACTAGTACATGTTGGCCGTTAACTTAATACATAATTAATATTGATTCCAATTTATAAATTTGAATAAATTTTAATGAATATTTAATTATATATTTTAATTAATACGTTAATTAAATGTAATTGTTCTATAATGGAGCATTCGGCGGGTACATTTTGGGGAGTGATTTTTTTTTTAAAAAAAATTACTGACAACTTGACAACTGTTTGAAAAAAAATATATTAAAATTTATTGCACTCCAAAATGTACCTGCCGAACTCTCCATTATTGAACAATTACATTTAATTAACGTGATAATTAAAACATATAATTAAATATTCATTAAAATTTATTCAAAATTATGAATTCGAACAAATATTAATTACGTATTAAGTTAACATGTACTAGTTATCATTTTAATTAAATATACTAACCAAAATTATCCAATTTTTACCGTATCATTCTCTATGTTCTAACTAGTATATTTAATTAAAATGATAACTAGTACATGTTAAATTAATACCTAATTAATATTTGTTCGAATTCATAATTTTGAATAAATTTTAATGAATATTTAGTTATATGTTTTAATTATCACGTTAATTAAATGTAATTGTTCAATAATAGAGAGTTCGGCGGGTACATTTTGGAGTGCAATAAATTTTAATATTTTTTTTTCAATTGTCAGTAACTTTTTAAAAAAAAAACCACTCTCCAAAATGTACCCGCCGAATTCTCCATTATATAACAATTACATTTAATTAATGTACTAATTAAAAGATATAATTAAATATTAATTAAAATTTATTAAAATTTATAAATTCGAATACATATTAATTATGTCTTAAGTTAACGGCCAACATGTACTAGTTATTATTTTAATTAAGTGTATTAATTAGTTCATAAAAGATATTATGGTAAAATTTGGGGAAATATATGATATTTAAAAAAATTTAAAAATATAAAAAAATTCCGGCGAGATTTAAAATCTCGGTTTGGATTATTTTTGGAATATTATCAAAAAAGGATTATTTTTGAAATATTTTTAAAAAGGAGGTTATTTTTTAAATTTTGATTCCAAATATGATTATACGTAGAAATGCTCCTATTTTAGGGACCAATAAAAAATTTTCTCCAAATCCTTTTTAGTTTTTGTAGTATTATAGTCTCTCGATGTGAAATCTCAGTGAAATTTAAGCAATCGAACCACATTTTTTATTTAGGCGACCATCTCGCTATGCCGTGAATTTGAATAATTAAAATATCGCACATATAAGCTTGCCTCAATTTGTTCATTTGGATAACTTCACATTTTCCCAACAATATATCTTTGTAAATAATAATTTGTAACAATATTAAAAAAGTCCATGAAGCAAATTTAACTTCACATTTCCCATGAGCGTGAAGCTAGCTTCACAGAGCAGCGTTTACCTCCCGCTCTCAACGGTGGAAGGATTACGGGCCCGTGTAGTCAGGCCCAAAACTCCATGAAGCAGATTTAACTAAACAATTCATTCTTTTATTAGTTCATTTTTAAACAAATATATTACGCACTCTCTGGCTTCTTTAACACATGAGAGTTTTTCGCTAGTGGCGATAGCCACGGCGAGATAATGACGCTTCTCCTTCTTTCTTCTTCTTCGCTCTCCATGACGTTCGTCTGGACAGTCGACAGTGACCGTAGACATTGACTGTGTATTTTATTGCGTTTTTTTTCTTCAATCTTTCATCTCTTTTCTATCGATTTCCTTTTCAAACCCTCTTCAATCCCTTCATTACAAACCGCAGAAACTTCTTGTCTCAATTGTTCTTCTGTCAACACCTTCAATCGCTTAAATTTGCCTCAAAATCGCTGAATTGCTGGCCTTAATTCGCTCCTCTTTTGTCTCTTCAATCTCTTGAATCGCTGGCCTAAATCGCTCCTTCACCATTGCATCAATTCGACTGAAAAATTAACTGCAATTCGATTGAAATTGGACTTAAAATTGACTGAAACTCTACCGACTGAAATAGATACGACTGAAGTATAGTGAAACCACAGCGAAACACACAGATACGACTGAAATATAGTGAAAATCGACTGAAACCTTATCAAATTGAAGAGCCACATCGAAGAGTCACGGCCGTAATTGCATCAATTGAAAAGTCACAACCACGTAATTGCATCAATTGAAAAGTCACAACCACGTAATTGCATCAATTGAAAAGTCACAGCCGCGAATGGAGTCACGATGCTTCGAATAGTCACGACGAATAGATGCGAAGGGATACGTCGACTGGAGTCACGATGCGTCGAATCGTCACGATGAAGAGCTGCGTCTACTGGAGTTCGATGAAGAGCCACGATGAAGGTTGAATGGAGTCTTCTGAACGAAGTATTAAAGTATTGAAGAGGTTTTGAAGATCCAGGATTTTACTTTCCCACTTCTTTTTCTTGGTTTTCCTTTTCCAGAATAATCAAAAATCCAGAAAAGGATTCTAGCGCCTTGTCAAATCCGAGAATTCAAATAACAGACTTGGATTTCTAATTAACTACTGTATCATGGATACAAAGAAAGCGTCTTCTTTCGACGTATTTTAGGTCCTTGATTTTATCAACGGAACCGTCAATTTAAATCATTGTTTTTAATACAAACTCAACTTGTAAATGTGATATTGTACATAGCCTACGGGCCTTGAAGCAAAAAAAAAAATAAATAAATAAATCCACACCGAATATTAATCCTAAACACATAAACTCTAGATTGACCGAAATAATAGAAGTGTTGCTTGAAACTTTTCACATGCCCAAGTAATTAATTATTGTATTCCTCTATATTGAAACATTTTACATGTATATATACTAACTAGACGTACGTACAGAAACCCCAAGAAAAAAAAAACTAAGGTTGGGAAGCTACCTCTGCTGGACCACAATACTTTATTCGGACCTCCAAAGTCGTCCCATATATTCCTGTCCTGCGTGTTACACAACAATGCCTTCTCGGAGCCTATAATCACCAGTCATTATTATCATTATTATTTCACATTAATAATTTTGAACAATCATTAAGAGGCGATCAAGAAAAATATTAAAGATTATACCTTTCTCCACAATAAAGGGTCCATCTTGGGTGCAAAAACCCTAACTCTACTAATCAACGATGCTGCGTAAAACCCGCGACGTTTACTACACTTATTATTCTGCTTCGATCCGGTATATATATCATGCTTCATATATTCACTCAAACTAACCTCCCCATTTCCAACCCGACCCGTTTGATTCTCTACCCGATCCAAGAAAAACACCATAGGCAAATTACAAGCATCGTTTCTATTCAATTCCCTCGTATTAAAAATAAAGGGACCATTACTCGAACTCCGCCACGTTGTAAAAGTTCGAAACGGCGTCGCCAGTTCACTCGGAGGTAAACTCCATGGGTATATTTGTACCGTATATCCCCACGATACCGACACTGACCAAGTGAAATCCGAACCCGATTCGTAACCAAATGTTTGCTGAAGCGTTCGAGCCGGATCGAAACGATATGCCGAGATTATCGTTCGTAACGAGTCCAATTGACTTCGCCGATTTGGTATAATGTTGTCCACGTAGTCTAAGTGATGAAGCGACACTAATGGAGATAATGGGTGGGCCGCAAGATATCCGTATAAGTCACCATGCAGATCCATCTGTTAAATCACCGTAGAAAAGAATTATAAAAAGTTGTAAAATATTGGAGAAGTTCCACTTGAATCCAAAGTACCCAATAAATGCCCAAAAGGTCACGCAACGTCGCCAACCCAGAACATGTCAACCCAAAGTTGGAACAATAAATAACCCTTATTCTATTTGGGCGGATATTTAAAAAAATGAATCGTATCCGTATCCAGTACGGAGACGGCACCGATACGTATCCTATACATCACGTGGCGTATCGGACTATTTTAATATAAATTTTTTAACGGATCGGTCCATACGGTTGTATACGGTTCGAATACGTTTGGATACGATTTCGATACGGCTGGCTCATTATTTTTGTTTTTTGACCTAACATAAAAATACTCAATATTATTACTACTCAATAATCTTTTACATAACATATTTTTTTATTCGTAAAATATCCGAATAAATAATACATCTTGATTTTTGATATATATATATATATATATATATATATATATATATATATATAGAGGATGGTTAAGATACTTAATTAAGTATCATGCGTTTGTTATTTAAGACTTTTTGACCTTTAGATTTGCTTTGAGATTTGTGCATTTAATGATTATCATAAACTGATATGGAAATAATTAATGATGAGTATATATAGCATTAAAAAACACAAATCTCAAAACAAATATAATGGTCAAAATATCCTAAGTACCAAACCAATGATACTCTGAGTATCATTGGTTTGGTACTTAGGATATTTTGACCATTATATTTGTTTTGAGATTTGTGTTTTTTAATGCTATATATACTCATCATTAATTATTTCCATATCAGTTTATGATAATCATTAAATGCACAAATCTCAAAGCAAATCTAAAGGTCAAAAAGTCTTAAATAACAAACGCATGATACTTAATTAAGTATCTTAACCATCCTGTACATAACGTATCGTATCCAAAATCTCTAGAAATTTATCATCTCACCGTATTCGTATCCGTGACATAGCCCTTGTTTGATCATATTAGACTTCGCAATTACTAATTATAGCGACTGAATGCTACTATTCGGATGACCACATAATATAAGATTATGAAATGACCCGCTACAATGTTTTTACTGAATGTGTGAATACCTGGTGGAAACCGGGTTCACGGGTTAGCGGGATACCCAGTTCTGCGAGACAAGACTGGACCCGTTTGTCACTGCCGTAGAAATTGGAGTATCTATTGAGGCAACCATCCATCAGTGCGGACAGCGACTCTGCGGCTGGGTAACTAATGGCGAATCCTCCTCCACCGAATGCCATGCCGTAGCCATGCAATACATCTTGCTCCACGCTCTCTGATGACATTCCGACATAGTACATCTGCTCGTGATCGTATTTCCCCAGTACATTGACGAGATTCTCCACGAAGAACACCGTGTCGTCGTCTCCCATCACAAACCATCTGGTATCCGTACGATTCGGTTCTGATGAAACTAGACGATACGATTCCACTGCGATTTGAGCGATTCTCGATGCGGATGCACGCTTACCATATCTGGATGTGTCAGGGGAAATTTTGTACGAAGGACATGTCTCAGGCCAAGACCCGATGGGTTCTTTATCCAGCCAGACGTATCCTCTCGTCACATTTTTACGCCACCAGAGTTCGGTGTATTGACGCCGTTGATCCCAGGTCTCTGCAGCCCCACCGATGCCAAATACTATGTGAGAGACACCTGTCTGGTCTTGCTGTGTACTCTCTGGTAGGTGCGTAATACGAATAGAAGACAACAGTGAAGGAGATACCAGTTTGAGCTCGCAAGAATTGGAAACCCAAGGATACCGATTGGAGAAGAAGGCGGTGTAGGTAACCAAAGCGCAAGATACGATGAGAAAGGTGCAAATTGAAGCGGTTATGTATCCACGTTTCCCCTGAACGCCTCCTCTCTCCGGCGAATTCATGCTTAGTAAGAGAAAGATGATCAGAGTTGGGTCTTATTCAGATTTGGGTGAATAGGGGGAAGAAGTGGGAAATTGGAAATTATCGCCCAACATTTGTTTGTGTAATACGGTGTGTATTTTGATATGAAAGATGCAACCAAATAATGGGAAAACAGTTTATGAGACTTTTGGATATTTATTGTTTGACTAAAGATTTTTGCACGTTCAGACCACATATATTTTTTTATTTTCGTACTAATATTTTTTTTATATTATAAATATAAATTTTGTTTATATATATATTTTTTGAGCGATGGATGAAAATTAGTGATATTTGTTTATAATTATTTATATATTTTGTAATATTTGTTGTAGAAAAAAAATATATAAATACTAGTGTTTTTATTATTAGTCATTATAAAAAAATATAAATATGAAGGTGAAAAATATATTACGATTTGTCGTGCGTTAAGAACGGAGTGCGTGCGTTAGCAGTCCTCTTCGTTTTCATAGCTCAGAAGTTAAATTATGTAGTTGCGTGGACTTGCAATTATAATTATGTCTGATAATTTCATGTGAGTATCGCCCTAATTATTGTATTACTCTACTTAGGTCCTTGACATGACGCCGAACTGTATCTTGCACATGGATGGATGTAAACTCGTCGGTATTATCGTTTTTTCATGTGAGTATCGCCCTAATTTCATGTGAGTATCGCCCTAATTGCGTGGACTTGCAATTATAATTATCGTTTTCATAGCTCAGAAGTTAAAAATGAATTTCAGATAGAGCCCATATATGGAACCCCCAGATCCACCACACCATCAACCGCGCGCGTGTGTGTGTGGGTGTGTGTGTGTGTGTGTGGGTGGGTGGGGGGACAATTCCCATCTTTCAAATTTGCACCAAAAATTGTATTAACCGTTAATTAAAATTATTAATTTTGATGCAATTGCATTAACCGGTAATCAACTTTGAATTAACTATTAATTGAAATTTGAATTAACAAACAATCGAAAATGTTGGGTGCAAATTGGGGAGATTTATTGGTGCAAAGATGGGTTTTTGTACGGATCGTGAATGGTTGAGTGGGTTTGAGGGGTATGGAACAATTGTTTTCAGATACTATCCGGTTGTCTGATCCTACCATATTTTATACTATTTTATATATTTTTTCTATATTATATGAATACAAAATACATTGTTATTTATATTTTTTATTTTTCTATTATTATTTATATATTTTTTCTATATTGAAGATCTAAAAATATGTTGTTATTTATATTTTTTTATATAATGCAAAGATTTGTTGTTATTTATATTTTTTCATTGTAAAATGCAGAAATACGAAGATGAAATGTATAAACAAGAACTATCTAAATATTTATACCTTATTTCTATACTATGAATAAATGTTGTTAATTATATATTTTTCATTATAAAAATGTATCAATATGAAATTTAAAAATATAAAAAATACGAAGGCGGAAGATACATTAGATGGTGCCAGAAAATTAGGCGCTGCCAGAAAAAAATCGAACGCTCGTTTAGTTTTTTGACCGCATTTTTTTTTGACTCATGCGTTTGCCACGTGACGCGCTGTGAATAAAAACGATGTCCCATAGTGCAAAAAACTCGGAGCACGTTAGTAGCTTTCATATAATATTGTAATTAACAAAAAAAATTTCACGTATAATACGTAATTAATTAATATATTTTGCATAATTAACACGCACAATAATTAATAAAAATGTATATTTATGAATGGAATTAATATATTAAATATATGTCACATGCTAACTAATATGTTAATAAATTATGTTAATTAATATACAAAGGATGCTTTCGGTTCATATCTCAGTTAATTGAGTGTGAGACGCACAAAATTATATGTTGTGAGAATTTTGAGTTCAAGTTTTATTGAAATTAATTAACCAAGGACAAAAAGGAACCATCTCAATTTATTCATTTTTTTCAAAAAAAATAAAAAATAAAGGATGCTTTGGTGAAATATAGGGGCGCCTTATCTGAGCTCTATCTTTTTGTATTTTTGTTGATCGATGATCATACATGATACATGTCTGTTTCTGCGGCACGATAGTTTCTCTTGTAACATGGAACGTGGCGCCGAGGACACATGAAATGACGAGCAACGCAACAAACTGTGACGGAAAATCTGCCGCGTATTATTATACATGATTGTGATTTTATCCAAGTTTATTTTAATGTTTGTTGGAGTTTGAACGGAGTTCTTTCGTTAATTGCTTTTTTATAATCGTTTTGAGTTATTATTGGCTCAACTCAAATCGAATAACTACGATATATTCGTTTGGGTTCGTTTGAAAGTAAAATAATAATAATAATAATAATAATAATAATAATAATAATCCATATGAAAAAGTCTTATATAAATTCTAATTTATGTAATTTTAATAATTCATATCTTTAATTTATCTTAAAATTTTCCCTCCCATTAAATTTTGGATACAAAGGATATGGTGATGCCACATCATCAGTACTGTTCACCCATACTGTTCACCCCCGGTACTGTTCATCCGGGTTACTGTTCATCTTTTTTTTTTTTTTTGGAATTTTATTTTATTCGACATAAGTCTTGTGTTCTAAATAAAATATTTGAATTTTTCATCGTATTAATAAATATAATTGACATATGTCTTGTGTTCTAAATAAAATATTTGAATTTTTCATCGTATTAGTAAATATAATTTGTATACTATAATTTTACTGTTAATAAAATACTATTCACACAAATACTTTTTATTAGCCTGAGCTGGTATTATTTTTTTTTTATGCTTATTATAACATTTATGAAGATTACTTTTGTTTTTAAATTAACATTTATGCTTATTTTTTTAGGAAGAAAAAATTTTGTATTTATTGCATAATACTTGTGAGACTATTTAATATCAGCTTTTTTTTTTTTAAATTAACATTTATGAAGATTACTTTTGTTTTGCACTTGTAACGTTTTAGATAAAATTATTATTTTATGATCATAAATTTTTTTGAAAAATCGCAACGAAGCGCAAGAAATATTTCTATTTTCTTATCAAATAATATATCAAATAATATATCCCGCAGCGAAATAATATATCAAATAATATATATAATTATTACTTTTGCTTATTATATTATTTCTTATCAAATAATATATCCCGCAGCGAAGCGCGGGATATTTTCCTAGTAGATATAATGCTGTATATTGCGCCTTATAACTAGCCTTGCACGTGTTCACTTCTCAACCGTTGGATCACTTCTTTGATAGCCGTTCGATAGATGATGATACCCTAAGCAAATCACCCTTTCTCTCTTCGTTCATTTTTGCTCGAGCCGTCAAGCTCTTCTCGCTGGGAAAACCTAGGCGATTTCTAGGGTTTTCGAAGGTGACGGTCTACTGGACAAAGGAAGCGCCGGTTCCGCCGGTTGTGCGATTTCAGAAGGCGGCGATCGATTAGACAAACGAAGCATCGGTTGGACCAAGGTTTTCAGCAGACGGTTGTGTGACTTGGGAAGGCGAAATCATCAACTACTTCCTGGATCGTGTTCTTCAAACCAAATAAAAGGTTTGTTACTTCTTCTCTGGGTTCTGCCATGGCTCGGTTTCGTTTTCCCAATTGAAATTTGTTGCCGAGATCGTTGTTTGTGAGCTTCAATTTTCTTGACGGACAAGGATTCAAACGGATTTCTTCTGCAGCTCATGCCAGTTTCGTGCGTCCATATCGGCTTGGTATGTGAGTTGTTTTCATTTTCAGTATTTGGTTTTATTTCAATATCTTTGCATGTTTAAATTGGTTTAGGGTTTAGGGTTTAAATTGGTATTGATTTTGATTGATTGTTAGTGATTGGGACTCCAATTTGGAAGAATTGTGCAAGCAAAGATGAAAATTTCGCTATTTCGATGTCCAAAGCTTTGCAGTTAGCGTCCATTTTGAGTTTCGTTGATTTCCTTTAATACCCCACTGTCATGTGTTACAAAAAATTTCCTGTTTTTTGTATGCGACTAATTTTCTTTTGTCAGTTCTTCTCCATTTTGCATTAATTATCCCTGTTTAATCTGGTACGATCTGGATCATGCAATGACGAGGCATATTATGCTGGTACGAGCTCGGGACGGATCGGAAACGGGCCTGCGATGGGTCTGGAGCGGGCCTGGGACGGGTCGGAAGTGAGTCTTTGACGAGTCGGAAAGTCTCAATTTTTTCATAATTTTGTTTGTATATTTTGGTTTTGTTTCGGAAAAATTACGAAAATGCCCTTTGTTTTTTTCTGATAAAAAGGGTCGAAGGGATCAGGTCTTTGAATCGCCTCTGCAAATGGAAGGAGAGTGCAATGAAGGAGGAGGAGGGCGTGATGAAGGCCGAGAGCAAGTCGATGAATTGTCTCTACGACTGGAAAATCTGGTACGATCAGGATCATGCAATGACGAGGCATATTATGCTGGTACGGGCTCGGGACGGGTCGGAAACGGGCCTGCGATGGGTCTGGAGCGGGCCTGGGGACGGGTCAGAAAGTCTCAATTTTTTCATAATTTTGTTTGTAAATTTTGGTTTTGTTTCGGAAAAATTACGAAAATGCCCTTTGTTTTTTCAGATAAAAAGGGTCGAAGGGATCAGGTCTTTGAATCGCCTCTGCAAATGGAAGGAGAGTGCAATGAAGGAGGAGTAGGGCGTGATGAAGACCGAGAGCAAGTCGATGAATTGTCTCTGCGACTGAAAAATCTGGTACGATCAGGATCATGCAATGAATAGCCATGATTTTGTGACGAACATGTTGAATAAGAGCGGAAATTATTTAATCAAGAAGGTACATGACCTTCTTTATGGCAGACTCAACGAGATGAAAAAATTCTCAATTTTTTCATAATTTTGTTTGTATATTTTTGTTTGGTTTCGAAAAAATTACGAAAATGCCCTTTGTTTTTTCAGATAAAAAGGGTCGAAGGTATCAGGTCTTTGAATCGCCTCTGCAAATGGAAGGAGAGTGCAATGAAGGAGGAGTAGGGCGTGATGAAGACCGAGAGCAAGTCGATGAATTGTCTCTGCGACTGGAAAATCTGGTACGATCAGGATCATGCAATGAATAGCCATGATTTTGTGACAAACATGTTGAATAAGAGCGGAAATTATTTAATCAAGAAGGTACATGACCTTCTTTATGGCAGACTCAACGAGATGAAAAAATTCTCAATTTTTTCATAATTTTGTTTGTATATTTTTGTTTGGTTTCGAAAAAATTACGAAAATGCCCTTTCTTCTATTCAGATAAAAGGGGTCGAAGGGATCAAGTCTCAATTTTAACGTTTTATTCCTTTCTTATTATTTACTGGAAAGTTACTTGCTTATTACTCTAAAAAGAATTGAAATCTACTCAATGAAAGGAAAAATACCCATTAACGAAATACTGAATCTCAAAAAACAAGCAATAAGTCGCAAAACACATTTTTAAACTCACAATAACTCGCAAAATCAAAATCATATATAATGAAATACTGAATCTCAAAAAACAAGCCCGCGCATTTGCGCGGGTCCAACGCTAGTTTAAATTAAAGTTAATGTATGTCATGAACATATATCGAACTCATAACTTTTTTTTTCCATATTTAAAAAAAATTTATTAGTTAATGTTTTACTTTTGTTTAAGTTTATATTTTATGAACTTCAAATACTATTTTTTTATATTTACTAGTTAGAATTTTAGATTATATTCTTAGGATATTTTTAAATTTGATATATTTTTTAATTAAGGAAACATAAATTAGATGGATTAAATTTGAAACTATATATGTTCTTGAATTAATATATTTTTATGAATCAACCAAATTTGGACAGTGAAAACATATTCGAAACGAATACCGAACTAGCCCATTTTTAAATCGAACTCGAACATAGTTTGTTCAGAGTTCGATTCGTTAACCGTCCTCCCATGTGTAACGAAATGGAACTATTGAGTTCGAAAGTATGAGACCCGTTCACTTTGCTTTTTTTTTTTAACTTTAAAAATAAAATTATAATTTTTTGTCCATGCATTGTCCAGGCGTCCAAACTCATTGCGATCCAAAACCTATAGGGTTAATAAGTAAACTAGTTCAGACCAGCGCGATTGCGCGGGACACTTTTTTTTCATTTTTTAGTTTTTGCTTGGTATTATTTTTTTAGATGAAAAAGTTGTATGTTATTGTCAGTCCTTTTTTCTACTCCGGGTTTTTTTTGTTTGTGTTGTCAAAATTGATTGTTTTTTAAATACACTAAGCATATGAGCATGCCGGAACAAAACAATTGGATTTTGTATGATAGTCGCTACCATATATACAAACATAGAAAAGTACTTAAAACAATACATACAAAATAGTACAAAACGTGTTGTTTCTAATAAAAGTTTGAAAACATGTAACATTAATAACACAATACACAAAATATGAATATGTCACCAAAAAATAGCAAATAATAATACAAACTTTTTAATAATAGGAGAAATATAAGAATTATAACAATATCATGGTCTAATTAATTCAATTATTAAAAATTTATGAATCAAGAGCGTTAAAAAAATGAACACTTTCAGTCCGACATAAAATATGTGAGTATGGTGCGTTTGCCTCAGTAAATCATGATTTTTATAAATTTTAAAACAAGGATTGTTTGAATTGTTCAAGAGCTGAATTTCTTGAACTATTCAAACAGTTCTTACTGTAAAATTTGTCCGTTTTCTTATACATCATCGGAAAAATCAGGAAAAGAAAATCAAAAGTGGAACAAAGTTGATTTAGGTCCCAAGTAATGTGTTGTTTTGTTTTGTCGAGAACAATGAATGATGTAAGAGCCTTGATTTATAAACCTCATGTGACATAATGTACTGTTTTGTTTCCTCAATTATGCGGACCTTGATGATCATGATGATGATGATGATGAAGAAGATGATGATCATTTTGTTTAGGCTTTCACAAACAACGACTATACAAAAAAATAAGCGTGAAATCCCGGCCCATCAAATGTCACCGCTGTCGAGGAGATGATGTTTAAGTCAATTTTGAATCAATTTTTCCAAATTTCAAGTTTGAACTCATTACTCACATATTAACTTGTTCTTTTTGATCTCAATCTAGGTGTTTGAAGGAAGCTTATGCACAACACGAGGTCAAGGAAGGGCAAGCTTATCTCATACAACGAGGAGATCGCAAGAAAGCTCAAAAAATCAAGGAAACCAAGCCAAGAAGATCAAGACATTCCTATTCCAACTTCTCTCTCTACTCCTTTAAATTCTAAAATGGCCGAAGAAGTTAGGGAACCAAGACAAAGAACTTTAGGAGAACCAGTGGCCCCAAACTTAGACGAAGATAGTTTCAATATAATTAGGCCAAATGTTTCAAATTTTAAAGCCGATCCTAGCATTACAAGTTTTTTTTTCCTATTTTCAATGAAAAATCTAATGAAAACCCTCGTAAACATTCAAAGAACTTCAAATTCAATGTCATATCTATGCCAATTATGAAATTTTTAATGAAATTTTGTTGCTCATTTTTTCTTATTCATTAGGTGAAGAACCAAAAGATTGGTTATACAATCTCCGAGGGAATCTCGACTTTAACGAGGTGGCAAAACGATTCAAGGAGAAATACTATCCACACGCAAGGATGACGAGCGGAATAATCTGGCGGCCAATTGATAGAAGTTCGGGTATAGTAGCGACAAAGTAATGTGGGAGAGAGGGGCGTGAGAGATATTAGGCAAGAGGGGAGATGGCGTGAGCTCGATCGTACGAGAGAGAGAGAGAGGGAGAGAGAGAGAGAGAGAGAGAGAGAGAGAGAGAGAGAGTCATCGCCGTTTCTATTTTTTTTTCTTTTCTTTCTTTCTCGCACGCCTGAGGGAAGGGGAGAGATGAGTAAGGTAGCGAGACGGACCGGATCGGTCTAAACGAGTTGGGTCTAGAGGTGGCAATCGGGCGGGTCGGGTCGGGTCATTTCGGGTTCGGGTCGTTTCGGTTTGCGGGTCATTCGGGTCATCGGGTCGCGGGTCGTTCGGGTTTCGGGTCGTTTCGGTTTTCGGGTCATTCGGTTTCGGGTCGTTTCGATTTTCGGGTCATTCGGTTTCGGGTCGTTTCGGTTTTCGGGTCATTCGGTTTCGGGTCGTTTCGGTTTTCGGGTCATTCGGTTCCGGGTCGTTTCGGTTTTCGGGTCATTCGGGTCTTGGCTATTTTGATTTTCGAGTAATTCGGATTTCGCAAAATTTGATTTCGAATCATTCGATTTTCCAAAAATTTAGTTTTCGGGTAATTCCAGATTTATTTTATTGATTTCAATATATTTTAGCAATATTATATTGATTTTAAGAATAATATTTAAATTTTCGGGTCACTCGGGCCGTGAATTTCGGGTCATTCGGGTCAAGAATTTCGGGTCATTCGGGTTAAGGTTAGTTCGGGTTTCGGGTCGTTCGGGTTTCGGGTCGTTCGGTTTCGAGTCATTCGGTTTCGGGTCGGTTTCGGGTTCGGGTCATTCGGTTTCGGGTCGATTTCGGGTTCGGGTCATTCGGTTTCGGTTTCGGGTTCGGGTTCGGGTCGTTGACTTGTCAACATTTTCGGGTCGGGCCGGGTTCGGGTTCTGACGGGTCGGGTCAGATTTTGCCAGCTCTAGTTGGGTCCAGATCCATATTAATGGATGTATTGTTTTCTTTATAAAAACGAGTTTAAAATGGCATGTCTCTCTTGTTTTAACTCCAATTTAAGTGATTATAATTTCTAAATTCGTACTTTTAATTGTAGAATTTTATTGTAATTTCTTATTGATTTTTTTCGAATTTTGAAGTTTCATATATTTACTTATGTCATAACGATTGTCAAATATTTTCAGTATATTTATCCATCATTTCATATTAATTTCTCGAGGGTAATTTCAATCATATTTCCTACTTGTTTTTTGAGAGGAGTCATTTGGTTCGGTGAAAGTTTTACCAATCCAACATTATTTCTTTGATTCCTTGATTTAGTTGGTAATGTTTAATGAATTATTTATCCAACATTTTATTACATCGGTATATGACACGAGTTCATATACCATCACATCAACCCCCCCTTAAAAATACGCTTAGTCCTCTAAGCGTGTGTAGATGAAAATAAATTAATTCCAATCCGTGATAATGGCCATGATACCTTAGGTAATGGTTGTGGCACATTCTTCTTGTCCCGTCGTGGTTCTTTGTTAAGGTTATCGTCGTCTTTTTGTATTAAGGTGGTCGTAAGCTCTTTCTGTTGGATCACGCAGTTAGAAACGCAACAAAAATAACAAAAAAATAGCCCGCGGAACTTGACCACAAGGATCCTTGTAAACAAAATAAAATATCGAATGAAGAATTTTGTGTTTATTACCTCCGAATCATGCTTGATTCGGTAACGAAAAACTCAAGAAAAGAAGTCGATCAACCCTAGTTCCAAAACTCCGAAACAAAATGACGGTCGCCTCGAATCCTTCTAGCCACCCTCTCCTTGCCTCGCTACAACCTAACGAGCAACTCTCTCCCTAGACCAAAACCGAGGCATAAGCCCTAAGCCGAGATCCTCGGTTTCGACGGCTACAAACCCTAGCTACTCACTTCTCTCTTCAAAAGGCTATGACAGAGACTTTTCTTCGAAAGAGAAAAATATCAATCGAGGTGCAGACAAAAGAACCTAGCTACTCACCAAAATTTATTCACAAACCTGCAAACAAAAGAAACACAATTCGTCTCAAATAACCCTTTAATTAACATACCAATTTGACTCAAATTCAACATAATAATCATCATATTGCAAACAATCATACCAAAATCACCAAAAAGTATCCCCAATATCGCAAAAGCCCCTATTTTTCTGGAGAAAAAAGTATAGTATTTTGATGTTGCACAAAAAACCCGAAGTTCTTATGACACCAATAAAAATCGGTGAAATCCTAAAATCAGAGAAGAGACACATTGCAATTCTGGTAGCAATCCTGGCTTCTGTCACAATTCGAAAATTCAATCACTCACGAGTCACGACACAAACCCATTTCCTTCAATGAAAACAAACATGTTTATATGCTTAAGTGACCACCGGATATAATTGATCATCTAGCAGGAAAAAATAGCTTATGTTACAATCACAATAGCTCATGTTTGTTACTTAAGCTTCAGTTAAACTACAAATCATTCACTTCTAGTGTTATTCAGCACAAAATTAGTAAATTGTTGCTTTAACATGTTTGGTACTTAATGTTTTTATTTCTTTGGATTTTGAGATTTGTATTTTTTCATGATAATCATGAAAATTTATGTACATAATTAAATTCAAAAATCTCAATGTAAATTCAATTCAATGTAAATTCAATGACGAAAAAATATTAATTACTAATTTTTTTTTACTTAATTAAGAAACGAAAATTTATTTGGTCCCAGATAAAAACTATATAGATATTAATTCGCAAAAAGAAACACTCCCTGAATATCTTCAAGGTCGTGACGACAAAGTCATGGGAACTAACAATTGTGATATGTTAGGGACCAATAAAAATGTCTCCAAATCATTTTAGTTTTTGTAGTATTATAATCTCTAGATGTGAAATCTCAATGAAATTTAAGCAATCGAACCACATTTTTTATTTAGGCGACCATCTCGCTGTGCCGTGAATTTGAATAATTAAAATATCTCACATATAAGCTTGCCTCTTTCTTCATTTGGATAACTTCACATTTTTCCAACAATATATTTTGTAAATAATCAATATTAAAAAAATCCACTGAATATTAATCCTAAACACGTAAACCCTAGATTGACCGAGATAATAAAAATGTTGCTTGAAACCTTTTAACACTAAAATTATTGTATTCCTCTATATATCAAAACATTTTGATTCGAACAAAACAACACTATATTTTCTTATATACTCGTTACATTATACATGTATATATACTAACTTAGACGTACGTACAAAAACCCCAAGAAAAAAAAAACTAAGGTTGGGAAGCTACCTCTCCTTGACCACAATACTTTATTCGTACCTCCAAAGTCCTCCCAAATATTCCAGTCCGTCGTGTTACACAACAATGCCTTCTCGGAGCCTGTAATCAGCAAATTATTATTATTATTATTTCACATTAATAATTTTGAACATTCATTACGAGGTAATAAAGATATATTAAAGAGCATACCTTTCTCCATAATAAAGGGTCCATCTTCGGTGCAAAAACCCTTACTCTACTAATCAACGATGCTGCGTAAAACCCGCGACGTTTACTACACTTATTATTCTGCTTCGATCCGGTATATATATCATGCTTCGTATATTCACTCAAACTAACCTCCCCGTTCCCAACCCGACCCGTTTGATTCTCTACCCGATCCAAGAAAAACACCATGGGCAAATTACAAGCATCGTTTCTATTCAATTCCCTTGTATTAAAAATAAAGGGACCATTACTCCAACTCCGCCACGTTGTAAAAGTTCGAAGCGGCGTCGCGAGTTCGCTCGGAGGTAAACTCCATGGGTATATCTGTACCGTATATCCCCACGATACCGACACCGACCAAGTGAAATCCGAACCCGATTCGTAACCGAATGTTTGCTGAAGCACTCGAGCCGGATCGAAACGATACGCCGAGATTATCGTTCGTAACGAGTCCAATTGACTCGGCCGATTTGGTATAATTTTGTCCACGTAATCTAAGTGGTGGAGCGACACCAATGGTGATAATGGATGCGCCGCAAGATATCCGTATAAGTCACCGTGGAGATCCACCTGTTAAATCACCAAAGAAAAGAATTATAAAAAGTTTGAAAACGTGGACAAAATTATACCAAATCGGCCGACTAAGTGCCCACTAAGTGCCCACTAAGTGCCAAAAGGTGATGCAACGTGGCGGACTCAGACCAAGCCAACACAAAGTGGGATCAATAATCATTTTAGTATTTAAAATCATTTAAGTATTTAATCATATTAGACTTCGCAATAAATATATAAATTCTGGTTTGTTCATTTTAGCTATTTAACTGTAATTATTTATGTAACGAGTTAGTATAAGAAAATGAAATGACCCGCTACAAATTATTTACTAACAACATGTCAATACCTGATGGAAACCGGGTTCACGGGTTAGCGGGATGCCCACTTCGGCGAGACAAGACTCGACCCGCTCGTCGCTGCCGTAGAAATTGGCGTATCTATTGAGGCAACCATCCATCACGGCGGAGAGCGCCTCCGCGGCCGGGTAACTAATGGCGAATCCTCCACCACCGAATGCCGTGCCATAACCGTGCATTACGTCTTGCTCCACGCTCTCTGATGGCATTCCGACGTAGTACATCTGCTCGTGATCGTATTTCCCCAATACATTGACGAGATTCTCCACGAAGAACACCGTGTCGTCGTCTCCCATCACAAACCATCTGGTATCCGTACGATTCGATTCTGATGAAATTAGACGATATGATTCCACTGCAATTTTAGCGATTCTCGATGCGGATGCACGGTCACCGTATCTGGACGTGTCAGGGGAAATTTGAAATGCAGGACTTGTCTCAGGCCAAGACCCGATGGGTTTCTCATCCAGCCAGACGTATCCTCTTGTTACATTCTTCCGCCACCAGAGTTCGGTGTATTTACGCCGTTGATCCCAGGTCTGTGCCGATCCGCCGATGCCAAATACTACGTGAGAGACATCTGTCTGTATTTCCTGCCGATGCGTAATACGAATAGAAGACAACACTTCAGGGGAAACCAGTTTGAGCTCGCAAGAAGGGGAAACCCAAGGATACCGATTGGAGAAGAAGGCGGTGTAGGTAACCAAAGCACAAGATACGACGAGGAAGGTGCAAATCGAAGTGGTTATGTAGCCACGTTTCCCCTCGACTCCTCCCTTCTCCAGCCAATTCATGTTTTGTAAGAGAAAGACGATGAGAGGAAGGTCTTATCCAGATTTGGGTGGTAGAACTTAACTAGAAGCAAAACGGGGGAAAGAAATGTACCCAAACATTTGTTTGTGGAATGTAGTGTGTACTTTGATAAGAGAGATGCAACCAAATGGTGGGAAAACAGTTTGTGAGAGATAGTTATTGTCTTTATATAAGCTATGAAGTTAAATTATGTTGTTTTGCGGGGACTTTGCAGTTGTGTCTGATAATTTCATGTGAGTACTGCCCTAATTATTATTATAATCAATAATCAATAATGTAGTCGTATTTTCAGGTAATTATTTGTTAACGGTCCCTAACATGATGCTGAACTGTATCTTGCATGTGATTAATTGTTTTAATATCTCTCAAGTTGCAGGACTGCACCTAAGAACTTAACAAAAAAACATACAATTGTGTTTTTGCCACTTGTATATATGTTTACTATTTGATTATTTTTTTAAACCATTATTAATTTTAAAAATAAAGTAGTCCGTTTACCAATATATGCATGAATCTTGCGCGTTGTCGTTGTCGGAATTTCTGAATTGTTAGAAAATTGGGAATTTTAGTTTGCCCCATAATTCACCAAAAGATAATTTACGTATAATATTGAAATTAACAAGAAAAATTGACATATAATACATAACTAATTAACGTATAAAACAATTAATATATATTGAAATATTAAATATGTGCCATTTGATAACTAATATGTTAATAAATTGTGTTAATTAATACATAGAGGATTCTTTGATGAAATGTAGGAGCGCCTTATCTGGGCTCCTCCTTTTTGATTTTTTTTGGTGATCTTATCTCACAGTACCTGTATCTTCGGCACGTAGTTTCTCTTCTACGGGGAACGTGGAACGTGGCGCCGTGGACACACGAAACGACGAGCAACACAGCCAACTGTGACGGAATATCCGCCGCTTATATTGTCTAGTATATTGGTGGTTTTATAAGTTCAAGTTTTAATGTTATCGGACTTTGAATTGAGTTTTTTGGTAAAGTTTTTTATAATCGTTCCAATTTATGTATGGGAGTTGCTAAATTGTATTGCAAAACATCATTTCTAATCAGGAGTTAATATGCGATAAGTCGTTGATAAGTAGTATTTCAACCTATTTTGGACAAAATACGTGGCAAAATTAACAATTGGAAAAATAAGTTCTTAACAATAGGAGGAAGAGGCACTCTTCTTAAGGCGGTATTGGGAGCCATACCTAGTTACTATATGCAAACTATGATTTTGCCGAGGGGAATTGTGGATGAGATTACTAAACTTACGCGGGCTTTCTTTTGGAAAGGCGGAGAAACAATTGCGGGGGTCATTGTCTAATGAATTGGACACAAGTGTGCTAACCCAAGCAACATGACGGATACGGGGTAATTAACCTAGAAATGCACAACAAGGCATTGGTACTCAAATGGCTATTCCAACTCGATTACGCTAACACCTCACAATGGGCCACCACCCTAAATGCCCTTTACAATATAAATAGTACGGAAGATATAATGGGGGTCCCAAACTCACTATCGTCGTACTTCTTGAAGGACCTCCAAAAATTACTCCCCCTCTACAATGCGGTCAAGAATCTTTTCGTACACTCGGCTCTCACTCAAGCCGTAACACCAATTAATCAACCTCCACATAGATTCAACACGGCACTAGTATATCGACAACTCATCCACCCGGGCTTGGAAAACGCATGGACTCCGACGCTTTTCAAAATTAAAGCGCCGGCGAAAGTCAAACTTCTTGGATGGTTAGTTTTAAACGACAAAACATTAACGGCCGAGAATTTGCACAAGAGAGGGTGGCCGCACGATCACTCTTGCGCCTTATGCGACGAAACCCTCGAGACAAGTGACCATCTCTTTTTAAGGTGTCCATTCACAACCGAATTATGGCGCCAAGTGGAAGCACGAGCTAAGACCGACGCGACCTCGTTGACCGATTTTTGGTGGGAGCACCGCTCGAGTATCACAAAAGTGGAAAGGGCTACATGGGACGGCCATTGGATTGCCACCATTTGGATAATATGGCAAGAACGAAATAACCGAATTTTTCATCGGAAAGGAAGGATGCACTCGTTGCTTGTATCCGCTATCCTCGACCAAGCTAATACATGGAAAACATTTTGTTAATTGTCTAGAACTAGAGCTATTGGTCACTAACAAACCGTGTGTATATTATTTTTCACCGTTGTAACAAACTCTTCTTTTCTTTTATAAAATTGACGGGATCGAGCGCGTATCGCGCTTGCCTTTCTTTCAAAAAAAAAAAAAAAAGCGTATCAAATTAAATGAGCGGCCACATTTGACGGGCAGCATCTAAAATACGGACAATCTCTAACGTTTTTAGAATTATTTTCGTATTATACCTTTCAACTTCATATTTATTCATTTTTACAACTTCTAATTACTTACTTGATATGAAAAAATATAAAAAAATGTAAACTTCATATTACAACAATTTATAATTACATTTCAACTTCATTTGAAAAAAATATAAATAGGAACAAAACTTGTATTCATAAAATAAAAAAGATATAAATAATAATTACTTACGTATCTTTTTATGAAAAGTACACAAAATAATATATAAATAATAACAACAAACAATATTTTATTTGTAGTACAGAAAAAAAAATAAAGAAAAATATATTAATCACAAATCTTTATTTTCATGAAATAGAAAAATATTACAAAATACTAGAAAAAGATAAAAAAAAAAAGTATAATAAAAAGGTATAAATGAGAACATATCATTTATACATATTATAAAAAAAGTATAAAAAATAATAAAGAAAATATAGACAACTATACATATAAAGTATTGAAGGAAATACAGTTACAGATCAACTAGTAGATTGTACACATGAGGGTAGATAAACATACGTGTTCATCGGAACGATTGGATGCATAATAAGATTATGCAAATCTGACAGAAATTACATAGTCTGTCATGACACACCATATGGTCCGTCATAATGCACGCTAGTGTATTTTTGTGTAGCCCAATCTGTGAGTATACCGTCATGACGCACCATCCAGTGCGTTATGACGGTGGTGCGTCATGACGCACAATCCTGTCCGTCATGACGGAACACAATAGTAACGGCTAGATCTAGTACTTGTGACACGTGCGTCACGACGCACCATATCGTGCGTCATGACGCACTGTGATCCAAATTTTGGATTAGCAGTTTTGATGCTCATTAATGCCCCATTAATGGAGGCTTTGGTTTAAGATTTGAACAACTCCTCTCTCTCTTACTACTGGTTTATTCTAGATCTGAAAGAGAGAAACTTGTTGGACAAGTTGAGAGGAAAACTCCATTAGAGATTCAAGATTTTGAGCAAGTTTGTGGAAAATTTAGGAGAATTTGCCACAACCGAAAGACGCGAGCTCGAGATGGATACGAGTAGAGGAATCTCAACTGAGATTCTCTGGTGTGATCAATCAAGAGCAACGTCGAGCAAGGACGGAGACAAACCGGAGAAATTCCGGTTTTATACGACAAATCGGAGCTTCAAATTAGGAATCGAATCGCGCGGGCGTGAGACGTACGTGTCGCCGGAGTCGAAGCAAAGACACCAGCAACTACGCAAGAATCAACCCGTCTCCGTGATCAATTTCACGTGGTATGATTCACTATGAATTAAGAGTTAATTTCATAGGTTTTAGCGTTGCATTTCATGATTCGTACTTTCGAGTCGTTGACGTGGTCCTCGGGATCGGGTCGGACCGGGCCTCACAATCCGCTGTGCGGGGCTCGGTAGTGACGCCGATACCCAACAAGTATATGATAAGATGAAGAGGGGACCGGACAGTAATCAATTTTTTAGTGCACTCCAAAATGCATCGGCGGTCGTTGTGTTGGGAAATCACCGGATCGCGTCCCGCACAACGGATGAGGGACACAGTGTATTTCCTATTTCGAGGACCCAGTCGATAAGAGGAAAATAAAACACCTTTTTGATATCTAATTTGGGGATTTTAGCCCTTTTGAATCACAACTTTATATATATAATTGTTCATATTTGAGATAGCAAGAATATTTCTTCACTAAGTGTGTTTTATTGATAATTTTAGGTTTTTGGGCGAAAGTTTTTGGCATTCCAACAGTGTAGTTGTCTTCCTCTCCTCGCGCCGATAAAATCGATATATTATACTGTCCATTTCGGTACACGTATGAAGAAGGAGGCAAGAAATCTACCACACAAAAGTCTACACCAAATTCTATACGAAAACCACTCACACTTTAACCACCATTCAGCCCACCTACCTCACCTACAATTACCAAACTACCCTCAATCCTCTCAACAATCTCTAGACCAATGGGAAGGCTCCTAATGCACTATAAATAGACCCCAAAGGCCCTTGGGGCAGGATTACATTCTCTTCACCATTTTTCTGCCCTCTCTCGAACTCTCTCGAACTCTCTCCCTCTTAAGCAAGTCCAAGAACTTTCAAGAACACACAAGAATTGCAAATACGAACGATAATTCCCAGGATTGATCAACAAGTAGAAGCTTTCTTCATTCGGTGGATCGATCTACACTTCAACGAAGATCGAGTTGTGAGGTTTTGGATAGAAGCTTTCTTCGTCCGAATCCGCGCGAGCAAGGAGTCGAGCTTACTCTAATCGATTGGGAGCTTTCTTCCAATTGGTTCCTTGCAAATCTCAAGTTCACGTAACCGGTTTGGAGCTTTCTTCCATCGGCGAGTGAATCGGTACAAAAGGAACACGTTGTGCGAGGTGACTAGCTTTCTACGCATCTCAACCAACGAGGAAGGCATTTACGACGAGACTCGAAGCTTTCTTCATCTCTCTAGGTGTTTTCTTTCCTTTCTTGAAATTCTTGTAGTATAAACTGAATTGGACTTGTGTAAAGAGTGTGAATCTTTGCTTGTTTGTGTGAATGAATGTTTCTTGTTTGAATTGAATCTTTGCTCTTTCACTTGCATTTCAGCCCTTAATTAACTCGTTTTGATTAAGTTTCTGCCAATTAAAAAGTTTCTGCCTATTAAAATTGTTTCTTTCATTGCGTAGATCTTGATTTCTAGTTTCGGGAACTTTTTGAATCGTTGAATTTCATGAAATATTTGAATTGATATGAGTTTTTGAAAACTGTCACTTAAACTAAAAACCTGCTGTTTCCAGGGACTGTTTTTCTCAGACCTGATTGTAATTCGTTAATAACTTTTTATTCTGTTGTCCAAATTGTTTGAAATTTTAGGATAAATTTGATAATATTCAGAACTATCTCTACACAAATTTTCATTAATTTTGGAAACTTCGAAATAATTATTTTAAAGATCTGAATTTTATTCATTATTTGACGCATATACTCCTCGTGGAACGAACTTGCATATTTCCACTATACACATATATTTTCTAACTTGTTGATTGAATTGGTTTTCACATACAACGACATCTCAAATTAAAAAGTGATCGAAAACCCGTTCATCACCAGTCATCGATCTGAACGTACGAATATGGAAGAATTGACAATCTTACCGCATCAAATGGATGGTGAATGAAGGTTTTAGCCTTTCTCCCGTCTTGCTTTCCACGTCTTGCTATTCATTGTGATTTTCAATCCGGCAACAGATGTGTCTCATTCCCACAAGGCTCGACACCGTCGGTACACGAACTCCTTTTCTCATACAAACCGAAACTGTATCAGTCAAATCCTAACTTCACCTTGATCACAAATGTGTGTAAACTTGTCTAATCTCGATTCGGTATTCTCTAATGGAGAAAAATAATTTTTCTCCCTTTATTTCTTTCTCTCTTTTAAGTTCACACTCTTTGAATAAGTGTTAGACTTGTTAGAATGAATCTAGACATACTTGATTAATTTAGAGAGAGAGAAAGAGAGAGAGAGAGAGAGAGAGAGAGAGAGAGAGAGAGAGAGAGAGAGAGAGAGAGAAAACATCATATATATATACCATATAGAATAAAGATGGGCCAAGAAATATGTGCAAGTATTACACAGTTCCAGCGAAGCTTCCGATCAAACGGACTGGCGTTCCGTTCAGACATAACACTCTCCGGAACAACTATGTGTTAATCCTGCGAATATACAAAATCAATATTCCGTTCGAACGGATAAATATTTCGCTCGAACGGAATATCCTCTGAAACTTAGTAGTGCATAATCTCATTATACACTTAATCATTCCCACGAACGCATACGTTCGTTTAGCCTATATGTACAATTTTATCGTTGATCAGAAACTGTATTTCCTTCACTATCGCATTCAGTTTCACATCTAACTAAAAATATACCAATACATATCACATACGCATTAATTCAGATCCAAAACTTAAGGATTATACTTTGGTCCTCGACAATTTTTCCCAAATATCCGGTTTAATTATCAACAAAATGAAGAGCTATTTTATTCCAATTCCTACACCAACCGAGTTGCATGGCAGAATCGAGCATATCTTACAATGCCCAAAATGAGAATTACTAACGAAATACCTCGGATTACCTCTAACAATAAAGAGCCTATCCGTGTATGTTTCCTCCCCATAATTAAACACTTACAATTAAAACTAGCCGTTTGAAAAGGCAAAATTCTCTCAACCGAGGGCAGACTAGTCCTAGCGAAGGCGGTTCTGGCCATGTTATTGCCGAAATAGCTAACCGATCAAATTGAGGGGGCTGATGCAAACTTTTCTATCGAGGGGTGGCAAAATTTGCAAACCTGGCCACTGTTTGGTCGAGTGAGAGAAGGTCTCTTTATCGAAAAAGCACGGCGGCCGGGATATTCATCATCTGAATGACATTAAAAATGTTTGGTCCATAATAAGACTTTACTCCTGAAATCTCTCAGACAACATTGCCACAAAACCCTCATCTCTGTGGGCGACGACCTTGTTATTCATGCAAATGACATTAATGGCATGTTTGATTTGAGGGATTTTGATATACGTGGATATGTGAAATACATGTATTTCACTATCCATGTATTTGGTAATCCATGTGAGTTGTTTGATTTGTTGTATTTGGTAATCCATGTATATAAAATCCTTTGTTTGATTCTTGGTACAAAATTCATGATTTTAATATTTTAATATATTATATTATACTATAATGTTTTATATTATATTATTTTATATTATATTATATTAAATTACTTGATATTATATAATATTATATTATATTACAATAAATTAAATTATACATATTATTTTAATATTATATTATATTATTTTATATTATATTGTATAATATTATATAACATTATATTGCTTTATATTATATTATGTTATTTAATTCTTATTATATATTAATTATATTTCTTTAGTTTCTTTATATTATATTATATTAGATTATACTAGATTATACTATATTATTTGATATTATATTATATTATATTATATTATATATTATATATATAATATAATATAGTATATTATTTGATATTATTATATATATTATTATACTATATTAGATTATACTATATTATTTGATATTATATTATATTATATTATATTATATTATATATTATATTATATTTATATTATATTATATATTATACAATATAGTATAATATAATATAGTATATAATAATATAATATATATTATATTGTTTTATATTATATTATATTGTATGATAGTATATGATGTTACATTATATCATTTTGTAGATTGAAATTCGACAACGAGGTTGCTTTCTTTTGCTTGGAAAGAATAATATGTTCAATTTAGGGTTTTATTTGTTATTTTAATGTTGGACTATGTAATATTTAAATTGTTTGTTTATTTGCTAGATTTATGCGTTATGTGATAAGAGGAAAATTAAGCACATTTTTAGTATATAATTTGGGGATTTTAGCTCTTTCAAATGACAACTTTGTGTATATAATTGTTCATATTTAAGATTGCAAGAATATTTCTTCACTAAGTGTGTTTCATTGATAATTTCAGGTTTTTGGGCGAAAGTTTTTGGCATTCCAACAGTGTAGTTGTCTTCCTCTCCTCGCGCCGATAAAATCGATATATTATACTGTCCATTTCGGTGCACGTATGAAGAAGGAGGCAAGAAATCTACCACACAAAAGTCTACACCAAATTCTATACGAAAACCACTCACACTATAACCACCATTCATCCCACCTTCGTCACCTACAATTACCAAACTACCCTCAATCCTCTCAACCATCTCTTGACCAATGGGAAGGCTCCAAATACACTATAAATAGACCCCAAGGGCCCATGGGGCAGGACTCTTTTTTTTACTCTCTTTCTTAGCTTCTTCTTCCATCCTCTCTCTCTCTCTCTAAGCACTTCCAAGAACATCCAAAGCACAATCAAGAACCTTCAAGATACTTCAAGATCAATCAAGAAAAATCTCTCGAGGACTAGTCGAGACAAGAGAGCTCATCCCTTCGACGAATCCTTCTCATCCTTCGAAGATCGGGCCGTGACAAGGAGCTATTCCCTGCGGTGGATTTGAGAAGAAGTGCCGTGACTCGATCCGCGTTTCTTCGAAGTGATTGCGATCCGTGACTCGGAGCTTCATCCTTTCGGTACAATCGATCACTCTCGAGACAAGGAGCAAGGATCTTTCGGTGCGAGGCAAGGAGAAAAGGAGCTTCACTTCGAGGCTTTCTCAATTAGGTGTACTCCTTTTTAATTACTTGATTAATTGTTGTTTGATTGGATTTTGTTGTGTAAAGAATGAATTTTTGTTTGAATCCTTGCTTATGATTGTTTACTTTCTGTATATTCTAAATCTGTAAAGTTAAAATTGTTTCTTTCATTGCGTAGATCTTGATTTCTAGTTTCGGGAACTTTTTGAATCGTTGAATTTCATGAAATATTCGAATTGATATGAGTTTTTGAAAACGGTCACTTAAACTGAAAACCTGCTGTTTCCAGGGACAGTTTTTTCAGAGACCTGATTATAATTCGTTAATAATTTTTTATTCCGTTGTCCAAATTGTTTGAAATTTTAGGATAAATTTGATAATATTCAGACCTCTCTCTAGACAAATTTTCATTAATTTTGGAAACTTCGAAATAATTCTTTTAAAGATCTGAATTTTAATCATATTTTGACACAATAGCTCCCTGTGGAACGAATCTATTATTTTCTGCTATACAACCATATATTTTCAACTTGTTGATTGAATCGGGTTTTCGAATGCAACGATAATTTTACACACCAAAAATTCGTTCATCATTATGTTTATTTGGAATATGTTAGTTTATTTGGGACTTGAAATAGGTTTGTTTATTTGGAATATGTTAGTTTAATGTTGGACTTGAAATATGTTATTTTTGTGATTTTATGAATTTTTCTAATTTTTGTGATTTTTTGTGTCAAAATAATTTTCGAGCCGGGTCGAGCCGGACTTTCGAGCTCGAACCCCTCCTACGAGTCGAGCCGAGCTGGCTCGAACCAGACTCGAGCCGAGCTCGAGCTGGGCTGTGTTCGGCTCGGTTCGGTTCGTTGTCAGCCCTAGTTCCAAGTGCTCCCGAGAAGAATTTAATAGAAGAGAAAGGAGTGCCTGATGAAAGTGGCACGGCAGGGCACTCGCCGCAAGTACTTATGATCATGGTTCTGAATATCGGACTCGGACTCGGACTCGTTTGCTATCTCGAATGCTATCTCTCGAGCTCTCCATTTATGTACAGAAATTTCAATGCTCTCTTTTCAAACCGAGAAACTTGGAACAAATTCCAGTGCTCTCTCTCTCGTTCTCTATTCTTACTTCTCTTCTCTTTTCTTTTGTATGCAACCATGAGCTTTAAAATTCGAGTTATAATATCTAGCGAGCTATATTCGCCGAGAAAATTTCACTTTAATCAAAATATAAGAACGGTCATACTGATGATCATAGGAGTGAAAATTTTGTATCTTTCATGATTGTGTTGCTTCCTTCTTTTGGTGTAAAGCTGTAAATGTGACTTTTAGTTGAGAAAACATTGTAATCCATGAATTATAATTATTCTAATGCAACTGATGGACTCTCACCACGTGCAGCCACGTCACCCATCAAATATGGGCCGTTCGATCATGATCGGACGGCCTAAAATTGAATGCACCAGGCTTTCATAGACCGTGCTGGCTCATATTTCATAGACCGTTCGATTCGCTTTAATTTTTTAATTAATTCATGAAGTATCAACATGGGTTTTTTTGTAATTTTCAATATTACAAGGGTGTTTTTTGCAAATTTTGCAGGTCATGATAGCAGCTGGTTCGACACATTATGGTCTTCTGCATACAGTCTATACACGCGAGGAAAGTTTTTACAAATTCGGGTTCGCTTCTATTTTTCAAAAAAAAAAAATCGATTCGCTTTAATTATTTAATGAATTCATGAAGTATCAACAGGGGCTTTTTCGTAATTTTGAATATTACAAGGGTGCTTTTGCAAATTTTGCAGGTCGTGTTAGCAGCTGCGGATAAAGGAAAAAGAAGGCGATTTATTGAAGCTTTGGCTATGTATTTAGGACGCCCAATTGAAACCGACCCTGTAAATAAGTCATTATTATTATTTATTTTATTATATATAAATAGTTAAATATGTGTCTATTTGTTGTTTAGATTTTTTTTATAATTTGTTGATATTATGCACGTAATCAACATATATGATATATTCATTTGAATTCGAGAAATTATACTAAACTACAACATTAAATAAAAAATGGAATACCGCAAAAAAAAAAAAACAAAAAAAAAAAATAATATATATAAAAAAAAAGTTACAAACTCGAGAACACCCGTGCAACTCCCGCACAATCGCGCGGGCAAGAAGCTAGTTTGTATGAATTATCGAAGTGAATTCTGAATTTTACTAAGTATCTGTTTTGTTAACCTCGAAGCCTCCAGAGTATAACAGAGAGCAGTACTGTACTTGATAGAAGTGTAGAAAGATTGTAGGGCGAGCCATAGAGGGAGGATAGCTTCTGCAGGAGGTAATCTTGTTTTGGAATGAGAGAAGAGGAAAGAAGCCACATCGTGCCTAGAGAGTGATTTTTGGTTTGGAGAGAGGAAAGGAGAAAGGAGACATGGCGTGGCCTGAGAGTTATTTTGGAGAGAAGAGAGAGAGAGAGAAGGGAAAATGAGCCATAGGCTATAGCGCCTAGAGGGGAAAGTACGGATAGGGAAGTAGGTGATGAGCGGGATTTTGACGTGTTTTAATATGTCGTTGTGTTAAAATCCCGAACAATCAACAAAATTTATAATTTATGTTTGTACAGTGGCAAATGTATAGATTCGTTCCACGATGAGTATATGCGTCAAATAATGAATCAAAACAAGCAAGAGTTAGACAGAAATTTTCCAGAATATAGTCCGTTATAATGCAATATAGGTCCGTTACAACGGACTTGAGTGAAAATTCTGGCGCTAAGTGTGAGATGAACGTCCGTTACAACGGATGAAACTCCGTTATAATGCACTATACTTGTCCGTTATAACGAACAGTGGTTGCGTTGCAACGGATTGGTTAATCCGTTACAACGGACCGTGATGTCCGTTACAACGCACTTGTATTGATGCTATTGAGTAGAAATTCTGACTAGTCCGTTACAACGGAACTATAGGTACGTTACAACGGAGTTGTAACCAACTGAAATTGAGGTACAAACCGTCCAGTCCGTTGCAACGCAGTGCGAGTTCCGTTATAACGGAAGTAGTTTTGGATTTCTGGTTTGAGATTTGAATTGGGAGCAGTTTGATGGTTTGTTTTGGATTCAAATTTAAAATCAATTAAACCAAGAAATAAGCACTAAGATCACACAAACAAACAAAGAAGATTTCGAAAGCAAAAGTTTCATTAAACCATGAATTCTTTACACAAATACAATTCAATTAAAACTACAAGAATTTCAAGAAAAGGAAAGAAAACACCTAGAGAGATGAAGTGAGCTCCGAGTCTCGTCTTGGATGCCTTCCTCGTTGCTTTGAGATGCTAGTGAGCTAGACACCTCGCACAACTTGTTCCTTTCGTACCAATCCACTCGCCAATCGAAGTGAGCTCCCTACCGGTTGAGTGAATTCGAGATTTGCAAGGAATCCAATTGGAAGAAAGCTCCCGAGTGGAATAGAGTAAGCTTGACTCCTTGCTTGCGCGGATTCGGATGAAGAAAGCTCCAACCAAAACCCCACAACTCGATCTTCGTCGAAGTGTAGACCAATTCACCGAATGAAGTGAGTTTCTATTCAATGATCGATCTTAGAGAATTTATCGTCCGTTCTTGGTAATTCTTGCGTGTTCTTGAAAGATTCTTGGACTTGCTAAAAGAGAGAGAGAGAGAGAGAGAGAGAGAGAGAGAGAGAGAGAGAGAGAGAGTGCGAGAGAGAGAGAGAGAAAGTGCTCCGAAGAGCGGGGGAGGGGGGGCTGCCCATAGGCTTTGGGGTATTATTTATAGTGTCATTGAGGCGTTCCCATTGGCCGAGAGATGAGTGAGAGGATTGAGGGTAGTTGGGAGTGGTAGGTGAGGTAGGTGGGGCTGTAGAGTGGCAATTGTGTGAGTTGTTTTCGAGTAGAGTTTGGTGCAATCTCTTATGATGATGATTATTTGGCTTCTCCTTCACACGTGTACCGAATTGGTCGGTATGATATATCGATTTTAACGGCGCGAGGAGACGAAGGCAACTACACTCTTGGTTTGTCGAGAATTTCCCCCTAAAACCTGTAATTAAGCAATAAAACACACTTAGTGAAGAAATATTATTGTTATCTCAAATATGAACAATTGTATATATAAAGTTGTGATTCAAAAGGGCTAAAATCCCCAAATTAGATATCAAAAATGTGCTTTATTTTCCTCTTATCAGTAGGGAAACGGAAGAGGACTTGTCCATTCCGTCAATCATGATTATCCTGCATCTCAAATTTAATCTAACGACTCAAACCTATTAAGTACGCTAAGCAAAATACTTAATTAAGTATTTTAGCTT
The DNA here is from genome assembly GCA_946800325.1 of Luzula sylvatica. Taxonomy (NCBI): domain Eukaryota; kingdom Viridiplantae; phylum Streptophyta; class Magnoliopsida; order Poales; family Juncaceae; genus Luzula; species Luzula sylvatica. Next base: position 39,991,638 of record OX326961.1, on the reverse strand, counting down.
ATATATATATATATATATATATATATATATATATATATATATATATATATATATATATATATATATATATATATATATATATATATATATATATATATATATATATATATTAAAAAAAATTAATAATATAAATTAAATAATTAAAACATGATAATATAAAAATGTCAATGTTACAAAGTGAACCTTATAAATCATAATATTTAAAATTGTAACTAGAAAATAAAATCATATTGATTAACAATGAGGACAATACTATAAATTGACTATTCTAAATGATATTAATTTTCAATTATATTATAATATCTAAATTATAATTACAATAATAAATCATATTTAGATCAATATTATAAATTGGCCTTTGTAAATCATAATAATTTTAAAATTTATTATAATACATAAATTTTAAAATAATGTGCTGTTAGAGAGATGATCTTTTTTTGGATAAAACTGCACTTGGAGTCGGGTCTTGTCTCTCTTTAACGTACAGTTAAAGAGTTATATTTTTTGGGTAAGGTTACATATGGGTCCATCTCTCATTAATATATTTTGTTTTGTCTGTCTTCTTCTTTTCTCTTCGTAAACTTCGTTTCCATTAGCACGAGCTCAAATTTTTTTCTTCCATTGTGTGTCACTTCGTTTGCATTTCTATTTGTTTTGGTGTTTTGCACTTGTTTATGTTCGTGCTTGTAAATTACTATTTTGAGTTTACGTTTGCGTTTGCGTATGCGTTTGTGTTTGCGTTTGCGTTTGTGCTTGTAAATTACTCTCTTGAGTTTGTAACGGACACTCCCAAGTAGAAGTGACACACTCAAGATAAATATGTATCATATTTTAGAACTACTCATGTATTGGGTGATTCTATGATAGAACATTTTCAAAAGGATATTTTGAAAACTAGCAATTATTTTAAAAACGTGTCAATTAAATTAGTTTCTTTTTCAAACATTGCATTAATTAATATTTAAATTAGAGGATATTTTGGAATGGGCTCATATATGGAACCCCCCAGATCCACTTTGGTCATGCCGATTGAATCAGCATGACGCTGCTGGTGGCCCCCATTCATCACGCGAATTAACCACTAATCGGCCCCCATTCATCACACTCAACACACACACGACACACACCCTCTCTCACACACAGAAACACCAAACCCGAGCATGGCACCGATGGCGAAACACCACCCTCTCTCTCACGATGACGAAACACCACACTCATGGCGATTGACCGTCAAACCCTAGAATCGAGCTGCCGATGCCATCAATGGAGCTGCCGACGCCACCAAAGGAGCTGGCGATTGACGATGGAGATGGCGACTGACGATTGACGACGGAGCTGACGATGGAGCTGTCGATTGACGACGGAGCTGACGATGGAGCTGGCGATTGACGACGCCACCAATGGAGTTTGTTCTCTGATTAGCATCAAATGGAGGTCTCTTCTCCATCGTTTTGTAGAAGAAGCATCATCTTCCTTCTTCGTTAATTTGCATTAATGGAGGTCAAGCTTCGATGTTAATGGTAAGTGATTTTTTGTACCAGTAATTGTTCCTGTTTTTTTTTTCAAGTGTATTTCTGTCAATTAACCATCAATTACTTGTACATGAAGTGATTTTTTTCGATACTGGTACATGAAGTGATTTTTTTAAGTGTAATTATATGTTAACCAGTAATTAGCAGCTAATTAAGTGTATTTCAGTCAATTAAATCGAATTATTCCAGTCAATTAAGTCAATTAAGTCTATTTCAGTGTATTTCAGCTAATTATTCTGGTATTTAGAGTTCTTATATTATCTGATAAGTTAATTAAGATTAATTATCTGGTATTTAACAGTTCAATTACTCGTCAATTTTCAGGTTAACAATTAGCAAGTGTCGATATGGTTAATTTGGACTGGTACGGTCGAATTGGCGAAGACTGGTGCGGATTAACCAGGAAGAGGATGAGGACGATGGCGACGAGGATGACGACGAGGACGATGGTTGGTACGAGGACGAAGACGAGGATGAGGACGATGGATGGTACGACGAGGATGAGGACGATGGCGACGAGGATGAGGATGAGGACGATGGCGACGAGGATGACGACGAGGGTGACGACGAAGATGACGACGATGGCTGGTACGAGGATTAACTAGGAAGAGGACGAGGACGATGGCGACGAGGACGATGGCTGGTACGAGTACGAAGACGAGGATGAGGACGATGGCTGGTACGATGAGGATGAGGACGATGGCGGCGAGGATGAGGATGAGGACGATGGCGACGAGGGTGACGACGAAGATGACGACGAAGATGACGACGATGGCTGGTACGGTTCGATGGTTGGTACGGTTCGATGGCTGGTACGGTTCGATGGCTGGTACGGTTTGGTTAGGTCGCGATAATCGAGTTGATTACCTGGACAACGAATTAACCACTAACTAATTATTGTGTAAATATGAACTTTGTTAATTATGTTAATGATGTTGTTAAGTTTGTTAATTATGTTAATTGAAAAATATTGCACAATAATTTATTTTGTTAATTATGTTAATTGAAAAATATTGCACAATAATTTATTTGGTTAATTATGTTAATTGAAAAATATTGCACAATAATTTATTTTGTTAATTATGTTAATTGAAAAATATTGCACAATAATTTATTTTGTTAATTATGTTAATTGAAAAATATTGCACAATAATTTATTTTGTTAATTATGTTGTTAATTGAAAAATATTGCACAATAATTTATTTTGTTAATTATGTTGTTAATTTTGTTAATTATGTTAATTATGTCAATCCTAAAATATTGCACAATAATTATTTTGTTAATTAATGTTTTTGTTAATTATGTTAATTATGTTAATTATGTTAACTATGTTTATGTTAATTAACTGGTAATTTCGAATTGTGACTTATTAATTAACTGGTACTAATTATGAATATTAATTATGAAATTATTATATATTTGTTAATTATGTGCATTGACAGGGTAATTATTGAGAGGGTTCCCATTAACTGTTAATGGTGAGGGTAATTATTGAGTGACAAAATGTGGGATAAAGTGGGGTTATCTAATTGATTCAATGGGCATTGGTACCGTGCTCCCTACGTATGGTGATTCAATCGGCACTGCTAGAGTGCATTTCAGGGAAGAGTAAAATTACCCTTTTAGAATCGCCCTTTTTCCTTGCACTCATAAATTTGTCTCTGAAAAAAGGAAGCAAGTAGAAGATATATTACTTACAATTAACATATAGAACGAAGGATACAATCCATTATCAATCATTTCACCGTCTACATATACGGACTATCTCGTAACATAAGAAGTGGTAGGCAAACAAAAATGAGTTGTGATGTATATCCCCCTTTATCATCCTCTCATCCATGGATGTTCTGTAAAGTAGGGGTGTTAAGCCATGGTGGTGAAATTTTCCTTGTTTATTATGATTTATTATGATGCCAGATATTTTAAGGCCCACCGTTTAACGGCCCAATGTGTTCAATCTTGTGGGTTTTAGCCATTAACACTTTTGTCTTCTTCTCATTAATTGCTAATAATCATTGTATTGATTTTGTATTGATGTTCATTGCTAATGATGCAGAGGTGCTATTAATTGATTGAAGTTTCTGTTAATTAAGGTTTAACATCATTGGGAGGGAAATAGATGTGTGTTTTGAATTTTGAAATTGCTTTAACTGCTATAAATACACCCATTCACTCCCTGCTCAATTAATATCATTTCCATCCAATCTAAAATTCTGAAAAATTATTCAATTCATGGCTGCAAATTTGAACCTTCTTTGTGTAGAGGATAATAGTCTGTTCAATCTATTGAGCAATAATTCTCGTTTTCAACCATGAAGTTTTTGGATTGCAATTGATGTATTCTTTTTAGGAATAATTCTTTTGAGCAAAAATTCTTTCAATCTTTTGAGCAATAACCCTTTGTAAAAGCTGCTGTCATTTTTGAATCAATTTGCAAACAATTGTGCTCCATTTTTGAAGTTGTTGTCATTCTTTCGGGCATTAATTTTGAACCTTGTCTTCAACTATTTTGTCAGTGTTATTGAGTTTTCTTAAGTAAATAATCTTTCATACTTTGCTAAAAAAATGATCTTAACAGTTTTTTTTTTTTTTTTTAAATTGGGCTTTTTTCAAAAAAAAAACGTGGCCTTTTACAAAGCAAGAATTTGGGGTTTTTTTGCAACAAAAAAAAGCTTTTTTAAAATATTATTTTTAATCCATAATTTGTTTATGTATGTTAAACTTTTTTTCATTTTTAATTTTTGTTTGCAATGTTGATATATTTTTCCAACCATAAAATATTTTTTCAACAATATTTTATTTTCACTGATATTATTTGGCAACCATGACATTTTTAACAATGATTTTTTTTTCCAATCCTATATTATTATTTCAAATGTGAATTTTTTTTTTAACCATGAATTTTTTTTTTAACCCTTGTATTCATTGTTGATTTTTTTTTTCAACCATGACATTTTTTATCAATATTAAAAAAAAAAATTTCATTGAAACATTTTTTTTTCAACCAACAATTAATTTTTCAACTATAGAATTTTTTTTTCAATATTGATTTTTTTATTCAACCATGATTTTTTTTTCAACCATAATTTTTCTTGAACCATAACAATTTTTTCCAAATTTAAATTGTTTTTTCAACCATATTTTTTTTAAGTGATATTATTGGTCAACTGTAAAAAAAAACTCAACCATAATTTTTTTTCGATGTTAATTATTTCAAACAATAAATATTATTTTTTCACCCTAGATTATTTTTTTGAACCATAAATATTTTTTCCACTGTTGATTTTTTCCAACCATAGACAATTTTTCAACCATTGCATTTTTTTCAAGCATAGAAATTTTTTTCAATATATTTTTTCAATATTAAATTGAAGCCATAAAATAATTAACACTGAATTTTTTTTTCGACCATTAAGTTCTTTTCATTAATATTCGTTCTCCGACCATACATTTTTTTTCTAAAAATTGACTTCTTTTTTTTTTTTTTATTAATATCCATTATTACTATAAAAATGGTTGGTCAATTCTTAATTGGGTTTTCAGTTAACCACAGTGAAAAAATATGAAAATACAGACTTAATAAGTTAACAAAATATTCGTACTTAAACAAGAAACAGTTCGATTTAACAACAAAGTTCAAAACGAATAACACAAACATAGTTCAAAGCCAAGCACACAAATTATTACAATACTGAATAATGTTTTTTGTTCCATACTTACATACTCCGATACAGTTATTATGAAAAACGTTGTACCCTTTGAATCATAAAAAGTTGAATAATGTCAACAAACAATAATTAACCATAGTCCTAAAATTTATTATATTTACTAAAATCCATTACCAAAATCCGAACTTATACAAATAACCATAAATAAAAAGTTGAATAAACAAAAAAAAAAAAACATAATGTCAACAAAGAAACACTAATCAATCATAAAAAATTCTTACAGTTACCATACTCGAAACTTAAACAAATTAGCATAAAAAAATCCAACCCAATAATGTCTTGTTCAAAACCACACACATAACCATAAACCTACTTAGTTCGAACCATAACAAAGCAATTTCAATATTATTACAAAACCACACATTTGTTCTTTAATAGAATACTCTGTTCCACAGATAACATTCAAGTACCCAATTTGTAATGGTGGTTTGTCATGGTTTCCTTGTTTCTTTTTTAAACATCTTTTCATAATTTAACATTAAAAAAATATGAAACCTCTTTTCTTACTAATGATGATTTATAATAATGGTTTAATAATACTTTCTCTTACTAAAAAGTTTTTGGGACCATATATATATATTTTTTAATAAATTTCATTCTACCTTATTTCATTTGTAGATAGAAAAGAAACAAGGAAAGCATTTATTAGATAGAACAGAAACTAGTTTAACATGAAGAAAAATATTGCAAGAAATAAATTTTAAACTAAATTAAAATTCAAACCATCGTTACAAAAAATTCATGTTCCATGCTTAGTTTCATTTTTAGATTGAACAGAAACTAGTAAAGCATTTATTAAAACCATACAACCATAAGAATCATAACATTAATAGAAAAAAAAAAATGAAGAAAAAGATTACAAGAAATAAAGTCTAAAACAAAATTAAAATTCAAACCATCCTTACAAAACATTCATGTTACATACTTAGTTTAACAGAAAACAACGCAAACCCAGTTGAACACAAAACAACCCAAATATTACAAGAAATTGTGCTTGGATTTTCTAGTGACTCCAAAATCATTACGGCAAGAGTATCACAAATAAAATTGATAGGCGTCATTTCTGAACTTGAACTTCATACCTAATTGTGTGTCAGTGAAAGCGTCGTCATGTGAAAATTTGAATGGAATGTGCTCAATGGAATTTGTTGGTGTGCTTTGAGAGGAAGGGTGGTCATTTTCAAAATGTTTAAATTCATCGTCAGTTGAACCTCATTCATGGAAAAATATATGATAAGAAGGAATGTTTGAGAGGATATTTCAACGGTTCATGGTATTGGTAGAGAAGAAAGGTGGAGCTGGGAATGGAGATAAGAGAGAGAGAGAGAGAGAGAGAGAGAGAGAGAGTGTTAGAGAAGAAACAAGTCGTGGAGTGTGTACAAGCAAAGAATTATTGTGAGTTGACATATCATTTGACGTTAAGATCAATAAGGATTAACATCTCTTATTGTTTAACAACGTGATGATTACATGTCTCGTAGTCATGACTTACCATGTGTCTTATAAACAGTGTTCTAAATATCATTAATATAGATCTGTGTACGTAAGTTTTATATATCTAATCAGTACCCCTTTCGTTACGATATGTTCCGTATCAATTGAGTAAATCGGTCGACCGATACATGGACCGATATTGATCGATATTTGATCGGTTTGAACTGATTTGGATTTAAAACATAATTTATTTTAAATATTATTTTGAACTGACCATCTTTTAACAATATTTTCATTAATATTTTTTGGTCCAATTATTTCCATCTCTTTTTTTCTTTCTCGGATACAACGTGATAGTGTATTTTTACTTCTTCTAACTTGAACTTTCACGATCAAGAGACCCACATCTCAAACCTCATTATTTCTCCTTTCATTAGGGACATATGCATCTACAACTGGTGGTTAATGAACACGATTTCGTGATTTAGTTTATTGTATTATTTATGAATTTTATGTTATATAATTTTTTGTTATAATTTTAAATGTATCTTTAGTTTAAATTGAAATGAAATCTATGTTGTATTGTTGAATTTTGAATATTAATTATGTAAAATTTAAATTAGTTTAAGAAATTTAATATAAATTAATGTTATAATATTCAATTTAATATATTAATATTAAAAAGTACATAACCGCTATACCACTGATATTTTTCGCTATGAATCCGCTATGTCAGTCATATCTCTTATCGGTGTCTGGCCGGTCTGTAAGCGATATAGGATATCTGTAACACTGTTTATGAATTAACATTATTGCCAGCACATCAAAAGGCGTGGGGGAAATCAAGGGGATATGCAACATTTTTTCCAGTTCAAGGTGATATGCAACATTTGCCAACACATCGAGAATGAAATTAGTGTGGAGAAAGAGGATTCAGCCGGAGAAATCTTCACAAGGGGGGAGGGAGACTGTTTCACAGTTCAAGGTCCGAGATAGATGACTTAATGGTGAAGGAGATACGAGATGGGATAAATTTAAGGGAGAAAAAACAACAAATCTGGAAAAGGAGAGAAAATAGGAAAATATCAATAAAATATAATATAATATCCAAATTTTCTTTTTGCTAAAAGGGTCCACCGGAGAAACGCCCTATAAAAATAACTAGATGGAATAGTCAGATCCAAGTTTCGAAGGTAAAATCGCTTTACATGAACATTTAGTAGACGAAGAAACCCAAAAAATAGGAATAAAAATATTTAAGTGTGTTTTTTGTTTTTAATTTAGTATAATCTTATTTTTAGGGGAGTTCTATCATACACCCTTTTACAAGGGTATTTTGGATATTTTAACAATTAATTATATTTGTAAAAGGGTGTATCATAAAATTTATTTTTTATGGAGATTTTTGTTTAAATGAACAACAAAAAATTTCAATTTAGTTAAACATTAATTGATAAATATATTTGATATCTTACCTTAAATATTCATAAATGGATAATTACTCCAAATACCCTTGAAAATTGATGTATGATAAGAAAAATGGTGTATGATAGAAACCCCCTTATTTTTAATATAAACTATCCAAGTAAATGGTTGTTTTGGATCTTCGGGAGTAATCGAGAATAATCCTACAAACTATTATAATCATCAACTTATACGGCATGCCAATACCATTAAATTTGGACAAAAATAAATGTACCGACATATATATATCCTTTTGTTTTGATATAAAATTTATTTTTTCAGAAGCGGAACAAGGTACATCTAAATGAAAAAGACTCGGTGATCCTTCATCCAAGTACATCTTAATGTTACTAATTGATCGATAGGTGGGCTAATTCAGCTATGATTTATACCTTGATTTGGATTAGAATTATAACACGTCATTTCAAATGTACCCCGTATAATATCAAAATAATGCATGTACTCGTGCAGGAAAAGAAACCATTAATTAGAGACGAGATTAGCTGTAACTAAGTTATTATGTTCATCGAACTAAGTTAGATACTTGAACTTATCAAAATTCATTGAACTAAGTTATTATGTTCATTGAACTACCTATCAAAATTCATTGAACTGAGTTATTATGTTCATTGAACTCTTAGTAGATGCATATCCTAATTTCTTTTATAAGAATCCAAATCATAATGCACATCCATGCCAACCAAGTCAGAATCCTTGCTCTCTTTTAGTTTTCCATCTGTCAAATAGTTCTCCATTTTCTATCTCCATCTCTCTTTTTCTTGTGTGAAACAGGCTTTGCCTATCTTCATCTATATGAAAGTTACATTTTACCATAAAATTCAGCTAATATTTGGTGATGAAAATCACTCTAAGCTTTTCATGCTTTATTGAAGATGAAAAGCACAATTTCAGAATGAATGGACCAGGAAAATATATGCGAACTATCAGGTAGAACTTTGCCGCTTTCGACTTTCTTATTATATGATTTTGACATGCGTTTTCTATTTTGAAATTAATTATTAGTTATATGACATACTCTTACAAAATAAAATCATTAATTGCAAAATTGATTTTTACATTGCCGCAAAAGTTGTTCTCGAGAGTTGAATGATCTGAAGTTGAGAGAATGGTCCGTAAATCGCGATCATCTAAATTCTATACACAAAAAGTTTCTTTATTTACTACATCGCATTCATGATATATCAATGTCGCATTTTACGAGTAATTATGAGTTTGTTTGTTTATTTATGTGAAATCATATGTGAAATCGAACAGCTGGTTTTATATAGTCAAACGAGGCCCTTTCTCCAGCCTCCATGAGTCATGGGGCGGACAAATGTCTGCTCTCGCGAGCTGTATTATCATTGTGATATAAACGATATAAATGCAGTCTATTAATATAATATATACACATAAATTTATTTATTTTGTACTTATCATTGTGTAAATGATGCGTATACAATTTTTTGGCAGGCTGAAAGGACGAAAAAATATAAGAGATGCCACACGGAGAATGGTTGGGAGCCATGGACAAGGGCATTGTGCGTCTTGATCTGACAGAGGTTCTCAAAAATCCTCCTCTCGAACATTGAGAACGAACAAACATTCCAAGTGCTCCCGAGGAGAAGAATCTAATGGAAGAGAAAGGAGCGCCTGATGAAAGTGGCAAGGCAGGGCAATCACGCCAGCCGCGAGTACTTATCATTTAGTACTAGGGCATTGTGCTTTTTGAGTTTGTGTTGGTGTTTCTATTTGTGTTGCTGTTTTCCGCTTGTTTGTGTTCGTGCTTGTAAATTACTATTTTGAGTTTGCGATTGCGTTTGTGCTTGTAAATTATTCGTTGAAGTTTGTAATGGGCACTCCCAATTAGTAGAGTGACACACTCTAGATAAATTGCTGGGTGATTCTATGGTAAGATTTTTTCTTATGATAGATTTTTTTTAAAAGGTCCTACCATAAAATTACCCATGTTTGCTATTTTAGAACTACTCATGCATTTGTAATAAGGACTTGTTGTAAGCTCATTATGAAAAATAAAATCTCTTATTTCCATGGATATAACTTCATTTATTCATTAACGCTCATCGATCCGTCCCCGAAAAAAAGAAAGCAAGAAGAAGATAAATAACTTACAATAAGTAGACGCAACGAATCAGTCACTAGAAGGATAGAATGCATTAACAGTCATTCCACCGTCTACAGATACCGTTTGCCCCGTAACATAAGAAGCTGCAGGCAAGCAAAAATACGCCACGAGCGAGGCCACCTCCTCTGGCTCTCCCACTCTGCGAAGCGGGGTCCGCGCTACTATCCTCTCCTCAAATTCCTTATTCTCTAACAAAGGTTTGACGAGAGAAGTGCGGATATACCAAGGAGCCACGCAATTTGCTCGTATCTTATCCTTTGCCCACTCGCACGCCAGATTCTTCGTCAATTGGTTTATCGCAGCTTTGGTTGCAGCGTAAATGGTGCAGCCAGAAACGGCCACCTGGCCAGCAACAGAAGATATGAAGACGATACTGCCGGATCCGGATGCTTTGAGCAGAGGATGTGCCAGCTGGCACGTATGGTATGCGGATTCCAGATTTGTGCTCATCAGGAAGGAATATTCCTCCGATGAGTATTCCACTGTGGGCTTCCATATGTTTGTGCCCACGTTATTAATCTGTGGATAAATTGATAAGTTACCTCTCGTGGGCATATGAACAAACAGTTGAAGTGCAAGAAGAAAACTATTGAGTCTACCAGAATGTTGAGCTTCCCGTTAAAGAGGGAGGAGACTTCATTCATCAATTGCTCACGCTGATCAGACACGGACAAGTCACTAACTGAACCAGTGACGCTAAATCCTTCGCCCTCCCATTTCTTCAAGCAATCGTTTAGTTCCCCTTCTTTTCTAGAACAAGTATGCACCTTTGCTCCTAGAGCCGCCAGTTCTTCCACCACCGCATGCCTATTCAATCAGAAAATTGCCGAGATTAAATAATCCATTACTTTTGTAGCTCAATTGTGCAAGGAGGAGAAAGAGAAGAGAAGGGCGTTGAGGGAATTACCCGATTCCGCGGGTACCGCCGGTAACGAGAGCAGTCATGCCCTCCAGTGACCATCTCGCTCTCGTCTTCCTCCCACTGTCACTGCTGCTGCTGTCCATTTCTGCGAAATCGTTCTGCAATTACTCCGGGTCCAATCGTTAGTTCCTCCATACAAATAAATGGGTGTAACAAAATGATAATATCTTTTAGGATAATTTTACCGTGCCCCTGAAAATTCCCCCACCAATTGATTGAATCAGCCCACGTCATATTGGGGCATGGTATTGATTTGAAATCCTAATTTGAATTCAAATTTTCCCCTCAATTTATGTACTCTTCTATTGTTGGTTAATTCATGTACAAACAAATATATTATGACAATTAATTAATGTAAATACAACACAATTAATTAATGGACAATTGACCGTTAATTAACAAATATTATAATAATTAATAATTGCAAGCATATATCCAAAAATGATAATTAACGAAATTAATTAATTAACATTGAATAATTCACTGAAAATTGAAATTTCAAATAAATCATTTCAATTAACAAAACAAAGTAACAACATAATTAAATTAACCAAATTAATAAAATTATGTTATGACCAATATTTAGTTCATAAAATTAAGTCAATTAACAAAATATCATTATTATATAGTTATTAATAATTGCAAACATATATCCAAAAAATTGGTAATTATCAAAATCAATTTATTAATTATCTGAAATTCCAAATAAATCATTTCCAATTAACGGTTAATAAAAATCTGTTCCATTATTAATCATTTCAAAATATCATTATTATTTCACACAAATTAATCAACTAATTAATACAATTAATTAATAACTACTTAATACAACCATTAATCTCAGAAAATCGACTCGACTCGACTCGACTCGCATATTAACAACTAATTAATACCACCATTAACTAAATTAATCAAATATTGTGTAAAAAAATACATTTACAAATTAACAAAAACTAATACACATATTAATTAACAATTAATCTCGCTCACAATCAACTCGACTCTCGAGACCTAACCAAACCGTACCAGCCATTGAACCGTATCAGCCATCGTCGTCATCCTCGTCGTCCTCGTCGTCGTCGTCGTATTTGCATTAATTAAACCGTACCAGCCATCGTCCTCATCCTCGTCGCCATCGAACCGTACCAGCCTTCGTCGTCATCGTCGTCGTCATCCTCGCCAATCAAACCGTACCAGCCATCGACGCCGTACCAGAATCCGCACTAGTCTTCGCCAATTCAACCGTACCTGTCCAAATTAACCGTTAATTCGACATTCTCGGGACCTAACCAAACCTGAAAATGAGCATTAATCGTCTTAAATCACCATTAATTGGAAATAATCACCATCAATTCAACCGTACCAGTCTTCACAGATCCATCGTCAGCTCCATTAACCAGCAAGTAATCGTCTCGTGGTCCAGCTAGCACCATGTTCGACACTTGCTAATCGTTAAACTATTAATTGACGAGTAATTAAACTGTTAAATACCAGATAATTCGACTTAATTGACTTATCAGATAATATAAGAAATCTAAATACCAGAATAATTAGCTGAAATAGACTGAAATAGACTTAATTGACTTAATGGACTGACATAATTCGACTTAATTGACTGAAATAGACTTAATTAGCTGGTAATTGCCGGTTAACTGATAATTACCAGATAATATAAAGTTCCATGCAGAGCATTATCGACCGAATTAACTGGTAATTACGAGTAATTGCAGTAACCAAAATGGATTGAATTAACTTACCCCCATTATCGACTGAAATCTAGGGTTTGTGTGTTGTCTCGTCGTCTCCTTCGCCACCTAGGGTTTGTGCGTCCATACAGTGCGTCGTCTCCTTCGTCTTCGACATAATTCGTCTGCTCGTCCACAGTACATGGCGTCGCGACCCCCTTCTTCTGCTAATCGTGCGTCGTCTCTTCTTTTGTGTGCTTCTTTTGTGCGTCGTTGTCTCCTTCGAAGCTCTCATCGTCTGCGTCGTCTCAGATCATCCTGATGGAGAGAGATCGAGATCTCTCTCGAGAGAGGAATGAGTTGTCTGGCGGCGCAAATGAAGAAGAGGAGATAGAGAGTTGTCTGGCGGCGCAAATTGATGGTTAATGGAAGCGGCGATGAGAGAGAAAGAGAGCACCCGGATCCGTCATTAATGGAAGCGGCGACGCGAGAGAGAGAGAGAGAGAGAGAGAGAGAAGTCACGGGTTATATGTATCCCAAAATAACTCTGTGCATTAACAATCAATAGGGTATTTTTCGGAGATACATAACGGCCCTGTATTGACAAGCTGACGATTGCTGATTCAATCAGCAAGCGCGGGGGGAATTATGGGGGCACCATATATGCTCTCTATGTTTTATATCCCACAAGAAGGCCCATGTATATTTGAGTCCATTCCTAATAGTATACATGGCTAAAAACAACCCAATATAGTTAAAATGAAAATTATAACAGAGCCTTTGACTATTCTGATAAGGGCCCTTTTGATCTATTAGACTATGAACCACCGAACTAGTGATTTTGCCTACTTTGTGATTCTCTTTCCTCCGATACCTAGCAAGTATCCCTCCCTAGCAAGTATTCCTCTCTCTCTCTCTCTCTCTCTCTCTCTCTCTCTCTCTCTCTCTCTCCGAAGAAATATGTATTTGTGAAATTCGATTCGGTCCACTAGAGAATAAATATCCACTTAACTCAGTTATCACTTTTTAACGTTAGCAAAAATTAATTGATTTATCATCGATTTGATAGTTTAAGCGGATGGTATCTAGCCTCACTTTTTAGAGGTGCATGATTCGAGTCATACGTGCAGCTGGACTATGAAGAGATTTTATATTAAGATATTATTTAGTCTCTAGTGTGTGTGAGAGAGAGAAAGTGTGTGTGTGCGCCTACGGGCTTGTAAAAAAAAAATTAATTGATTTGATATTATCTTTATTTTTGTATTAATTACATATTTATTCGGCACTTTAACTAGTTTTGTCCATTAACACAATCGACCAACGAATAAAAATTCAATTTGATATTGATATTAGAAAAAAACTCACTTTTGCCTCCTGAACTCTTCAAAAAAGTACAAGTTATCTCCCAAACTTTGATTTTCTCCAATTTTACTCCCTGAATTCTTGATTTTGCTCATTTTTGCCCCTTCCGTCAGTTAACTGCCCAGTCATCAGTTAACTGATGATGTGGCTGAAGGAAATACTGTTATTGATCAACTAGTAGCTTGCACACATGAGGATAGATGAACGTACGCATTCGTCGATACGATTGGATGCATAATAAAATTTTGCAAATCTGACAGAAATAACATGGTCAGTCATGACGGACCAATAGGTTAATCTGTCATATTACACATAAATAACATGGTCAGTCATGACTGACAGATTGGTCAGTCATGACGGACCAAAGGGAATTTTGTGTACCAATCTGTGAGTATGTTAGTCATGACGGACGGTATGGTCCGTCATGACGGACTGTATGGTCAGTCATGACGCACTGTATAGTCAGTCATGACGGACCAAAGGCAAATGTTGTTTCTAGTAACCGTGACTAGTGCGTCATGACGGACTGTGATCCAAATTCCAGATTAGCAGTTTTCTTTGTACTCATTAATTCCTAATTAATTATGGGGTTAATATATGATGTTAACATGTTCTCTCTCTCTGATTCCAATTAATTCTAGATCTGGATTATGAGGAAAAGATATACTCGTGAGACAATTAAAATAGAGGGAAGAACACCATTAGAGATGATGTTTAAGCAAGTTTACGGCGATTTTAGGGGAATCGTGCGTAACCGAAAGACGCTAGCTCGAGGTGGATACGAGTAGAGGGATTTCACCTGAAATCCTCTATTGTGATCAAACGAGGGCGAGATGAATGACGAATCGGATGAGATCCGGTTGTATACGACAAATCGGGGCTTCAAATTAGGTGTCGAATCGTGCGGGTGTGGGACGTGCGTGTCGTCGGAGTCGAAGCAATGACAGCAGCAACTACGCAAGAATCAACCCGTCTCCGTGATCAATTTCACGTGGTATGATTCTCTATGAATTAAGAGTTAATTTCATAGGTTTTAGTGGCATTTCATGATTCGTACTTCCGAGTCGTCGACGTGGTCCTCGGGATCGGGTCGGACCGGGCCTCACAATCCGCTGCGCGGGGCTCGGTAGTGATGCCGATATCCAACAGTGGTATCAGATCGATCGTCGCGATTCGATCGTCGAATCAATTACGAATAAAAGTTATTCGGAAAATCATGTAGAATTAGAACATAAATCATATAGTTTTATAAAATTAGGACAATGCAAAACTTATTAGTGTTAGAGCTGAAGAAGGCTGAGATTACTTGAGAGGAAGATCCACCGTAATATGGATCTTCAAACCGTTATTTATGGGCTGCTGAAGATCCAGTATGTGATATTATTTCCATTTCACAAGCAATTGAAGATTATTACAGACCCTTCTCTCAATCAAGTCCCTAAATATAGAAGTATATATTTCTCAATCTTTCATTTAATAGGCGCTTGAATTAAGCAACACATTAGGTATTTCATGGCTGTTGATTAGAGCTAATATAGCAGTTATAATTTTACAAATTGATGAGAGCATACTATATAAGATGCCTCCTTCTCTGTCAAACAAATCATGAAAAACAAATTCTATGAAAAAGAGTTTTTTATAATTAGTGTTCTTTGAAGTAATTCTGCTCAAGAAATTTAACAATTAGAGTTTGATCATATGATGATCATATGATGATCAAAGACATCTAGAAGTAATCATGAAAAAGTTTCATGATTAATCGTTTTCGAAACGATTCAATTTCAGCAAAAATTTACTGTCAAAATTGAGTTTTATAGTAGGTCAGTCATGACGGACCAGATGGTCAGTCATGATAGACACTGTTCATCGCAAAATCCAAGAGTTGGATCTGAGGCGTTACACTGGTCCATCGTGATGCACGAGAGTTGTGCGTCATGACGGAAGTGGCCCAAATAGTCCCTAGAAGTTTGTACAAAATTGTTTTGTACATTCGGTCATGACGGACAGGTTGTCAGTCATGACGGACAGTATAGATCGTGCAGTCCAAGAGTTGGATTTTGAAAGTTATAATGGTCAGTCATGACGCACCAAGTTGTGCGTCATGACGGACTGTATTAACTAGTTCCGTCATGACGGACCATTTGGTCAGTCGTGACGGACATGACACGAATTAGCCCCTGGATTGGACAACAAAATTATTTTGTATAGTCCGTCATGACGCACCTTCTAAGTTATGACGGCCAAGTGAAGTCCGTCGTGACGCACTGTTTTGTGCGGCATGACGGAAGTCAAAGTAAGTCCAAATCAGGAGAAATATTGGACATGGTCAGTCATGACGGACAATGTACAATTTTTTCTGAAAATTTTAATATGGGCATGGTCAGTCATGACGCAGCAAATTGTGCGTCATGACGGACTGTATACTTGCGTCGTGACGGACCATGTGTCAGTCACGACGGACAGTGTAATTTTTCTGGAATTTTTTTATATTGGTTCTAATAATTAATAATTATGTTCATATAAGTCATTCGTCATGATTAAACCTATTTAATGATATAATTAGATTATTTCATAAAATCCCTAATTAATATTTAAGTCATGAAATGCCTTTCATGTCCACAACCTCCGAGGTTGGTCATTACACTTTGCACGGTTTCAGGCCAAAGTCGGGCGTGCATTGTTGTATGTATCAACGTGAGAGGCACGCGTTAATTGGGGACAAACGCGGTTTCAGGCCAAAGTCGGGCGCGTCTGTAGTTCTATTGAACGATATGTGGGCACGGTTGTGACTTAACCGTCCAAGCCAATCCGATTGGGGTTCGGGGCATAGTTAGGATGCACAAACGGAATTTGAATCATATATGATATGGTTCGATACCGAAATCCTACATAATATATAGATGATCAAATCTACATAATATACATTTTGTTGAGGTAACACGGTTTTAAATCTACATAATATACATTTTGTTCGGGGAGCTTGTATGTAGGGGGAGCTTTCCTTCATGATTTCCTCAATTTATTCCCTTTTGATCCATTTTCAAAAAGGGGGAGAAAAGATAATCATATTGGAAAGATCCTCGGTAATCGATGCATCTCTCCAAATCGACATTGTTTTGAAATGAATCAAAAGGGGGAGTTTGTTGATTCAAATTTCCGGTTGTTTGATTATCTCAAAAACAATGTTGATAGTACTAACAAAATCTATCGAGAACAATGTAAAGGAAACATAGGTACAAAATACAATAAGAAGATCAAGATAAACAAGCAAAAATCAATGAAGAATCGAGAAGAGGATCGAGACGTAGAAGAATCAAGACGTTGAAGAATCGCGAAGAAGATCAAGACATTGAAGATTCCGCAAGTTGGGATATCAATCTAATCACCAACACATTATAGGTATCCCTAAACTTGTTTATGAATGATTAAGCTCAAAATAAGTCAAATAACGATATTCGAAATCCATCAGATTGATGAATTATACTAAAATAAGGATGTCCGTTACAACGGAACTCATTGTCCGTTATAACGGACATACTCGCCTATTCAAGAATGGAAACACAGTATAGTCCGTTACAACGGAATAACCAATCCGTTATAAAGGACACCAACAAAGCGTTGTAACGGAGTATGTCCGTTATAACGCTAATTAAATCCAAACTTGAAGGCTGTCACAGAACTATGTCCGTTATAACGGACATACATGTTCGTTATAACGGACATTGAACTCACTTCAGTACATCACTTCTCTCTCCATGTCTGTTGTAACGGATTAACCAATCCGTTATAACGGGATACCTCTCAACGTTGTAACGGAGCACACTCCGTTATAACGAGATTTAAAATCAATATGAAGTGAGATCCCAGTATGAAGTCCGTTGTAACGGACGTGTCAGTTCGTTGCAACGAACTCATTAACACAGAATTCCGTTATAACGGACATGACTTCCGTTATAGCGGAATGTGTGATAATTCGAATATGACAGCCGTAACGGCTAGTTTTGACTTATGGTCCGTTATAACGGATTTGGTGTCCGTTGTAACGGACTATGCAGAAAATGCAAATTCTGGAAAGGGTCTATGTGTTCTATAAATAGAACCCTTCCCTCATTCTCTGTCGAAACTTTAATAATCATTTTTCCATATTCAAAAGAGAGAATACTTGCAAAATCCTTTGAGCTCATAATCATCTAAACATTCTTAGAGATTACTTCCTTCCCTTCCACCATCAAATACGATTCTCAACTTGCGTGACCGATCACATTTAGTTCGTATTAGATATTGTAATAGGCTAGTACCAAGAGTGTAAAGCCCCGCTATAGATTGATAGAAAAACGTGTAAATCAATCTAGGCAAAACCTTGTAAGAGTGATTCGGGAATTCAATCGAAAGCCGAAAAAGGCGCAAGGCATCCCCGGAGACGTAGGTACTTGTATTCAATCGAATCGGTCGATTGAGCAAGTAGACGGTGAGTTAAAGCTACAAAGCAACCACCTACCGAACTCCGTAATCAAACATCGCGTGTTCAATTGTTCGGTGATAAGGGGATTTTTCTTCACATTTTACTTGCGCAAAATATAGAATTTAAACACATAAATATGATTAAAGAATACCAAATATTCGTAATTTCAATTTATTGAGATTAAATATTTTAATATGTGTTTTTGTGTTAATTTCAGGTAAAAAGTGCAAAATCTCGCAAAACCAGGACTGTAGATGGATCGGTCTCGTCGTGCCGATCGATTTGATATATCATATGATGATATTTGACGGAAGCATCAGAGAGAAATCGAGATTGTATTCCAAACGGGTCAAAGGGTGTGACTCGCCATACGAATGGACGCATATGGGTCAAAACTGACTCATTGCACCAATGATAACAAAACTCTGACGTGATTAGAACACCCTCAAGATCCCCTGTATAATTCTCGTGCGTAACCCGAGCCACCTCCCACTTCTCCTCATTCTCCGCCTCCCTACACGAAAGTCACACATAAAATCCTGCAGTAAATCCAGCCGAAGACCAGTCAAACTTCCAACAAACCAAGATCTCATGAGGACCGTACACTATGTTCACCACGCTGATAGGCCTCTGCTTCTCTCTTTCTCTGTGTACTACACGTTCGGCCACACAGACCTGGCGTTAATAAATCCACCCAGGCAGTTCAAACCTCCATGTTTGGAGCCAAGTGAACCCTCCCCTCTCTCCATTTATTCGTGTATTGAACGCCTCCAGTGCCCAATTAGTACAGGGATAATCTTACTTAACCTCTCCATTGGTTGCTGAAACGGAGGTGAGGGATTCAATTATGCTGAATTTTCGCATAAATAAAAATAATTAATCTGGATCTTTGAGAAATATCTTCGAGGGTAGTTTCGAGTTTTGTCCCTCATTCTTTGGCCAAATCTGATGAAATTTGGACCGTTGGATTCGTTACAACTTGCTCTAACTGATCATGCAAATTGCAACTCGAATCTTGTCTGTTAGCAATCTCCATTTCCTATAAAAGAGAACTAAAGCCTATTCTTTCAAGGACCCTTGGACCTCTTGGGTCAACCACTCCATTCTTGGGGAAGGAAAGGTCTTAGTCTGCTCCCCCTCCATTGTTAAGAAGCTCTCAAGCTCCTCTCGCTCATCGTCGAGCCATTTTCGCCAAGGAGATCGTGTCTTAGCACGGTTTCCGAGGCCGTTTCGAGGAGCTTTTCCTCTCTCCCCCTTCTCCGAACCAGATACGAAGTTTCTCTCCTCCTCCTCCTCTCACCTCCTCTCAAGGCGTGAAGGCACGAGGACATCGCCAAGACGGGATCTTGGACTCGAATTCTCCTTTTTCGGTATTTTCTTTCTCTAGTTTAGGATTTTAATTAGGAATTGTTAGATCTGATCTAAATCTCTTTGTGAACTTGTTATATACTGTGAAATATAGTTTGTGGAATTTTTGTGGAATTTTTCTTGCATTGTTCCTATTTTTCCTTTGTGAAATACTCAATTTGTTTTGTGTTGTTTTGTTAATTCGAATTAAAATAAAAAAAGTCAAAATTAATTCTTTCTCAATCTCACTCTTTAGATCTGGATCTGTAGTTTAAAACATATCTTGAATCAATCAATTCTCTGCAATTTTCTATTTGATATGGATTTTAGAAAATCATTGTGTTAGGGACTAAACTGTAATTTGGTAAACAACTTTAGATCTGGACCTTCATTTCCCTGCTTGTTGAATCCATTGTAAAACTGTTTAAATCCCAAAAAATTACTTGAGATTTTACATCTGATCTTACTCTTGAATTAGGATTTTGATTGAGTTTGTTTGATATAATTTTCGATTTGATATGAATTTCTGAAAACTGCCTCTCAATAAAAATCCTTCTAGAACTTTTCGTGATCTTCCAGGGGTCTATTTGTAATTCGCTCATTACTTTTTTACTGAAATATCAAACCTGTGAAATTCTTCTGTTCCCTCTCTTAGTATTAAATTGTGAATCTTTGTCCCAAATTTCAGATCTTGTTTTGCGATCTATAATTTTCTGAAATTTGATTAGTGCCTAAAATACCCTTGTGATCTATAAATTTCATAAATTTGAAAATGGTGTGTGTGAAAGTGAAATTTTGACCAGAGCTTTATAAAGTTTATATCAGGATTGTGACAAAATATTATAGTCTCTGGATCAGTAGAAATAATTCTAGAATTGAAACACTCGATGATACGCAAAATTTCCTTGGAACGAACCTATACTTAGCATTATAGTATTTGTTATAAATTGTTTTGATTAACTCGTGAAATTGAATTACCACATTTAAATGACCTATTTTACGTGTTATCATTCGGTATTTTGCATAATTTCAATTATATCATTTTAGCTTCCGCACAAACTTAGAATTGGTATACCATAGTCGAAAATTGTACACTAGAATTACCTATTCACCCTCCTCTAGGTTAGAATTAGCCAACAATTGGTATCAGAGCGAAATACTAACCGTCTCTTTGTGTAATTGACAACTTGTATACGATCATGGCCAACAATACTATTCCCAAAATGCAACTTATGTTGGTTCAAATTTCCAAATGGTTTGATTATTTCAAAACACTGTCATTACTAACGTTTACATCGAGAAAATGTGTAGGATAACGCAGGTACGACACGAAGATGATGAAGAGCTTCGAAGTCACAAGAAGCACAACAAGAGAAGATTAGAAGGAAGGCCCTTGAAGCATATCAAGAATCAAGATGTCGAAGCCTTCCGTGAGTGGGATTCGCCACAAATAAACCATAGGTAGAAACCAAGTAGATCTGAAGTAAAATCATGTTCAAATAACAAAGAGTTTAATCAAGGAAGAAGTGCGTTCTGAACGAACTCCAAGTCCGTTCAGAACGGACTTACCACATATCAAAATACCATCTCTTGATTGAATCACCCTTGTCACAGGATTGTGTGCGTTCGAACGAACAAACATGTACGTTCGAACGGACACTTAGAATCCGTTCACCCACAACTTAAGTGCGTTGAACGGACTTTCATCACTGAACAAACAAAAGGCAATGTATAATTGAGTTCGTTCTGAACGGACTTTGTCCGTTCAAACGGACTGACAAATGTACTTGTACGTTATTTTGAAACGGCTAGTACAAACTACAAGTGCGTTCAGAACGAATATTGTGCGTTCGAACGGACTTGCAGTTTTCTGAAGGATTTCTATAGAGAGTATAAATAGAATCCTTCAAGGACCTTTCTCTCTCACTTCTTCACTTTCACACATTCAAATACAAAAGAGAGAAACCCTAAAGCCGTGATTATCTATATCCATTGATAGCTTGAGAAACCCTCTTTAGATCATTGATCTACTTTCAATATCCTCCACTAATCGTTTCCCACTCACGTGACCGATCATGTTGTAGCTCGATTAGTGAAAATTGTAATAGGCTAGTGCAACTACTTGTAAAGAGCCTAAGCTATAGATCGATAGAAAGCGTGTAAATCGATCTAGGCGAAACCTTGTAATCGAGTGAGTTGGAATTCAATCGAAAGCCAAAAAGAGGCGCAAGGCATTTCCGGAGACGTAGGTACTCGCAACTAATTGAGTCGGTCAATTAAGCGAGTAAAGGGTGAGTTAATGCTACATAGCAACCACCTACCGAACTTCGTTAAAAAACATCTTGTGTTCAAGTGTTTACGGTATCATCTAAATTATTTAAATTATTATTAATTCCGCATAGTAAATTAGGTAATTAGCTAAAGTAATTGTACGGTAGATTACCAAATTTACCCCCCTCTAGGTTAGAATTAACCAACAATTGGTATCAGAGCAAGGTACTGACCATCTCTTAGAATATTAGGGATAACGTGTACTTAAAAGGTCTAATGGCCAAAATTGACCCAATCGTACAAAATTCATTTACAAATCCGATAAATACCCTCCCAAATTTAAACATCTCAAACTTCATCGACAAGTCATGTTGGACGTTATATTCCGAAAATTCCCATTGGTCCAAAAGGGATGATGACCAAACAAATCGGGAAAGGAGAGAAACTCTACATGAAAAGACACACGAGGACAAGGGTCAAAAAGATCGCCAAAAATACAAAGGTAAGGAATACAAAACAAAAAAGGCTCACATCACAAAGGTTGATTATAGGTTGGGAGAAACGAACGGATCAAACTCATCATCCGACTCGAATGGTCCATCAAACCTACACAACGCAAACCTAGCCCTTATGGTAAAGATCGACTCTCGATCAATGAGCGCGGTGGAAGAGGCAATTAAAACTCTCCGAATTCAACGGGGCCCAATCCAGACATCTCACACACCCATGGTCGTCAATGTCGAACCCTCTACTCCGACTCCTGCTCCAAAGTCGACACATGACCAAGGTCATGAGGTACGTATCGAATCTATACTTAATTTGGAATCATTACATCAACCTCAATATTCACCCTCGTTAAAATTAGAAATTGAGTCTTGTGACGAGTTCTTGAGGGATGATGGGAACTCTCAACGAAATAGGGGTAAATTTGAGAGCTCAACACAAGCTCTCAAGGATAAGATAGCTTCTCTTGAACTATCCATTTTGGCATTTAAATCTCAAATACATGAATTTAAAGGCTTTTCAAAATGTGAATGTCAAGCTTTAAAAGGCGAGATTGCTCACTTAAAAGTTGAACTTCAAAATTCTAAAATTGAAAATGATTCTTTGAAGAAGGCTTTGTTGGTTAATTCTAACCTAGAGGGGGGGTAAATTTGGCAATCTAACTTACACTTAGTTTAGATTTAAACCTAATTTACGGTGCGGAATAAATAATAATTTAGATGATAAAGATGATACCGTACAAACACTTTGACACAAGATGTTTGTTTACGAAGTTCGGTAGGTGGTTGCTTTGTAGCTTTAACTCACCCTTTACTCGCTTAATTGACCGACTCAATTATTTGCGAGTACCTACGTCTCCGGGAATGCCTTGTGCCTCTTTTTGGCTTTCGATTGAATTCCAACTCAACTCGATTACAAGGATTTGCCTAGATCGATATACACGCTTCTATCGATCTATAGCTTAGGCTCTTTACAATTTGTTGCACTAGCCTATTACACTTTTTCAGTAATCGAGCTACAACGTGATCGGTCACGTGAGTGGGATACGATTAGTGGAGAATATCGAAAGTAGATCAACGATCTAAAGAGGTTTCTCAAGCTATCAATGGATATAGAAAATCACAGCGTAGGGTTTCTCTCTTTTTAGGTTTGAAAGTTTGAAATTGAGGAAGTGGGAGAGAGAGACCCATGAAGGATTCTATTTATACTCTCTATAGAAATCCTTCAGAAAACTTGCAGTGCGTTCGAACGCATACAGTCCGTTCAGAACGCACTTGAAGTTTGCACTAGCCGTTTCAAAATAACGTGCAAGTACATCTTGGGTCCGTTCGAACGGACAATGTCCGTTCGTAACGGACTCAATTATACATAGCATTTTGCGTTCACAGGAACAAGAGTCCGTTCAACGCACTGAAAAGTGGGTGAACGGATTCCAGGTTGTCCGTTCGAACGCACATGTGTGTTCGTTCGAACGCACACATCCCTGTGACATATTTCCGTTCACAGGAAAGATTGTCCGTTCAACGCACCCAGAAGGTGTGTGAACGGATTCTAATTGTCCGTTCGAACGTACATGATTGTTCGTTCGAACGCACACATCCCTGGGACACGTTTGGTTCTAATCAAGCTTTAAAGTTTTGATATTTAGCAAGTCCGTTCTGAACGGACTTTGAGTTCGTTCAGAACGCACTTCCTGCTTGACTGAACTCTTTGTTATTTTGAACATGATTTTACTTGAGTTCTACTAGGTTTGTACCTATGGTTTATTTGTGGCGTATCCCACTCATGGAAGGCTTCAACATCTTGAGTCTTGATGTATTCCAATGGCCTTCCTTGTGTTCTTCTTTTCTTGTTTATGTTGAGACTTCATGTCCTGATTCTTGATGTAATCCAATGAAGTCTTCCTTCACAAGTCCTCCTTCATCTTCGTATCGTACCTATGTTATCCTGCACTTTTCTGGATGTATACATTAGTACTGACAGTGTTTTGAAATAATCAAACTATCAGGAAATTTGAACCAACAGGCTTGTGCATCCATTGCATCGAGTCCTCCTTCATTGGATGAAATTTTGAAATCGTCATTCATGGGACAAAAGCCCAATGACAAATCCGGTTTAGGATATAAGAAGAATAACGGTAATAAACCCGATTCTTCCAACTCCAAAAATCAAAAATCAACATGGGACAATAATCGAGTTAGTAGTCATGGGAGTGCTTTCATGTACCATGATTACAACAAAGGTAAAAATGTGAAAAAGGAACAACCTAAACTTGTTAATCATAATTATAGGAATAATCATTTCGCACAAAATTCACAACCTAGACGTAACAATTTGGGAAAAACCGATTGCTTATTCAAACGGGGACCAAATGGTTACTTCTATGAAGTGACTAACTACACCAAGGATTCGTATCAAAAAGGGGCTCCCAAACATTACACCAACACACAAAAATATTTTCAACCATCCCGATTTAAATAAAATCAATATCATCAAATGTCAAAATCGATAATTCCTCAAAGAAGTAGCTCAAATTCACTCTCCAACTATTTTGTCAAGAGTTCCACAACCACAAATAGCCCAACCGTGGTCTTTTGTAATTATTGTTGCAAGATTGGTCACATCTCAACAAGTTGTGATCTTCGCAATCCAAAATTGACATCTAACGTCGTTTGGATGCGCAAAGATCGTAACACAATGGGTCCGTCTACCTCATATGGTATTGGACCCCCTAGGGCTTAAGCCCAACTGTGACACTGTACCTCCTCATATTACCATACCATAAGCCAAATATTGAGGGGGAGTATAGTAAATAAGAATTCATATTAGTTTAATTTCAAATAATGGTTTAACTAATATGAATTTCTTTTAGATGGGCTTAACCTCCAAAACCAAGTCATCAAAATGATGTCTAGATAGTGGTTGTTCGAGGCACATGACTTGGGATCGAGAGATGTTTAAATCTCTCGAACCATTCAAGGGAGGAGACGTTACCTTCGGAGGAAATCAAAAAGATAAAATTGTCGGTATCGGTTCCATAGGTACCTCAAATTGGACCCTAGAAAATGTCTATCTCGTAATAGGACTTAAACATAACTTGATTAGCATAAGCCAATTATGTGATGCCGGATATTGTGTAAAATTCGATCAAATCTCATGTGTGATTGATCGAATAAAAGATAATATCACGGTATGCAAATGAACCCGACACGAAAATCTATACTACTTCGATTTTGAATCTTTCGTGCCGGGAATTCATTGTCTCACCGTATCGGAGTCGGTAGCTCGATTATGGCATAGAAGATTATGCCATATTTGTATGAAAACTATCTATTGGTTATCCAAAAAGGAATTAGTTAGAGGATTACCTTCTCATAAACTTGAATTAGAAGGGTTATGCGATGCGTGTGAAAAGGGTAAGCACACGAGGTCAACCGGGTTCAAATCAAAGAATATGGTCACCACAATCCGACCTCTACAACTCATCCATCTCGATCTTTGCGGTCCACTAAGCGTCTCGAGCATAGGTAATAAAAGGTATATGTTTGTAATTGTGGATGATTACTCACGTTTCACATGGGTGTATTATTTACTCCATAAAAGTGAAACGTGTGACAACTTCATCAAATTTTGCACACTCGTTGAAAATGAAAAAGGCAACTCAATTGTCACCATTCGAAGTGACAATGGAGGTGAATTTAGAAATGTAAAATTGGATGAATTTTGTCATAAAAAGGGATATATACGCGAATTTTCCGCTCCTCGCACACCCCAACAAAATGGTGTAGTTGAACGGAAAAATCGAACGTTAATTGAACTTGCTCGTACCATGCTAAATGAGCACCCTTCTCCAAAATATCTGTGGGCTGAAGCCATTAACACCGCATGTCACGTGGTTAATCGACTTAGCTTAATGCCTATTTTGAAGAAGACGCCATATGAGCTATGGTATGGGGGAAATCCAAACGTCTCGTATATGAGAGTGTTTGGATGCAAATGCTTTGTCTTGGACGAATTGAGTAATCGAGACAAACTCGATCCAAAATCTATTGAAGGAATTTTTGTCGGTTACTCAAGTACAAGCAAAGCATACCGGGTTTTCATACGATCTACTCGAGTCGTATGTGAATCCGTTCACGTGCATTTTGATGAAACTAAGAAAGAAACCGAGAAAGGTAGCACAAGTGTAGGTGAAGTCAAGGAAACAATCGCGAAATCACCAAAAGAACAAACCGAAGTCGAGTATCAATACATCGATATCACACTTGATGAACCTCGAGTGGACAACAATGACCCTCAAGAAGAGGAAGAAGAAGAAGAGATCGAAGCTCCCTACCAAATTCCCGAGGTTCTTCGAGAAGTAGCGGCTCACCCACTCACCAACGTCGTTGGAAATCCCCGAGACGGTGTGCAAACTCGGTCTCGTGTCCACAACTATGTCGCTCATTGCGCATATCTCTCTCATATCGAGCCAAAATCATTCAAGGAAGCTAATCTAGATGAAAATTGGATTATGGCAATGCAAGAAGAATTGGAGCAATTCGAGAGAAATCGAGTTTGGACATTGGTTCCGAAACCTATAACTCGATCAATCATAGGGACTCGATGGATTTATTGGAACAAACTCGACGAACACGGAAATGTGGTACGAAATAAGGCGAGACTCGTCGCTCAAGGATTCAAACAACAAGAGGGAATCGATTTCGAAGAAACCTTTGCCCCAGTTGCTCGCCTAGAAGCAATACGACTCCTCCTAGCTTATGCCGCTATCGAGGGGTTTACAAGAGGGGAGCCTTCCCTCTCGGGAGTCTCATTGACCCTTTTGATCACTTTCAAAATGGGGGAGAAAACGATCAAACGGAAAGTTCTCGATGAAAGGTCGAAACTCTCCAATTCGACGATGTTTTGAAATTAATCAAAAGGGGGAGTTTGTTGGTTCAAATTTCCTAATGGTTTGATTATTTCAAAACACTGTCATTACTAACGTTTACATCGAGAAAATGTGTAGGATAACGGCTAGTACAAACTACAAGTGCGTTCAGAACGAACATTGTGCGTTCGAACGGACTTGCAGTTTTCTGAAGGATTTCTATAGAGAGTATAAATAGAATCCTTCAAGGACCTTTCTCTCTCACTTCTTCACTTTCACACATTCAAATACAAAAGAGAGAAACCCTAAAGCCGTGATTATCTATATCCATTGATAGCTTGAGAAACCCTCTTTAGATCATTGATCTACTTTCAATATCCTCTACTAATCGTTTCCCACTCACGTGACCGATCACGTTGTAGCTCGATTAGTGAAAATTGTAATTGGCTAGTGCAACTACTTGTAAAGAGCCTAAGCTATAGATCGATAGAAAGCGTGTAAATCGATCTAGGCGAAACCTTGTAATCGAGTGAGTTGGAATTCAATCGAAAGCCAAAAAGAGGCGCAAGGCATTCCCGGAGACGTAGGTACTCGCAACTAATTGAGTCGGTCAATTAAGCGAGTAAAGGGTGAGTTAAGGCTACATAGCAACCACCTACCGAACTTCGTTAAAAAACATCTTGTGTTCAAGTGTTTACGGTATCATCTAAATTATTTAAATTATTATTAATTCCGCATAGTAAATTAGGTAATTAGCTAAAGTAATTGTGCGGTAGATTACCAAATTTACCCCCCTCTAGGTTAGAATTAACCAACAACTTACCTATCCAGACAAATTGGACGGTAAAAATTGGAATATTTGGAAACGGTGCATGTTAAATGTATTTACTATCCAAGGGCTAAAATCGGTAGTAGAAGAGGGTTTCATACTCACTTCGATTACCGACGCCCACGGTAAAACATCATTAACACCCGAATCATCCATTGATGAAACCTCCTACATATATGCCCAAAACTTGATTCTCACCAACATGGTAGGATCACTATCCGTCTTAGTAGATGGATGTGATACCTCATATAAAATGTGGCGTGCTCTACTCAATCAATTTGAAGGAAACGATCAAATGAAGAGAACCAAACTAATGGGACTCGATCAACAATTTGATAGTTTCCGAATGATCGAGGGTGAATCCGTTGATGATATGTACACTAGAATGAATCATATCAAAAACGGATTCACCGCTCTTGGAGAGTCCCTAACAAACTCCCGAGTTGTAGGTAAATTAATTCGAGCAATGCCGACAAGTTGGGAGACCCTAAGGGTGGCGTTGGAGACAATGATGGCTACACAAGACATGTCGCCCGAAGACTTGGTAAGTTATTTTCGAAACTTCGAAGCCCGTCTCAAACAGCTCAACCAAGAGAGTCCTTCGACATCACGCCCCAAAGCCATCGCCTTACCCGCATTGGAGGTTAGCGACGATGAGAGTGAAATAGCTCTCTTGGTAAGAAAATTTCGTGAATTTAGGTCACACGAAAGAAGATTCAACGACAACCGCAAACGGCAAAACTTGAAGCCGTATTGTTTTGAGTGCAACAAGAAGGGTCACACAATCAAGACATGTTGGACCCTTCATCCCGAACTTGCTCCATGGAACAAGAAGGATGATGATCGCAAAGATAGGGAAAGGCGCGAACCTCGACATGAGAGGCGACATGAAGACAAAGGTCGCGATGAACGATCCAAAGAAAAAGGTAAAGATTTCAAAAAGAAAAAGGCATATAAAGCTCGTGTAGTAGGACGATGGGGAGAATCGGATGCTTCAAGTACGTCATCCGACTCGGAATGCCACTCGGACCGAGAAACCGCGAATCTAGCACTAATGGCGGAAATCACCCCATCGGTGGACGATGTCGTGGAAAGAGCAATTCAAGCATTGCTCCTCCAACGAGCCCCAATACCGGAACCTCTTGTGAGTCGCTCTCCAAATGTCACATCTCTCGCCTCACCATCCAACGCATCACATGACCTAGGTCATGAGGTATATCTCAATCCCATAATTAATTCAATCAAGCAAACCTCAAGTTCATGTTCCTCATTTGAATTCAACTCAAACTTAGAGCTTGAATCCCTCGACGCACTCTTAAGAGACGTCAATGAACCTCGTCAAAATGAGGGTAAGGGTGAGAGCACGATACTAACTCTCAAGGCAAAGGTAACTTCTTTAGAATTATCGGTTAGGTCTTACCAAGCACAATTAAATGAATTTCAAGGTTTTCCAAAGTGTGAATGTCAAGCCCTCAAAAGCGAGATATCACACCTAAAAGTCGAACTTCAAAATTCAAAAGATGTAAATGAATCCTTGAAGAAGGCTTGTGCATCCATTGCATCTAGCACTCGTTCATTGGATCAAGTATTGAAAGGGTCATCAAAGGGACAAAAGCCCAATGACAAATCGGGTCTAGGGTTCAAGAAGGATAACGGTAATAAACCCGGTCTTTCCAAACCTAAAGATCAAAAAGTGAAATGGGAGAACAATCGAACAAATAGTCACAGAAATGCTTTCATGTACCGTGACTATAACAAGGGTAAAAGTGTTAAAATGGAACAACCTAAAAGTATTAGTTACAATAATAGGAATAATCTTTTTACACAAAATTCATCTTATAGACGTAACGATTCGGGACGATCCGATTGCTTGTTCAATCGGGGACCAAATGGTTATTTCTATGAGGTCAATTACCACATCGATGCCTCATATCAAACACGGGCTCCCAAACATTTCAACAACTCACAAAAACAATTTCAAACGAAAAATTATTGTGCCAAATCGACCAAGCCGGTAATTCACAAGAGAACCTACACAAACCAACTCTCGAATCATTTTGTCAAGAGTTCCGAAACCATCAACAAACCAACGATTACATTTTGCAATTATTGTTGTAAAATAGGACACATCTCCACTAGTTGTGATCTTCGCAACCCCAAATTCAACTCAAATCTTGTGTGGATGCGTAAAGATAGACACACAATGAGTCCCTCCACCTAAAATTCCCTCAAGTGACTTTGGATCAAGTTTGTCTATATTATTTGACTCATCTAAAATGAAACTTTTATTTTTTTTTTGAAAAGTTTAGAGTGGGCTTTATTGTCCCACTTCTAAAATCGTTACGTGTTAATAACAAAACTTTGATTTACAATATTTTCCTTACACTTGGAATCACCTTCCTCTTAATCTCTAATACTATACTTACTCAAACTAATTACATGAAAACAATATTAAACCTGTGTGTTATATTCTTTTTCTATTTGGGCCAAAAGTGAAGCCCAAATGCAAGAGAGAACAATTTCTTTCTTTATCTTCGGTATCTTCGGCCACCTCTTATTTCTTCTTCTCTCTTCCTCTCTCTTCTTCGACGGCTGCTATTTCTTCTTCTTCGATCTTTTTTTTTCTGCGCCGATCATGTCTCAGCTACACTTAACGATCAGTAAACGAGGTACCCAAATCCCCTTTTTCTCAGATCTTCTTTTTATTCTTTGAAATTTGAATTTTTGCTTTTTTTTTTTTTTTTCTTTCTCTTCAGATCTCGCTATCTCCTTCTTGCCATTAGAGACTAGTGACCTGAAGTGCTTCTGTTCTCACTCAAAATCCTCTGTAAGTATCTTGAATACCCTCTCATATCTCTTCTATTCCTTCAATTTTTCTTTTTTAATTGCTGTTACTTTCTTTAAAATTTCTTTTTACTCTTCGATACATTTCCCATGTATGCCAGATTCTTTCAATCAAGCTATTCAAGGGAATGCTTCCTCTATCAAATACTCTTTGGCATTTCTCCTTCCAAATCCCATGCAGAAAGAATAAGGTAATTTGTCTATTTATTTCTTTCACTTTCTTATCGTAACACTTTGAGTATGCATCTTCCAGGTTTGGGTTTAATTTGATTTTTGAAATTAGGTTCATATTTCTGAATTCCTTCCACACCTTCTGCACATAAGAGCATCCTCCTTTAAATAGGTGATTTACACTCTCTTCTTCACTTCCACACATCAAACACCTATTAACAATATAAAGTCCTCTCTTTTTTAGATTATCCAGAGTCAGAATTTTATCTTGTATATTAATCCACATAAAATTTTTTATTCTCAGTGGTGCATCAATGGACCAGATATTACTTCTTTCAAGCCTCCATAATGACTCATCTTCTTCACTCCTCAAACTGGTAAGTTTTTTGTACCCCTCTTTTACTGTATATTCTCCTTTTTCATTATGGTTCCATTTTATTTCATCATTTTCATTAACATTTAGCTTTAGGTCCTTTAAGATATTACTAATATCCTTTAATTGTTCTTCTGCCTTAAGAGAAATGTTAGGTTTCAAACCTAAACATTTCCTTAAATCTTCCTCTTTTAGTTTTATTTCTTTTACACTTAGATCCTCATATTCAGAAAAACTCTTTAGGATATCATATTTCCCTTTCAAAATTCCTTCTCTATACCACCAACTATACCAGAAATTCACCGAAGATCCTTTCTTTAATGTGAATTGTGTATTGTGGTAAAATAATTCCTGATTTTCTTTTACTTGCCTCCAGAAATAAGAATCAGCTTTGTTTGCATTTATTTCAACATTGCTCACTAGTTGATTCCAATTCAAATTTCCATCTTCCTTTTTCTTGAAGTATTTCCAAAGCCATTTAACCATAAGGGCTTTATTGAATAATTTCAAGTCTATAATACCCAATCCTCCTTCATCCTTAGGTCTGATCAGAATATCCCATTTTACCAAATGGTACCCATGATCAGTATTTCCTTTCCAAAGAAAACTCCTTCTTATCTTATCCATCTCGTTCAATACCCAAATTGGGAATTTGAAGACTGAGAAATAAAATGTAGGTAGAGAAGATAACACTGAGTTAATCAATGTTAATCTTCCTCCTATTGACAGTATAGAACTTTTCCAGCCCCCTAATTTCTTTTGAAATTTACTTAGTAACCCTTTATAGAATTCTTTATTGGGTTTTTTGTAATGTAGAGGAAGACCCAAATAATTCATAGGTAATTCTGAAATAGGGCAACCCAATATCTCAGATATTATCCCCCAATTATCCTTCTTTTTACTCATAATGGCTATCTCAGATTTGTCATAATTGATCTGTAAGCCAGATACTCTTCCAAAGAAATCCAAAACCCCCTTCAATCTTCTTACTTGATCAACCTCTGGTTTAAGCAGATATAATGAATCATCCGCATAATGGAGAGAAATATACATCTTCTCCAGTGGTTTTTCAATAACTCTTTTGATACTTAATTTCTCCACTATCCTTGCAAGAGCATCAATCACTAGAATGAATAAATGAGGGGATAAATGATCTCCTTGCCTTACCCCTCTATTCAAATGAATGGATTTACCTGGAATTCCATTTAATAGTATCTTAGTACTACCTTGTAGAATATTATTATGGATTCTAGAAATTCATTTTTCACCAAAGCCCCTTGCTTTCAGGATATTTTTCAAAAAAACCCAAGAAACCATATCAAAAGCCTTGTGAATATCTGCCTTAAATACCAAAAGAGGCAAATTTTCCACATGAGCTTTGTTTAATATCTCCCTTGCATACATGTATCCATCTGCAAGCTCTCTCCCTTCCAGAAATCCTAATTGATTTGCTTGAATCATTCCATTTATTCTTTTCTTCAATCTATTTGCCATAATTTTTGAATATATTTTTTGGATACTACTTATCAAGCTTATTGGCCTGAAATTTTTTGGATCATCAGCATTACTTTTTTTTGGCAATAATGCCATATAAGAAGTACCAAAAAAACCCAAACCTTTACTCATAGCCTCTTCACTATTAAAAATACCCAATAAGTCCTCCAAAATCCATGGAATAAAATTCTTAAAAAATTCTCCTGTGAATCCATCTGGACCAGGAGATTTGTTAGGCTTCCATTTATTGATTACTTCTTTAATCTCCTCTTCCTCAAAATCCTTCTCTAATTCTCCCAAATCCATCTTATCATTTTCAAATAATTTCTCTAAATCAATAGAGGAATTATTTATTTCCTCATCTTCTCCTTTACTTCCCATAAGATCTTTGAAGAAATTGAATAAAATTTCAGCTTTCTTCTTATGATCAGTATAGCAACCTCTTTCATCACTTAACATAGCAATCAAAGATTTTGATTTTTTTTATTGTTGCTTGAGTATGAAAGAATTTTGTGTTGCAATCACCCTCCTTTAGCCATCTGACTTTTGATCTTTGTTTCCAGTAATTTTCCTCCCAAATTTTTAACTCATCCAGTCTTCTTTTAACTCTCTCCTTTGTCCACTTCTCAATATCATTTAATTCATGTACATCTTCCTTAAATTCCAGCTTTTTTAATTGGTTCTCACATATCTTCACATATTTCTTTTCTTTTTCTTTTCTTTTTTTGTCCCACTGTTTCAATTTTTTCCCTAAACTTTTTGTTGGTTAATTCTAACCTAGAGGGGGGTAAATTCGGCAATCTAACTTATACTTAGTTTAGATTTAAACCTAATTTACGGTGCGGAATAAATAATAATTTGGATGATAAAGATGATACCGTACAAACACTTTGACACAAGATGTTTGTTTACGAAGTTCGGTAGGTGGTTGCTTTGTAGCTTTAACTCACCCTTTACTCGCTTAATTGACCGACTCAATTATTCACGAGTACCTACGTCTCCGGGAATGCCTTGTGCCTCTTTTTGGCCTTCGATTGAATTCCAACTCAACTCGATTACAAGGATTTGCCTAGATCGATTTACACGCTTCTATCGATCTATAGCTTAGGCTCTTTACAATTTGTTGCACTAGCCTATTACACTTTTTCACTAATCGAGCTACAACGTGATCGGTCACGTGAGTGGGATACGATTAGTGGAGAATATCGAAAGTAGATCAACGATCTAAAGAGGTTTCTCAAGCTATCAATGGATATAGATAATCACAGCTTAGGGTTTCTCTCTTTTTAGGTTTGAAAGTTTGAAAATGAGGAAGTCGGAGAGAGAGACCCATGAAGGATTCTATTTATACTCTCTATAGAAATCCTTCAGAAAACTTGCAGTGCGTTCGAACGCATACAGTCCGTTCAGAACGCACTTGAAGTTTGCACTAGCCGTTTCAAAATAACGTGCAAGTACATCTTGGGTCCGTTCAAACGGACAATGTCCGTTCGTAACGGACTCAATTATACATAGCATTTTGCGTTCACAGGAACAAGAGTCCGTTCAACGCACTGAAAAGTGGGTGAACGGATTCCAGGTTGTCCGTTCGAACGCACATGTGTGTTCGTTCGAACGCACACATCCCTGTGACATATTTCCGTTCACAGGAAAGATTGTCC
Organism: Luzula sylvatica; assembly: GCA_946800325.1. Taxonomy (NCBI): domain Eukaryota; kingdom Viridiplantae; phylum Streptophyta; class Magnoliopsida; order Poales; family Juncaceae; genus Luzula; species Luzula sylvatica. The sequence goes on along the minus strand of OX326961.1, from coordinate 39,956,538 downwards.
GTTCAACGCACTTAGAAGGTGAGTGAACGGATTCTAATTGTCCGTTCGAACGGACATGATTGTTCGTTCGAACGCACACATCCCTGTGACACGTTTGGTTCTAATCAAGCTTTACAGTTTTGATATTTAGCAAGTCCGTTCTGAACGGACTTTGAGTTCGTTCAGAACGCACTTCCTGCTTGACTGAACTCTTTGTTATTTTGAACATGATTTTACTTGAGGTCTACTAGGTTTGTACCTATGGTTTATTTGTGGCGTATCCCACTCACGGAAGGCTTCAACATCTTGAGTCTTGATGTGTTCCAATGGCCTTCCTTGTGTTCTTCTTTTCTTGTTTATCTTGAGACTTCATGTCCTGATTCTTGATGTAATCCAATGAACTCCTCCTTCACAAGTCCTCCTTCATCTTCGTATCGTACCTATGTTATCCTGCACTTTTCTGGATGTATACATTAGTACTGACAGTGTTTTGAAATAATCAAACTACCAGGAAATTTGAACCAACACTTTTGAGCTTAAACTCTAATTCCAATAAGGTTTTTGAAGGACCATTTTTTAAATGATTCTTTATTAATTCCCTAGCTTCCTCATTCTTAATCCAGTGGTTTTCAAATCGGAAACCATTGAATGTGGGGAAATTTGTGTACATCATCAATTGAACTGGGCAATGGTCAGATAATTCATTACTCAAAGCTACTTGATCCAAACTTGGAAATGATTTCAGTATATCTTGAGAGTATAAGAATCTATTCAATTTGACTCTTGCTTTTGAATTAGTCCATGTATACATTCTTCCTTTCAATGTTGGATTAACCAAATCTTCCTTCTCCACAAAGCCATGAAATAATTCCATATCCCTCCAATCCTTTTTAGAATCCCCTTTTCTTTCAGATTTATCTAGAATCATATTAAAATCTCCTAGAATCAACCAAGCATCCTCTTTATTTGATCTCCTCAGATCTTCCATTTCCACAATTAATCTTCTTTTATCCTCTAACTTTTGTGGACCATATACATTAGTAATCATGATTATAAAATTGTCCCATTTACACCTCAGAGAAGTGGTCAATGAAAACTCCAATTTTTTTGTATCCACACATTCAAACATATTAGGGTCCCAAGCAGAAATTATCCCTCCTAATGTCCCTTTTGCATTTAACACCTCAAAATCCCTTAAATGCCCTCCACAAATGTCTTTTTGCATTTTATCACTCATCTCCTCCATTTTAGTTTCTTGTAACCCTAAAAAACTAGGTTTTTGTTCAATTATGTAATTTCTTACTTTTTCTCTTTTTTCCATACCATTTATACCCCTGACATTCCATGTAATCATTTTAAGTTTTTTTTTATTTTTTATCATTTGTCCTAATAAACTCTTCTTTTTTTTTTTTTTTGATTCAGGAAGCTAGCTTATTCAGGCTTACATGTACCTCAGAGTCCACTAAATCCCCTATGGAATCAAGAATTTTGCATACTTCCTCCACTGTTAATACTTTGTCTTTTTCTTCCTCTAGATCCTCCTTCCCCTCAGGTGCCTCTTTATTATCATTATTTTGATTATTCTTAAATTTTCCTCTTTTTCCCAAATTTTTTTCTGCCTCATTAAATTGAGTTAATTGAGCCTTATTAATTGCAGAAATATACTCTTCAGGTTGCTTATCTCTTAACCTCATGCTCCTCCTTAATAATCTCACTGGTACCATTTGTAAAGGTTTGTTTTCATCAATTTCATATATTTTATTTAAATCTTCTTCATCCAATATTTCCATTTGATTGTAATCATATTCATCTTCCCCTTTTTTCTCAGGATTTTTCTTCACTTCTTCCTGAAGATCAACATATTCTATAATTCTTCCTTTTGCTTCTTCCTTAAAATCCAACATTTCCAATTTTCTATTAAAGTCCTCCAACTTATTTTTTTTATTATTTGTTCTTTTTGCAGATAAGTCCCTCAACTCATCATCATCCAGTTTCAAATCTTCTTTCAAATGGTGCCACATAATTCTTAGAAGTGAATTTTCCTCTTCAAAACCACTGCAATCTCCCTCATTCTTCAACTCATTCTCATAATCCATCAAACCCTTAGTAAGTACCTTTTCCTTTTGTATTTTCTCAAAATCACCCTTATTACATTTCTTATTTTCATTTGCAGTCTCTTCCTCAATAAGGATATCTTCAGTTTCAACTGGTACCAACCACCAATTCTTATTTTCAATTTGTATCATTTTTTTTTCATGAGCCTTCCTTTTTGCCATCTCTTTTTGTGCATCTTCTTTTTCTTTAATTACAACCAGATCCTTATAGGTTCCTTTTATTGCAGGTACTTCTGAACCAAGGTTAGTAATTACCCCTAAGGATCCTACTCCTTCATCACCACCTGATTGGACCCTTTCACCAAGATTAGTAATCTTTTCGTTATCATTTTTTACAATCCATCTCTCTTCTCTCTCATTACTCTTCTCCTCTTCCAGTTTAGCAAAGAAAATCTTCACAATCACTGAACTCTTGCTATCTCTAAGCCTCATTTGCCAAGGTATTTCATCTATGTTATCAATGTTCATCTCTAATACAGCATTGCCAATACTCGTTCTCTTCACCTTTGTTACAGTTCCGAAACTTGCCACAAGATTTTCAATTCTTTCTTCATTCATCATCCTATTCGGAAGATTCTTGAGAGTAATTAGCCCTTTGATTTGGTTTTTTTGATTATTGTGTGTTTCGATCTGTAATTCATTCAATTTTGTAAAGAATTTGTAGTCAAACGGCCTGTAATTAACTTTTTCTTGATTTCTTTTTGTCTCCATCTTCTTCTTTGCGCAATTTGTAGAGATGTGTCCATTTTCTTTGCAAATTAGACATTTAATAGGATCCCGACATTGCCACCTCATATGTCCGATCCCTAAACATCTAAAGCAATAAGGTTTGTTCGATTTTGATTTCCAATTTGAATTCGATTTCGATCTAGAAACCTTTGTCCATCCGTCTTTATCACTTGTATCATCTTTCCTGTTTTCAAGCACCTCTTTGTAACTCATCGCCATTGCTGACACGAGAGAGAAGAAATGGAAGCTTCAAGACGTTGAAGAAACCGTCTCTCAACTCTTATCCTCACTCCTAAGGTTTCACTGGATCCGAGAGAAGATCGCCGGAGAAGATCGCCGGAGAAGATCGCCGGAGAAGATCGTCGGAGAAGATCGCCGGAGAAGCGTCGGAGAAGATCCTCAAGATCGCCTCAAGATCGCCTCTTGCTCTTGCCTCTTGGTCTTTCTATCTTTTGTCCAGTCTCTCCCTCCAAAAATGAAACTTTTACATCCAAATACTCTCATATATGAGATATTCGGATTTCTCCCATACCATAGCTCATAGGGCGTTTTCTTCAAAACTGGTCTTAGGCTAAGTCGATTTACGACATGACACGCGGTGTTAACCGCTTCGGCCCAAAGATATTTAGGAGAAGGATGCTCATTTAGCATGGTATGGACAAATTCAATTAACGTTCGATTTTTACGCTCAACTACACCGTTTTGTTGAGGTGTGCGAGGAGCGGAAAACTCACGTATATATCCCTTAGTGTGGCAATATTCATCAAACTTTGCGTTTTTGAATTCACCTCCATTGTCACTACGAATTGTAACAATGGATGTGTTTCTTTCATTCTCAACACTTGTGCAAAATTTGATGAATATGTCGCATGTTTCACTTTTGTGAAGTAAATAATATACCCAAGTAAAGCGTGAATAATCATCAACAATTACGAACATATACCTTTTATTACCTAAACTTGAGACGCTCATTGGTCCGCAAAGATCGAGATGAATGAGTTGGAGCGGTCGATTTGTCGTAACGGTGTCTTTGGATTTGAAACCGGATGACTTGGTGTGCTTACCCTTTTCACATGCGTCGCATAGTCCTTCTAATTTGAGTTTATGTGATGGTAAACCCCTAACAAGTTCCTTTTTGGATAACCGGTGAATCGTCTCCATGCATATATGGCCTAGTCTCCTATGCCACAATCGTGAAGTTGATTCCGATGCGGTGAGACAATGGATTCCCGGCACGAAAGATTTAAAATCGAAGTAGTATAAATTTTCTTGTCGGGTTCCTTTGCACACCGTAGTATTGTCTATCATTCGATCAATTAGACACGAGGATTGATCGAATTTTACACAATAACCGGCATCACATAATTGGCTTATGCTAATTAAATTGTGTTTTAGCCCTATTACAAGGTAGACATTTTCTAGAGTCCAATTAGCGGTCCCTATAGAACCAATACCGACAATTTTACCTTTTTGGCTACCTCCGAAAGTTACGTCTCCTCCCTTGAAAGGTTTGACACTACAACACAAAGGGACTATTGGGGCTGCCAAAACTGACCCAATAAGACCTCAAAACCGTCCCTATAGGTTATTGGGTCGGTGAGGCGACCTTACAAGGGTGACCCAAAGCTGCGTTCCTGTCAGGGGCGGGCCGACCCTATAAGGGTTTTGGGGCGGTTTTTAAAGGGGCGGGCCGACCCTATAAGGGTGTCATATCTGCATGCTGTCAGTACGAAGGGCAGGTGATTAAAGGGGCGGGCCGACCCTACAACTGTCATCACTATTGGGGCGGGCCGACCCTATAAGGGTGTTATATATTAATTATTTATTATTCGAAATATTATAATTATATAATTAATTATTTTATTATTATTAATAATTAATAATTAATAATTAATTATTTATTATTAGAAATATTATAATTATATAATTAATTATTTTATTATTATTAATAATTAATAATTATATATTTATAATTTATTTATTATTCGAAATATTATAATTATATAATTAATAATTATATTATTATAATTAGATTATTAATAATTAATTATTATAATTATATTATTAATAATTAATTATTTATTATTAGAAATATTATAATTATATAATTAATTATTTTATTATTATAATTAATAATTAATAATTAATAATTGTATAATTAATAATTAATAATTCTCAATTATTAATAATATAATTCTATAATTAATAATCATATAATTATTAAATTTACAAACACATAAATTCCACCCGGAAGGAGATAATAAATCCTACGCACAAATTGAACGACAATCTAAAATCCTAGAAAATACACAAACACACAAATTCAACAAACAATCAAATACGCAAACAAACAAACATAGATCCTACGCATAAATTCACCGTGCGGGTAAAACGGACAAAACGGAAACACACAAATTCACAAACGACCATCATTGTCATCGTGCGGGTAAAACGGACACCCCAACATGTCCTAAACAATAAGAAGATATACGGCTGAGACGTTGAAAATTTATATCTATATAGAAAAATTAAATTAGAAGATATACCGTCCAATTATTCGGCTGAGACGGCGACGGAATGGGACGGTACGACCTCTGCTGTGACGAGGACATCGGTTGATATCTCGTCGGAGTGTGATGCATTTGCTGTGACTGTGACTGCATCCAATCCATCTGAGACATGTGTAAAAGAGGAGACCTCAGCAAGTTCTCCATGTCTGTCGCTACCGAATAATTCGTCCGTCCCGATCCGTCGTTCCGTGCTGCACCTGATCCTGCTGGAGATAAGCCCGATCCTTGCCCCTTTAAAAACATCATATTTTTCAATATGAAACTAGTTGAAAAAACAAAAATATTTACAATCAAAACCTACTCACCTGGTGACGACTCTGAGACATCAGATGAGCAATGGAACCCTGCATTGCCATCATTTGCTCCTCAAGCCTAACACGCCTCTCTCTATCTTCTGCGGCTTGCATCTCAAGCCTCCTAGTCCTCTCTCTTTCCTCGTCGAGTTGACTCCGCAACTCACCAATCTCTACCGGGGACAGTCCGTACGAGCTAGATCCTCCAGTGCCCCAACTTGGTGTTATCGGTGTTTTATACAAATTCGGATCGACGATTGAATCAATCCCATAGAAGTGTCCGTGAGCCCTCCCTCCTGACACGGCCATCCAATCGTGATGGTTGTCTCCGTGTTGCTCGAACCAATCCGGACCGTGATTCTCCCTCATTCGTGCATCATACGCCATCTATTAAATAAAAATAAAATACTTGTATTAATGAAATTTAAAATTAGAATTAAAATATAGGCAAATAATTTACCATTATTGCCCGCGATTTCGCATCGACGTACCGAACTTCTCCTTCAGGAGTACGCTGTTTACGAACCTTCCCCCTCTTAAGTACATCGAGGAATCCGATTTTCGATCCCGGATTTTGCTCCTCCTGTTTCACAGTTCATATATTAATATTAAATATACCAAGAATTATTGACCAAATCGTACCATCTTCTTCTTGTGCGCGGCGAGAGAAATCGATCCGGCAGTGCTATGGCCTCGTTCGGAACTACTATTTCTATTCATCTTGTTCCGAGCAGATGTCTGTACCCATCGCATATCGTTGATCCAAGTCTGCACCATATTGACCCAAGCAACAGCCGTGCACCAAATCGGCTTGGACCGATTTATAGCCACATCCGACCGAATCCACCTCCTCTTGTCCGGTCCAAGAACCTCGGTTGCATGATCTCGCGCACGCGTCGTGATATGCCTCCAACGTTTTGCTGCCCATGAATTTAAATGAATTTCACATTGAACTGCATCCTCGCCTGGAGCCCAGTGATAATGTTTCAACATTATTGATTTTCAAAAATTAAATATAATCAATCAAACTTAAAAATATTTCATGAAATGAATGTAATTAATATATATATATATATATATATATATATATATATATATATATATATATATATATATATATATATATATATATATATATATATATATATATATATATATATACCATCATCTCGCCTATAACCATACGTCTGTGATCATCGGGCCACAACGGCCAACGAATCCAACCCCCCACATTGAAACTTTTCAAAAAATAAGACAAGCCTCGTGGTGGTTTCGTGCAATAGTCACCTGAATAAAGATATCATATTACATTAGTATTCAAAAAATAAAAAATACAATAATACATATTAACCTGGAATCGGAACCATAAACATCTTCCCAGTCCGCACAAGTGGCAGTGTATGCTCGGTAATCTGGGTACAAATGTATCATGAACGAGTGGGGCGTACCGGCAAGGCTCTCGCCTCGACATCATCCTCTTCTGCTGCCGTATCTTGCTCGGTACTGTCATCGTCATCGTCATCGTCATCGACCATGTTCAGGTCAATACCGATATTCGGCGCTTCATTCGGCTCCTCGATATTGGGCTCCTCGATATTGGGCTCTACATTCGCATTATGCATCGACTCGTCTTGATACGGCTCCTCCATATTGGGCTCCTCAGATCGAATAGCATGGTGGCCACGTCCTCGTCCGCCACGTCCTCGTCCGCCACGTCCTGTACGGGTACTTACCATGATCTAAAAATAACAAAATTAATAAATATTGCACAACATATATCGTGAGACAATATAAGAAAAACCTAGTCCAACTTATAATAATTAGAAATTGTATTTGATCAACTTAAATCCAAAATAATACAAAATACAATACTAAACCCTAAAACCCTAAACTCAAATAAGGAAGACCTAGTCCAACAAAAAATCATCGACATCGCGCACAAATGTAGGTTCCTCGGGTAGAACGGAAGTTATGTCGTCCTCGTCTATCAATTTGATTTCTCCTGGTACATTCAACGCACCGACATCTAAGAGATCTTCACCCGGCTCAAGTCTAACTATTAAATCGTATAAATAATAGTTCATATGTATAACATATAAATTATTACTAAATAGTTCAACAATAGTTAATATATAAAAATATCATATAAAATATTAAAATATAAAACATAAATTATATAAAATATTAAAATATTAAATAAATCATATTTAATATATATCATATTTAAAAATATTAAATAATACAACAATAAATCTATATATTTTATAAATTATCCCTTATTTAAATCTCGTTATTTATCCTTAAATAAAATACTTAAATAAAACAAAATCATATATTTCTTAAATTATTATGAACAACATTATATCATATTCAAATAAAATAATTCATGCTTAAAATAAATAAAATTTTACAATATTTACAATACCCTTTCCTAAATATCGTAATTCGACCTTAAACTAAACCTTACAACCTAAACCCTAAACTAAATCAAGTCATACTACCACAATTATTTATATTCTAATACAAATAAGAAAAACAAATTTAAATCATTGACCTTAATCCAAAGAAATCTTCCGAAAAATTAAATTGTCTCTTCTTATCGCCTTGGCTATCCTCACTAATCCTCTTCTCGCTTCAAAGAACTACCAAATATATTTTGCCAGATTTGAAAAAAAAAATATTAACCCTAAATTATTATTATTCACGACATACAATAAATATAAAGATTACCAAAAATGTCCAGAAAAGGCCCAGAAATGAAGCTGCAAAATTTGAAAATGTATTTGTATCCCGCCACATTTGAACCTGCAAATCAGAAAAAACAACATTTTTTTAACTTCAAGAAATGTCCAGAAATTATCAGTTGATATAATAAAATGTTCAGAAATTTTTTTAACTTCTCAAAATTAACAAAAAAAAATCGAAAACGACTAAAAAAATTCTGCATTTTATATGCATGCACCCCTAAAAAAAACAGACTAGATAGATCCAAGAAAAAATTGAAAAATTTAACCAAAATTGAAAAATAAAAATAACTTGATTTACAGGTTTCTGAAAAGTAACTCGAAAAATAACTCGAACTTGAATAGATTGAAAACTGTAAAAATAACTCGAACTTGAACAGATTCAAACAAGAAAGCAAAAATAGATTTAAAATATAAATAACTCAAAAAATAAGAACAAAAAAGAAAAAATAGAAAACAAAAAAGCAAAAATAGATTGAAAACTGTAAAATTCGAAAATAGATTGAAAATACTCCAACGTGATTTTCTGAAATATAGATTGAAAACTAAAAGCAAAATAGATTGAATTTCTGAAAAATAAAAATAAAAACAACTCGAAAAATACAGAATTTAAAACACTCAACTCGAAATAAAAACTCCCAAATCGAATTAAAAACAACTCGTACAATTTTTTATGCATGCAGATTTAAACAAGAAAGCAAAAATAACTCGAACTTGAACAGATTTAAACAAGAAAGCAAGAATAGATTTAAAATATAAATAACTCGAAAAATAAGAACAAAAAAGCAAAAATAGAAAACAAAAAAGCAAAAAAAGATTGAAAACTGTAAAATTCGAAAAATAGATTGAAAATACTCCAACTTGATTTTCTGAAAAATAGATTGAAAACTCGAACTTGAATTTCTGAAAAATAAAAATAAAAACAACTCGTACAATTTTTTATGCATGCACCCACCAAATCGATTTAAAATCAAGAAATTTTCTGAAAATGCAAAAAAAAAACGAAAGTTACAAAGAATAAACTAGCAAAAGATTGAAACCTTCAAAGAAAAATTTACCGAGCATGACTCATCCATCTTCATCATTCGCCATCTTCAAATCGAGGAGAAAAAGAGATTTTAGCTGCAGGACTGAAGAAAACAACCGGAGGCTGCTGGACTAAGTGAGAGCTTTGAGAGGAGAAAAAAAAGGGTGTGTTGTTTGGCTGCTGTGAGGGAAAAAGCGAGTAGGAAGGGGAAAAACGAAGAGGGAGAAGAAAGTTTAGGTCAGAAGGGGAGGAGGGGTTTATAAAAAGAGGGGGGAAAAATTTGGGTCGGGGAAAGTTTGGGTCGGGCCGACCCTAAGAGGCTATTGGGGCGGGGCAGTATTGGGGCGGGCAGATGCAATTGATTATTGGGGCGGGATAGTATTGGGTCGGGCGGATGCAAGGGATTATTGGGGCGGGCAGGTTTTGGGTCGGGCGGCTGCAAAAGCCTATTGGGGCGGGTAGTGTTTTAGGGGCGGGCCGACGCTGAACCTAGGGACGGGCCGACCCAACAATCGGACGACCCAATAGTGTTGTAGGGGCGGTTCATGCCTGTTCGGGCGGGCGGACCCAAAAATTCAAACTTCCAGGGTCGGGCTGACCCTGTATTGACCGACCCAAAAGCGTTATTGGGGCTGGCCGACCCAATAATGAGCAAAATTTTGGGGCGGCCCGACCCAAAAGATCAGATGTGTTGTAGTGTGAGAGATTTGAACATTTCTCGGTTCCAAGTTATGTGTCTAGAGCAACCACTATCTAGGCACCATTTCGATGACTTGTTTGAGGAACTTTGGCACATCTACAAGAAATTCATATTAGTTGAAAGTTCATAAGAAAAATTAATCTAATATGAATTCTTATACTCATACTCCCCCTCAATATTTGGCTTATGGTAGTAGGGTGAGGGAGAGAGTTGTCACACATGACTTAGGTCATTTGTGGTCCAACACCGTATGAGGTAAAGCTTATCGGGTTTACATAAAATCCTCGCGAATAGTGTGTGAGTCCGTACATGTGCACTTCGATGAAACTAACAAAGAATCCGAGAAAGGTATTCAAAATGTGGGTACCCAAGAAGAAGAAAATGAAGAGGCACCTCAAGGATCCAAACCACTCGAGCGTAGATTTTTTGACATCACCCTCGATGAAGTTGAAAATCAAGTAGAGGATCGTGAAATCAAGAGGAAGAAGAAAACGACACTCACTACCAAATTCCCAAAGTCCTTAGGGAGGTATCGGCTCATCCTCTCTCTAACATTGTAGGAGACCCAAGGGAAGGTGTTCGGACTCGATCTCGTATTCACAACTACGTAGCTCATTGTGCATACCTCTCTCATATCGAACCAAAATCATTCAAAGAGGCCAACAACGACAGTGATTGGATCTTGGCCATGCAAGAGGAGTTAGAGCAATTTGAGAGAAATCAAGTGTGGACCTTGGTACCAAGACCAACGACAAAGTCCATAATCGGCACTCGATGGATCTATCGAAACAAGCTAGACGAGCACGGAAACGTGGTACGAAACAAGGCGAGACTTGTAGCTCAAGGTTTCAAACAACAAGAGGGCATTGATTTCGAAGAGACGTTTGCTCCCGTCGGTCATTTGGAATCGATACGGCTTCTCGTGGCTTATGCCGCCATCGAAGGGTTCACGCTTCATCAAATGGACGTGAAGAGTGCTTTCCTAAACGGGGAAATTGAAGAAGAAGTCTACGTTGAGCAACCCCCGGGATTCAAAGATCCAAAATACCCTAATCACGTGTGTAAGCTTTCGAAAGCCTTATACGGGTTGAAACAAGCCCCTCGAGCATGGTATGGGTGCCTATCAACCATCCTATTATCTAACGGATTCGAGCGTGGTAAAACCGACACTACTCTCTTCACACGTAAAATGGGAGATTCTATTTTGCTTATTCAAATTTATGTCGATGATATTATATTTGGATCTAGTGACCCGGCACTTGCCGAAGAATTCTCCATTCTTATGCATAGTGAATTTGCCATGAGCATGATGGGGGAGCTCACATTTTTCCTTGGACTTCAAGTCAAGCAATCATCCGAGGGAATATTCGTCAACCAATCCAAATACACGCGCGAACTTCTCAAACGATTCGGATTAGATCAAACAAAGACGAGTGATACGCCCATGGCTAAGGAGTCCAAGTTAGATGCGGATGAGGATGGGGAATCATTCGACATAACGGAATATCGAGGTATGATTGGTAGTTTATTATATCTTACGGCAAGTAGACCCGATATTATGTTTGCCGTATGTCTATGTGCCCGGTTCCAAGCAAACCCTAAGGGGCCGTTTGGCAAGCGGAATTAGTAGAGTGGAATTGGATTATAAGGTGGAGGAGTAAAAAGTTCTGGAATTTGTAATTCCACAGTTTGTTTGGATGCCCGAATTACAAGATGCTGGAAAGTATAATTCTTTGTTTGGTTGATTGGAAAAAATCTGGAATTTTGTTATTGTAATATGAAAGTAGTTAAAATTGTTATGAATGTGATAATAGTTGTTTTGTAAATAATATTTGAACTATAATTGTACTTTAAATGTCAACATAAGAAGCGTATATGACATGGCGACATACACAATATTTAAAATAACAACTAAAATATCCCAACAAAATTAAAATTTAAAACATAATTAAAATTTAAAATACTAGTTATCGGTAAACTTAAAAGATAAAATAAGTTTGAAACAAAATAAATTATCAAAAATTAACATACACAATATTTTTCAAAACATAACATCTAATCTAAGTTCCATGGCTGGCCCACATCTCGGTCATGATTTGGTCTATAATTTGAACCCATTCCCTTACATCATCTCGAGTTCTCGATCCGCTCCTCCTATGACCTCGGGAAGCACGCGTAATCACATCTTCTTCTGATGGTACAAACTCATCTAGTTCGGCGCCGATAATGTAATTGTGAAGTATACAACATGCAATTACTATATCAACTTGTGTAGATCGAGGAAAGAAAGGCGGGCCGGTGAGAATTTTGAATCGGTTTTTTAATGCACCGAACGCTCGCTCAATTGTTGTTCGCAAAGATGAGTGTCTGAGGTTAAAAAGCTCTTTAGCATTTGTTGGAGGATTAAAAGAAAACTCTTTCAAATGGTATCGAACACCACGAAAAGGCGAGATGAATCCTGGCTGTGTGGAATATCCCGCGTCGGCTAAATAATATTTTCCCTCGGGAATACATATATTATCCTCTCTCTCCATAGCGTTATTAAGTACCAAAGCATCGTGTGCGGTACCTTCCCAGCCAGCGAGTATGTATGTAAACTGGAGATTGAAATCAACTGCAACTAGAACATTTTGTGTTGGGATATGCTTACGACCTCGATATCGTGACGCATCTTTACTAGCAACGCTAATAGGGACGTGAGTCCCGTCGATAGCACCAATGCAATTTTTAAAGAAAGGATGGAACCTAGAATTTGAGGTGATCGCTTCGGATGGTTCTGTACTTGGCGGTTTCATGTATTCATCTCGCAACTCGCCAATTGCATATAAGACATTTTTGAACCGTCGACTAACAGTTTCAATCGAACGGCGAAAATTAACTCCAATAACCCTACTCCGCACACTATGCCCCTCAATATGCATAAACATGGCGACTTGCTCCTCCACACTTACATAATCTGAATCTTCTAATAATTTCCTTTCTCTATATTTCTGACACAAATTAAAAAATAATTCTCTATTCATGCGAAGCATGTCTGATGTGAGGCAAATAAAGCACAAATTTGATGCTTAATTTAGGGATTTTAGCCCTTGTGAAGAGCAATTCTATATACTTTATTAATCATATTTGAGATAACATGAATATTTCTTCACTAAGTGTGTTTTATTGCTTAATCACAGGAATTAGAAGGAATTTCTGGGAATTTGGAGAGTGTAGTTGTCTCCAACACGTCAAGAGGAGTGAAAACGATATATTTCACCGATATATTCGGTTAATAAATGAGACGGGAGGCAAATAATTATCATGATAAAAACTTACACAAAAGTCTACACGAAAACCACTCAATCCTTATCCCTTATCCTGCCCACCTACCTTTGGTGGGAATTACCTCCTTACCCCCAATCCTCTCCACCAACTCGTGGCCAATAAGAAGACTCCATGAGTGCTATAAATATGACCACAAGGGCCACGAGTTTTGGACGTTCTTTTCACCCCTTTTTCTGCCCCATCTCTCTCGCTCTCTCTCTAAAACACTCCAAGATCCTTCAAGAACTTCAAGAACCCTACAAGAACCCAGTGAATTGCCAAGGAGATTAACCGTGACCAAGGAATTCCTTCCTTTTTCGGCGAATCATCCTCTCTCAAGAATCAACCGTGACCAAGGATCTCCTTCCTTTTCGGTGATTCAAGAGTTAACCGTGACTCGGGATATTTCTCTCTTTGGCGTTGTGAAGTTGTGTTCAAACCGAGACTCGGAAGAACCCTCTTTTGGAGCTTGAAGAAGGCATTAACCATGACTAGGAGCTTCTCCTTTTGGTGATCTTTCTTGAGGAATCCACGACTCGAGTGTCTCTTCTTTTCGGTACCAACCAAACGAACGACCACGACTCGGAGAATTGACCATTCGGTGCGAAGGCATAGAAGACAAAGGATGACACATCGAGCTACTTGCTTCATCTTTAGGTGTACTCTTTCTAATTCTTGTAGTTCTTGTTGTTTGTGGATTTAGTTGTGTTAAAGAGAATCCCTTGTTTGATTTGAATCTTTGTTCTAAACTTGTTCTATTACTTGATCTTTTACTCTCAATTTCTGCCTTAAACTCAGTTTAATCCCACTAAATTCAATCTCAAAACAAACCTTTAATTCAATCCTCAAATCAAATACTCAAACTCAGTTCCAGAAACTACTCCGTTATAACGGAACCTAAATTGCGTTACAACGGACCTTTCGGTTTGTACCTTACTTTCAGTCTGTTGGTACTCCGTTGTAACGCAACTTAACTCCGTTGTCACGGACTCACCAGGATTTCCACTCAAATAGTTCAATACTAGTGCGTTGTAACGGAAATAGTAGTCCGTTGTAACGGATTAACCAATCCGTTGTAACGCTGTTGATATTACGTTATAACGGACTTCCATTTGCGTTGTAACGAAAAGTACTCCGTTGTAACGGACTATCACTTCAACTCCTACGTTAGACATAACCCTAATGTCCGTTGTAACGGACCATATGTCCATTGTAACGGACTATCTTCTGTGAATTTTCTTCGTTATTTCTCATCCATTTTGATCCAATTTTTGACGCAATTGCTCCCCGTGGAACGAATCTATACATTTGCCACTGTACAAACTTAGATTACAAACTTTGTTGATTGTTCGGGGTTTTACCACAACGACATATTAAACACGCCGAAAACCCGCTCATCAAATTCATAAATTTTAGATCGAAACTTGAGATTTAAATTCATAAATTTGTTTACTCACTTCTTTGTTTCTTTTGTAACAATCTAGGTGAAGGAAGAAAGCTTTATGCACAACACAAGATCGCGAAAAGGCGAATTACTTCCATTTGTCAAGGAAATCGAAAGAAGGAACAAGAGCTCTAAGAAGAGCAAGGAACCGACACAAGAAGATCAAGACGAACCTCAACTTCAAACTCAAACTTTTTCTTCTCTCTCTACTCATTTAAATTCAAATATGGGTGATGAAACAAGAGCTCCAAGGCCAAAAACCTTGAGAGAATTAGTAGCACCTAGAAATGTGGAGGATAATTATAATTTTATTAGGCCCAATATTCCGAATTTCAAAGCGGATCCGAGCATTATAGGCTCATTGCCTATTTTTCATGGGAAAGCCACGGAAAACCCTCATAAACACTTAAAAGATTTCAAGATTCAACTAAACATATATTCGAATTATGAAGCCTTTAGTGACATTCTTCTTCTTCTTTTTCCTTACTCATTAGGTGAAGGACCCAAAGATTGGTTCTACACGCTTAGAGGCCCTCTCGCATTCAACGAAGTAGCAAACCTCTTCAAGGAGAGGTACTTTTCGGCCTCTCGATTGGCGGCTATAAGGCGAGAACTTTTGGCAATAACGCAAAAACCGAACGAAACATTCCACGAATACTACGATCGATTCATGCGTTTGAAGGAAGAATGCCCAAGCCACAATGTCGAGGTCCAATTCCTCTACGAACAATTCATTAACGGGCTAGGATACTCGGAGAACCAATTCCTCAACGCATCCGCAGGGGGAAGTATCGCGAACAAAGATCTTGAAGAGATTAAGAAGCTACTCGAAGTGATGGCAACCAATTCTCAATCAAGGCGGAATGTCGAATACCGAGTTAATGCGTGTAGCGATCTCAATGTCGACATGCTTAACGACAAGCTCGAGATCATCATGAAGGCTTTGGGCAAGGAGGAAACAAAAAAATGTGGGGTTTGCCTCGCAAATACCCACCACACCGATGAGTGCCCGAGTGTGATCGAAGATGCAAATGCCGTTTACAAGAAATTCGACGCTTCGAACTCGTATAATCCGAATCTCCGCAACCATCCTAACTTTAGTTGGTCGAATCCCAACAATGCTCAACCCGATCCGTACCGACAAACGGTTGCAAAACCGGCCACGTACCAACATCCAAATGCGACTCAAGCGGTTCAAAAACCAACTCCAACTCAAGATCCAAATCAAGATATCAAAACGATGATGGAAGGGATGATGAGTATGATGACCTCAATGAAACAAGAATTGAAACAAGACAATAAACAAAACATGGACTCGATGAAGCAAGAATTGAAGCAAGAGATCTCAAGTGTAAGGCAAGAGGTTTCGAACACGAATCGCCATGTGGGCAACTTGGAGACTCAAATCAATCAAATTGCCACTCGAGTAAACGTAATCGAATCCCAAGGTACATCTCGATTACAATCTCAATCTTTAGCACCCCTTGAGCAAAGGCATGTGAACGCAATATAGCTCCGAAGCGGTAAGGAGATTGGTGAGAGCTCGAGACAAGCTAAGGAGGTGCAAGAAGAAAAAGAAATGGAGGTACCGGTACCGAAGGAGAAGCCTTCACAAGCTAAGGAAGTACCATTCGAAGAAAAGGAACCCGAATCGACTCAAGTCAAACCACCTTTCCCAAGTCGTCTCCCAAAGCCAATCGAATCGAATAACGACGTGCTTACCATCTTAAAGAAAGTGGAGGTAAACATTCCTCTACTCGAAGCGATCAAAGAAGTGCCTCGTTTGGCAAAATACCTCAAGGCATTGTGCACGAATAAAAGAAAGACAAAGGGAGATGAGTTGATAAGTGTGGGGGAGAGTGTTTCGGCAATTTTGAGACTTCCCCAAAAGCACAAAGATCCGGGGATGTTTGCCATTCCATGCAAAATCGGGCAACATGAATTACCCAAATGCATGCTCGATTTGGGCGCATCCATTAATGTAATGCCCTTCTCGGTTTTCAAAACCCTAGATCTCGGCCCGCTCGACGATACACAAGTAGTAATTCAATTGGCCGATAGATCTACGACGAAGCCGGTAGGAGTAGTCAAAGACGTGATCGTAACGGTGAATGGACTTTACTTCCCCGCGGACTTCTACGTGTTGGACATGAATGAGGGGAGTAACGATTCAACCCCGATTCTCCTTGGACGGCCATTTTTGAAGACGGCGCGCACAAAAATCGATGTACACGCGGGAGAGCTCACGATGGAGTTCGATGATGAGGTAATCAAATTCAATATTTTTGACAAACTAAAGGAACCCATTGTAGGTACACTCAACTTAAGTGCTATGGACGTGGTCGACGATTGTGTACAAGAAGTCATGGATAGCTCTCTCGAAAACTTTCAATGGAGCTCAAACCCTTTGTTCGAAGAATTTGAAGGATGTGACAATCCTTCATTCGAAATCGAGTCGGAGTTGGAAGAAGAACGAAGCATAGATCAAGCGCTCTTTCTAAGAGATTTCGAGATTCCGATGAATCGAACTCCACCCTCCACCGATCAAGCTCCAAGGTTAGATCTAAGAGATTTTTAGATGAAGCGGAGACCTTGCCGGTGATAATTGCCTCGAGTCTAGCAAAGGAACAAGAAGAAAAACTCGTTGAAGTGCTAAAACGGAACAAGAAGGCATTCGGGTGGACACTCGCAGACATTCCGGGCATTAGTCCCTCCATGTGCACACACCGCATTATCCTCGAGGACGATGCTAAGCCCTTGCGAGAACCACAAAGGCGGCTCAATCCGCCAATGATGGAAGTTGTAAAGAAAGAGGTGATCAAGCTACTCGACGCCGGAATAATCTACCCCATCGCCGATTCAAAATGGGTCTCGCCCATACACGTGGTGCCAAAGAAAACGGGGATGACGATCGTTGAGAACGATGAAGGCGATCAAGTGCCGACTCGAGTTCAAAACGGGTGGCGAGTTTGCATCGATTACCGAAAGCTCAATAAGGCGACGAAAAAGGACCACTTCCCGCTTCCATTCATCGATCAAATGATAGAAAGACTCGCGGGAAATCCATTCTATTGCTTCCTCGATGGATTTTCGGGCTATTTCCAAATACCGGTCGCACCCGAAGATCAAGAGAAGACCACATTCACGTGCCCGTTTGGTACCTTCGCGTACCGACGCATGCCATTCGGCCTATGCAACGCTCCCGGCACATTTCAAAGGTGTATGCTTTCTATTTTCTCCGATTATATTTCCAAATTCATTGAAGTTTTTATGGATGATTTTTCGGTATTTGGAGATTCTTTCGATTCATGCTTAGGCAATTTATCCCAAATACTCGAAAAATGCATCGAAGCTAACCTTGTCTTAAATTTTGAGAAATGCCACTTCATGGTGAGCGAAGGAATTGTTTTAGGTCATCTCATCTCAAAGGAGGGCATGGAGGTCGACAAGGCGAAAATCGATGTGATCAAAACGCTCCCTTATCCCAAGACGGTGAAGGATGTGAGGTCTTTTTGAAGGAAATACAGTTTCAGAATCAACCGTAAAAGTGTACACAAGGATAAACGAATGTAGTCGTACATTCGTGGCCATAACTGTCAGTGGGAAAATCCGATTTGAATGGTTCAAATTGGGTTAGATAGATAATTAGATTATCTATAACCTTCATGTAGAAATATATTTCATATGAACGAAGTATTAGTGTCGTTTATGTGAAATACCGAAAGGGTGCAACAGTATGACATACAGTTAGTAAAACAGTCATCACTTTTGCATACGAACTCCAATTGGTCTGGGACAAATTGGGTTGCGTATATAATTAGATTATCTACAACTTTCATGTTGGGTGATTTTCTGTCTGAGAAATTTACCAATTTCGAAATGACAGAATACTGACCAGGTTCATGCAGTTGTCTGTGTGAGAGGGTGTATATTGGATATACATGCCTTTTGGCTAATCCTGATCCTATTAGGTATAAATATGATACTTTCTCTCTCATCACTATGCAAGTAAAAGAAATCTTATTCAGAATATTCAGGGGATTTTCCAGAATAATTGAGATACAACTTTCTATTGAGTGAAAGGGTGTAAAGAGAGATAACCGAGAAAAGGAGTTTTCTCGGTGTAGAGAATCAAACGATCGAGCAAGTTCGCCGGTGCATCGTCTAGGCAGGTGCATCCGCGACCGACGTCTTGCGACTCACGGTGGATACAAGTAGAGGAGCGACAATTGTGGCTCTTAGATTGTGATCGACCCAAGGAGTGAGAAGACGGCCAACGAACGGTGAAAGACGCGTGGTATGGGACGCGCGGATTGTCACCAACGTGACAGGAGATAGAAGGCGGCGATCAACCCTTCGTACGTGATCAATTTGACGCTGGTATAGATCTATCCTTCTATTCGCATCGTACCCTCGAAGTCATGGCGTGATCTCGGGAATCGGAGAATCGGACCGGGCCTTCATTCCGCTGCGCGGGCCCGGAGTCGAGGATATTCTCCAACACTTTTCTCGGCCATGCCGGTTTTTATCGGCAATTCATTCAAGATTTTTCGAAGATCTCTCAACCAATGTGCCATCTCCTTCAAAAAGACGTGAAATTCGAGTTCAATAAGAAATGTGAGAATGCATTCGACATGCTCAAGGAGAAGCTTTGCTCGGCACCAATCATCAAGCCTCCAAATTGGGAGCTCCCATTCGAGATCATGTGCAATGCAAGCGATTCAAGTGTGGGTGCGGTTCTCGGCCAAAGAGTAGGTAAGGATCCTCACGTCATTGCATACGCCTCGAAGACACTCGACAACGCGCAACGAAATTACACCACAACCGAAAAGGAGCTTCTAGCAATCGTGTTCGCCTTGGAAAAGTTTCGATCGTACCTCTTGGGTACAAAGGTAATAGTATTCTCGGATCACGGGGCTTTAAAGCATTTAATGAAAAGGAAGGAGTGTAAACCGAGATTACTTCGGTGGATCTTATTGCTCCAAGAATTCGATCTCGAGATAAAGGACAAAAAGGGGTGCGAAAATCTTGTGGCGGATCATCTAAGCCGGCTCCCGTTGGAGGAAGAAGATAGTGTACCGATTCGAGACGAGTTTCCCGAAGAGCACATCCTCGCAACCCGAATCGACACACCTTGGTACGCCGATTTGGTGAACTACATCGTCACGAAGAAATTTCCTACGAATCTCTCACAAACTCGAAGAAATAAGATGAAAAGTGACGCCCGATATTACGTATGGGAAGACCCGATCCTTTTTCGAGTTTGCTCCGATCAAGTCATCCGAAAATGCGTTCACCAACATGAGGTACATTCTATCTTATCCTTTTGTCATAATTTACAATGCGGAGGGCATTTTGGCATAACTCGTACCGCTCACAAGGTACTAGAATGTGGATTTTATTGGCCAACTCTTCACAAAGACGCCTCAAGCTTTGTGAAAAGTTGTGAAAAATGCCAAAGGACGGGAAATTTGAGCCAAAGAAATCAAATGCCCCTCAATAAAATTGTACCATGCGAACCATTCGATGCATGGGGCATTGATTTCATGGGGCCTTTTCCCTCGTCCTTTGGATACACTTACGTTTTGCTTGCCGTAGATTATGTGACAAAATGGATAGAAGCGGTGCCAACAAGGAGCGCGGATTCGAAAACGGTGGGCGAATTTCTCAAGAAGAATATCTTCCAAAGGTTCGGGGTGCCAAGGGTCTTGATAAGCGATCGAGGGACGCATTTTTGCAACAAGAGCCTTCAAGCCTTGCTCGAGAAGTACCATGTGAATCACCGAACTTCCACCGCATACCACCCACAAACAAATGGACAAGCCGAAGTTTCGAATCGAGAAATCAAGTCTATCCTAGAGAAAGTGGTAAATCCATCGCGAAAGGATTGGAGTGCTCGACTAGGCGACACACTTTGGGCGTATCGTACCGCCTTCAAAACTCCAATCGGTATGACCCCTTTCAAATTGGTATATGGGAAAGCATGCCATTTGCCGGTAGAAATCGAACACAAAGCCTTTTGGGCCATTAAACAAATCTCCCTCGATTACCCAAAAGACGCGTTGGCTCGAAAATTCCAATTGCTCGAGCTAGAGGAGCTTCGACAAAATGCATACGACAATTCCAATTTATGCAAGGCAAAGGCAAAGGCTTTTCATGATAGATTGATAAAAAAGAAGGAGTTTTGTGTTGGAGAAAGAGTGCTACTTTTCAATTCCCGTCTCAAGCTTTTTCCCGGGAAATTGAAATCTCGATGGATTGGCCCGTTCACCGTGACAAGTGTTAACCCATATGGAGTAATCGAAATACGAAGCGATGAAACGAGTAAAGTCTTCAAGGTGAATGGCCATCGACTCAAACACTTCTTCACCAATTTCGACAAAAGTTGGATGGACGAGCAACGATTCGAACGTGTTAATCAACAATGATGAGCTCGGCCAAGTCGAGCTCAAGACGTTAAATAAGAGCGCTAGCGAGGGAGGCACGCCCACGCATCAAAGGTTGTATCTCTCTACTATCCCTCTTTTTGAAATTTTCGATTTTTTTTATACTTGAGGACAAGTAATATCTAAGTGTGGGGGGGTAACATACAATCTTTGACCCGTATGAGCCCAATTAAAAGTTTAAAAAATCAGGGAAAATTGAAAATTTTTGATATGGCCAGCTATTCCGTTGTAACGGACCTCAATGTCCGTTGTAACGGACTGTACAGAAATTTAAAATTTGACTGGCGCCAAGAGTTCCGTTGTAACGGAAGGGTACTGCGTTGTAACGGAGAGCCCTCTAAATTCAATTCTCATTCTACGGCTAGTACTCCGTTACGACGGAATACAATTGCGTTACAACGGACCAAAAATAGCGTTGCAACGGACATGAAAAAACACAGTAAATTGCGTTGCAACGGTAAATACCCAAAATTTTCCAGAACTATGTCCGTTGTAACGGACCTCAATGTCCGTTGCAACGGATGTACTCAGAATTTTCAAAATAAGCTACGGCTAGTTCTCCGTTATAACGCAGTTAATACGTTGTAACGGACCTCAATGTCCGTTGTAACGGACATTAACTGCGTTGTAACGGAATAGTTTCTGGCAAGTTTTCTCTATTAATTGAAATTTTCGAACATTTAACATTATTTTTTTTGAACCTGAGCATGAAGAATAAATAAGTCAAGCAATAAATGCATAAAAAGATTTTTCTCCACTTCATTGAATTAAAATTGTTGGTTTTTAAACGAATTTTCACCAAACCACCATTTCTACTCTCTAAACCCTAATTTTACATAATATTTGAAGAAGTATGGTTGAAATCTTTAAGAGATTCTTTCGGGGATTCAAACCCTAAATCAATATTTTTCACAAATTAATGAGTTTTTGACAATTTGATCGATCCTCGATTTACATGACACACCATTTTCAATAAATGAACCCATTTTGAACTTGGAATTTCTAAAAAGTTTTATTTGAACCAATTTAGTAAGTTTTGCTTAAATCTAAAATTTGACAATTTACACTTTTAAGGATCCGACCGTTCATGGGAATTCGAAATTACACTAATGAGAACCAATTTGCGCTCAAAGCTTGATTTGATGAGCTCATGCACCTTGATTAAGTAATGAGTGGTGTGAGTCATGACCACTTATTGGCTAAAGGGGTGCATGAGTCGTAGTAAACCAAAGTAGCCGGTTCTTGGTGTGAGTCATGATCAAGAGTCGATGCGAAAAAGTTTTCTACAATCTCGGATTAAAGCGCTTTCGATTGTCGAGTCCGTGCGATTGATTAAGTAATGAGTGGTGTGAGTCATGACCACTTGTTGGCTAAAGATTGCACGGATCCATGGGGTTTTACTAAGTAATGAGTGGTGTGAGTCATGACCACTTGTTATCCCAAAGGAGACACATGGGGACCATCGAAAGCAATAACGAACAAAAGAAAAGAAATAAAAAGAATAAAAGAAAAGAAGAAAAATAAAAAGAATAAAAAGGAAAGAAAAAGAGTTCAAAATTCGAGCGCAAATTGGGAAAATTTAGTAGAAATCGAAGATGAACCAAGTACTAACGTACCGAACGGTTTAAAAGTGACAATTTACACTTAAGAAACGATTTTTTGCAAAACGGAAAAATTGGTTTTCATTAATACTTTTTCATGAAGATCCTTGTGAATTGTGGAGTGAAAGGAATTGAATGATGGTGTTTAATCATCTTTTTCGGTTGAGATCATTTGCTCTAGTAACTCTTCGAATTTGTGCAATTTATTAAAGTAGATTCTATATGTGATCAACCTATATCTTTCTAAATATTTGTAGTCATTATGAAATTAGAGTAAACCAATTTGCCTTGTGAAATTAGTTTTCGAACCAACAATATAATTTCAACAAAATCTTATGCAATTCTCTCTTATGCTTGACTTTTATATTCCAATTGATCGAGGACGATCAAGGATTTAAGTGTGGGGGTATTTGATGTGAGGCAAATAAGGCACAAATTTGATGCTTAATTTAGGGATTTTAGCCCTTGTGAAGAGCAATTCTATATACTTTATTAATCATATTTGAGATAACATGAATATTTCTTCACTAAGTGTGTTTTATTGCTTAATCACAGGAATTAGAAGGAATTTCTGGGAATTTGGAGAGTGTAGTTGTCTCCAACACGTCAAGAGGAGTGAAAACGATATATTGCACCGATATATTCGGTTAATGAATGAGACGGGAGGCAAATAATTATCATGATAAAAACTTACACAAAAGTCTACACGAAAACCACTCAATCCTTATCCCTTATCCTGCCCACCTACCTTTGGTGGGAATTACCTCCTTACCCCCCAATCCTCTCCACCAACTCGTGGCCAATAAGAAGACTCCATGAGTGCTATAAATATGACCACAAGGGCCACGAGTTTTGGACGTTCTTTTCACCCCTTTTTCTGCCCCATCTCTCTCGCTCTCTCTCTAAAACACTCCAAGATCCTTCAAGAACTTCAAGAACCCTACAAGAACCCAGTGAATTGCCAAGGAGATTAACCGTGACCAAGGAATTCCTTCCTTTTTCGGCGAATCATCCTCTCTCAAGAATCAACCGTGACCAAGGATCTCCTTCCTTTTCGGTGATTCAAGAGTTAACCGTGACTCGGGATATTTCTCTCTTTGGCGTTGTGAAGTTGTGTTCAAACCGAGACTCGGAAGAACCCTCTTTTGGAGCTTGAAGAAGGCATTAACCATGACTAGGAGCTTCTCCTTTTGGTGATCTTTCTTGAGGAATCCACGACTCGAGTGTCTCTTCTTTTCGGTACCAACCAAACGAACGACCACGACTCGGAGAATTGACCATTCGGTGCGAAGGCATAGAAGACAAAGGATGACACATCGAGCTACTTGCTTCATCTTTAGGTGTACTCTTTCTAATTCTTGTAGTTCTTGTTGTTTGTGGATTTAGTTGTGTTAAAGAGAATCCCTTGTTTGATTTGAATCTTTGTTCTAAACTTGTTCTATTACTTGATCTTTTACTCTCAATTTCTGCCTTAAACTCAGTTTAATCCCACTAAATTCAATCTCAAAACAAACCTTTAATTCAATCCTCAAATCAAATACTCAAACTCAGTTCCAGAAACTACTCCGTTATAACGGAACCTAAATTGCGTTACAACGGACCTTTCGGTTTGTACCTTACTTTCAGTCTGTTGGTACTCCGTTGTAACGCAACTTAACTCCGTTGTCACGGACTCACCAGGATTTCCACTCAAATAGTTCAATACTAGTGCGTTGTAACGGAAATAGTAGTCCGTTGTAACGGATTAACCAATCCGTTGTAACGCTGTTGATATTACGTTATAACGGACTTCCATTTGCGTTGTAACGAAAAGTACTCCGTTGTAACGGACTATCACTTCAACTCCTACGTTAGACATAACCCTAATGTCCGTTGTAACGGACCATATGTCCGTTGTAACGGACTATCTTCTGTGAATTTTCTTCGTTATTTCTCATCCATTTTGATCCAATTTTTGACGCAATTGCTCCCCGTGGAACGAATCTATACATTTGCCACTGTACAAACCTAGATTACAAACTTTGTTGATTGTTCGGGGTTTTACCACAACGACATATTAAACACCCCGAAAACCCGCTCATCAATGTCTACGCATGCAATATCTGATTCGTACAAAAACCTCGGCTCTCTCTCTCTCTCCCTCTCTCCACTCTCCTCCACTTTCTTCTCCAATAACTCACGAAAATAACTTCTTCCAAAACCGAAACCTCTCATCTTCCTACAAAAACCTCCTCAAATCTCCATTCCCCTACTCTAAAAAGCTATATAAACCTCTCTTCTCTTCTCCATTCATCCAAAAATCTCTCCAAACCTTAGATTTCAAAACCCTAATCTCTCTATCTTCAACATTCAATGACAACCAAGCGAAGCAATCGTCCGATGCCCACCGGTGCCCGTCGATTCGAATTTCACAACACGGAGAATCACTATCTCTACGAGTCAATCACGAAAGCTCGGAGATATCAAAATGACTTCGCCAATCGCACGGTAGGCGCATGTTTCTACATTGAATTCCCGGCCGAAGCAATTTTGCTAACAGGGGCCGTGCAACCTCGAATCACAAATTGGGGCATTCAAGGATTGTGTGATTTTCAATACCCATACTACAAAGAAGTGGTTCGCCTATTCTAAGCTCACGCAACCCATGATGACGACAATAAACTCATACGGAGCTATCTCTTCGGTAAGGAAATTATCATTTCCGAAGAAAATTTGCGTGAATGGTTAGGCTTGTCCGACGATGGTGAAAGATTTTACATTAGTCGCGGTGACTCATACCGCGGAAACGACTCGGACAAACTCGAAAACATCACCACAAACGGTCGCGAGTACGAATACTCCACCAAGTATGAACCGAATCTCCGCTTCACGTGGCAAATCGGCAACAACATCCTTGCTCCCGTCGTCAAACTCAAGACCAATCTCGACGGACGAAACAAGGTCTTGATATACAACCTTTGGTATCAAGATTCGCCCACCATCCATGTCCCGAACCTCATCATTAGGCACATGGAGTACGCTTTGCGAGTAAAGACATCCTCTCTTCCATATGGACATATCATTTCTTTGGCATGCGTGAAATCGGGTATCGTCATACCGGACACGGAATGGCCGCTCGGAGTCACTCCCACCGAAAATCTTACTCACCCGGATCGACTCGAAAGTCTCGGACTCACTCGCAAGCATAGAGCCTCCGGCGCTCGCTCGGATCACTTCGAAGTCAATCCTAGACGAGCCGGGCCTTACTTCTTTCCGGAAATCCCAATCGAGTGGGTTCGGTTCGATCCATCGGCCCAAGACGGAAATAACCCACCGGACCAATTGCCACCAAGGAAACGCCCGGCCATCGGAGAACCGGGTGAAAGTTCAAGATCGGGAACCCCACCGTCTTTCACTCTTGACGAGATTCGTTCCCTTTTCGAGGCATCTACCCTTCGCCAATAATGCATTAACTCGCGATGCCATCCTCGCGGATAATGAACTCACCCGCACCACCATCAACGCGGCCCGCGACGAGATCATCACCGACAACCAACTCACCCGGTCTCGTGCCTTTCAACTTCGCGGAGAGATGTATAGCCACATCGATCGCCGTTTCGACACCTTGACCCGTCGGTTCAACCGGTTCCACAACGACCACGATGATGACAACGACAACTCACCCGGTGATGATTTGAGAGTAGAGTGTGTCCCCATAGCTCCGTAGAGCCTAAAATTGTTCTTATTAAAACTATTAGTACTATATGCATATGATCATGGTTATTGTTTTTCTAAAAATTGTTCTTGTATCTTGTTTTATGTTGTATGTACATTGCATGCTTGAGTATGTATGAACTTCAATTTCAATTTAAGAAAGAAAATTGTCCTAAAATTTTGTGTGAATGAATTTTATTGTTCAATTTTAAAGCTATTTTCACACATTTTTATCAAAATCATTCAAAAATATGCGAGTTATTCAACTACATAAAAGCCTAAACAATTGCGTTATGCAATTAGTTAGGGGGAGCTTGTATGTAGGGGGAGCTTTCCTTCATGATTTCCTCAATTTATTCCCTTTTAATCCATTTTCAAAAAGGAGGAGAAAAGATAATCATGTTGGAAAGATCCTCGGTAATCGATGCATCTCTCCAAATCGACATTGTTTTGAAATGAATCAAAAGGGGGAGTTTGTTGATTCAAATTTCCGGTTGTTTAATTATCTCAAAAACAATGTCGATAGTACTAACAAAATCTATCGAGAACAATGTAAAGGAAACATAGGTACAAAATGCAATAAGAAGATCAAGATAAACAAGCAAAAATCAATGAAGAATCGAGAAGAGGATCAAGACGTAGAAGAATCAAGACGTTGAAGAATCGCGAAGAAGATCAAGACATTGAAGATTCCGCAAGTTGGGATATCAATCTAATCACCAACACATTATAGGTATCCCTAAACTTGTTTATGAATGATTAAGCTCAAAATAAGTCAAATAACGATATTCGAAATCCATCAGATTGATGAATTAGACTGAAATAAGGATGTCAGTTACAACGGAACTCATTGTCCATTATAACGGACATACTCGCCTATTCAAGAATGGAAACACAGTATAGTCCGTTACAATGGAATAACCAATCCGTTATAACGGACACCAACAAAGCGTTGTAACGGAGTATGTCCGTTATAACGTTAATTAAATCCAAACTTGAAGGCTGTCACAGAACTATGTCCGTTATAACGGACATACATGTTCGTTATAACGGACATTGAACTCACTTCAGTACATCACTTCTCTCTCCATGTCCGTTGTAACGGATTAACCAATCCTTTATAACGGGATACCTCTCAACGTTGTAACGGAGCACACTCCGTTATAACGGGATTTAAAATCAATCTGAAGTGAGATCCCAGTATGATGTCCGTTGTAACGGACGTGTCAGTTCGTTGCAACGAACTCATTAACACAGAATTCCGTTATAACGGACATGACTTTCGTTATAACGGAATGTGTGATAATTCGAATATGACAGCCGTAACGGCTAGTTTTGACTTATGGTCCGTACGGCGCACAAGATGGACTGAAAATGAAAAAACTCGAAACTTGGATGGATTTCTTCTTTTGATCTTGCCAACTCGCACAACTCAACATCCTGAAGATTATGGCACATTTCCTTTTGCAAAATTTCCACTTTTCCATAATTTTTCCTATTTTCTCTCTTATTTTTCTTAGGGTTTCATGAATGTTTAATGGATGAATGGAATGATGGAGAGGAATATGTGCTGGCCGACTAAGAAGAGATAATGGAAAAGCACATTTCATACATACCCACAAAAACTTACATATTTGCAAACTCTTGGATTTACAAGTATATGGAGGTTTATTTGCAAACTATATTTTTAGTATTATTAATGGTTGGGTAATAATGCAAATAAGTCCCTATCATATATTTATTTAAATAACCATAAAAATGAAATTACGGTTATATCCTTTCGAAAACTTTGACACGTAAAAACTCGGTTTTGATCGTGGGAAGAGTTATATTTTTAATATGGGTCTTATATTATGGAATTTTAGGAATAATAATCTAGAAATATCAAAATCCTATTTTTGATATTTATTACACCTAAAACCCCCCAAAACCGACCCTAACGCAATTTGGGTCGGTTGGCCGCCCCTGGTAAACCGCCCCTGAAGACTGCGACCCTGACAGGGTCGGGCCGCCCCGAAAACATGTTTGGGTAGGTTCAATTTAGGGTCTGGCTGTCCCAATGTCTAATTAGTACCTTACAAATGCAAAAAAAAAGTATCCTTACACATGCAGAAAAGCAAAAAAAGTACAACAGTCTGTTTGGGTCGGGCAGTCCCATTAAGGGCTATTGGGTCGGTTTGTTTAGGGTCAGGCAGTCCCTTCCCTACAACATACCTGGCCTATTGGGGCGGCCAAAACTGACCCAATAAGGCTTCAAAACCGCCCCAATAGCTTATTGAGACGGTCAGACGACCCTAACTAGCCGTCCCTAAAGGTTGCGTCCCTAACAGGGGCGGGCCGACCCTATAGTCCTTTTGGGGCGGCACTTAATGGGGCGGGCCGACCCTAAAGGTGTGTCAGTCCAATCACAGCGCAGGGTCACATCTGTACAGGGTTCAGGGGCGGGCTGACCCAATAGGGTGCATTAATGGGGCGGGCCGACCCTATAGGGCACAGTAAATATATAAATAATTATATATATATTATTATTTATTATATACATTATTATTTTTGTTATTATATTTGTATTATATATATATTACATAATATCACAAATTCAAAAATAATACAAATAATACAAATAATACAAATAATATCACATAATTCAGAAACATAACATAATTCAAAAACAGAACCCCCACATAATATCACAAATAATACAAAATAATACAAATATTCAAATAAACAATACATAATTCAAAAGTAATCTCCCATGGTCCTGCCCTGCCCTCCCAACGAAATATTTCAAAATAATACAAAATTGTCAAAAAATAAATAATTGTTAAAAAATACTTTCCTCTCCGATACTTTATGCACAACGAAGGACTTTCTCTTCTACTCCAATGCCTTCTCGTACTCCTCGAGACTCTCCTACACAAAACCAAATCAAATTTCAAATTAAGTTCAGAAAAATAATTACAAATAAATAATGAAATCACAAAGTTAATATAAAATTATCGTACTCCTCGAGACTCTCCTACTCCAATGCCTTCTCGTACTCCTCGAGAACCGCCTCCAACTCCTGCGAGACCCGCCTCCAGCTCCTGCGAGAACAGCCTCCAGCTCCTGCGAGACCCGCCTCCAACCCTCCGAGACCTATCTCCAGCCCTGCGAGACCAACCTCAAAAAAACGGTAAAAAATTAAAAATAAAAAAGAGAAATATTTAAAAACAAAATATGAAGAAAAATTAAAATTAAAACAGTAAAAAATTAAAAAACAGAAAAATTACAAAAGAAAAAGAGTAAAAAAAAAGAAAAAATAAGAAAATATACTTAGATTATACTGAGTTACTAAAAAAATATTGAATTATACCAAAATATAGTTAATTATACTAAATATACTTAGATTATACTAAAATATTGAAGAACAAAGGAGAATTTACATATTTACCCTTCTAAACAGCAAAAAACAGCAAAAAAAATAAAATTGATTTAACAAAAAACAGCAAAAAAAAAGGAAAACAAAAAAAAAACAGCACAAAAAACAGCAAAAAAAAAAGCCAAAAAATAAGAAAAAAATACTGCAAAAAAAAGACCTAAAACCAACAAAAATAAGTCAAAAACACTTTGACAGGATCGATTGAACAAAAAAAGTCAAAATAAACCAGCAAAACTATAAAATTGATCCCCAAATCGATTAAACAAAAAACAATTCAGTCAATTTTATGCAAAGAAAATCTTAATCGAAAACAAAACAGTCAAAATAAGTCAAAATAGAGACAAATTAACTAGAAATTGAAAGAAAGAAAAAAATTACAAACCTCACTTTGACAAGCTGCTGGCTGGGCTCGGGCTGGAGGTGAATGAAGCAAATGCTGCTGGTGGCTGGCTGGGTAAAGTTATGGTTTGGACGCTGCTGATGGGGGGGGGGGGGGGGGGGGGGGGGGGGGGGGCGAAAAAGGAGGGGGGTTGGAGAGGGGAAGAAAGGGGAAAAAAGAGAGAGAGGGGAGAGGAGGCGTTATAAAGAGAGAGAAAGGGGAGACGAGAGGGGGAAGGGACACATGTCTCAGATTTTGGGTCTGGCAGATTTGGGGCGGGCCGACCCAAACACACTATTGGGGCGGGTAGAGAATAGGGGCGGGCAGCTGCAAAAGCTTTTGGGTCGGTTTGCTACAGGGGCGGGCAACTGCAAGAGCTTATTGGGACGGGATTTGCTACAGGGGCGGGCGGACCCTGATTTTAGAGTCGGGCGGACCCAATAAAAGGACGACCCATATTGGGATGGGATTTACTACAGGGGCGGGCGGACCCTGATTTTAGGGTCGGGCGGACCCAATAAAAGGACGACCCAAAAGTCTTATTGGGGCAGTTGGACCAAGTTGGGACGGGCGGACCCAAAATTTTGAACAATCAGGATCGGGCTGACCCTGTTCTTACCGACCCAAAAGCCTTATTGGGGCCGGCCGACCCAATAATGAGTATATTTTAGGGGCGGCCCGACCCTAAAAAACACATGTGTTGTAGTGCATCAGCTTGTTTGGGTCGGTTTTAAATAGGGCAAGGCCGACCCTAATTGTATTGATTAATTTTTTTTAAAAAATTCGATTTATTAATTCATTATATATTTACATATACATATTATATAAATATTATTATATATTATATATTATTATAAAACTATACAAATCGATGATACAAAATACACAAGCTTATATTTTTCGACGATACAAATTACCAATACAAAATCAAATAAACAAACACACAAATGTAAAAAAAAAAAAAATTAAATTTTCACACAAATAATTATACAAACAAGTGAACAAACACAAATGAATTGCAAAAGAACAGCACAGAACCCCAACATCGACTCCCCAAACCCCTCTATAGCCCTCCCATAGCCCCCCCTCCACAGCCCTCCTATAGCCTCCCCTCCATAGCCCGCCCCTCCATAGCCCCTCAGTAGCCCCCACAGCCCCCCCACGGCAGCCCAACCACCGTCCTCATCATCTTCCAACTTACCCATCTAATCCTAAAATAAAACACAAATAATCAATAAAGGAGAATTTACATTTTTACCCTTCTAAAAACAAAAATACTACAGTAATCATTCGAAAAATAAAAACATCATATTTATCCTTAGGAAATAATTTAAAAAAGAAAAAAAGATCAGAAAATTGAAAAAAGATTCCGTAAAATGTTTTTTAAAATGATCTCGTAAAATTATTAGGACTATAAGTTTATTTAATAACAATAAAACAAGTTAGTATAAAATTTAACAAACACAAAATATAGCCTAGCAAAAATAAAAAATAGTAATAATAATAATATTTAATAAATATTACAAAAATAATATAGCCTTGCAAACAGAAACCAGAAAAACATCTTTAATAAACACAAAATAATCAGAAAACAGTGAAAAATATTTAATAATTAAAAACAAATTATAGCCTATCAAATTAATAATAATAAGTATTATTATAATATTAATGCAATTCATAATAATAATAACAATATTAACAAAGGAGGATTTACCAGCATATAAAAGTCCTAAAAGATAAAAATATGAAAGTTATTAATATACTAAATATCAGTAAAACAGTAAAAAAAAATGAGTAAAAAATTATATACTAAATTATTTAAATTTGAAAAAATATTTCAATTCGAAAAATTATCACGTAACAATTAATAACTAAATCTGAAAGTTATTAATATACTTGTTAAAACTATGAAAGTTATTAAAATTATGAAAAATTATGAAAAAATAATAATAATGAATAATAACAAACTTGTTGGTACTCAACGTCAGTTTCGCCGGTACGATCTTCTTCAGAACTCGATTGTGCTTAGTCCTCATCTCGCATATAGTTCCATGTTGGTACCCCAGCCACTAAAAATATAATGTCGAAATAACAAGTAAATAAATATCAGAATTTTGATTTAAATGTGAGAATTTGAATAAATAAAAGAATAACTCACCCCATCTTCGCCTTTAATCCTCCCGGCAGTACTGGGTAATGGAGAAAGATCCACGCCTCCTTCCGGTTTGTTGTTGAATCAATTAATTTCACCTTTGATCCTCTTGCCTTTATACTTCCTTTTGCTGGTAAATCAGTGAATTTCACCATTTTACAAGTGTGCACAAAAATATATAAAAATTAGAATCTACATATTTATAAGATCAATTGAGGTTTAATTAACTCTGTTTAAAAAGAAACAGTACAAAAACACACAAAAAACAGAAAAACAATAAAAAAATATGACCCAAAAAAATGGAAAAGGAAAAAAACAATTGATTTTCAGTCAAGAAAAAACAGGAAAAAAAGTTAACTAAAATATTAATACAAATTACTGATAAATTATAACAAAGAAATGAAATAAACAGTTTTGAAAAACACTAAAATAATTCAAAAACAAAAAAAAACAATTAAAACAGTTGAACAAAACAACAATAAAAAAAGTTTATAAATTAAAAATCTTAATTTAAACAAGAGTAAGAAATTAACAAAAAAATGGGGAAAGAACACTAAAATATTAGAAAATTCAGAAAATTAAAAAATATATAATAAAAAGTGAATTTTGAAATAAAAAAATAAATAAAATCTCGCTGGAAAATCAAAAAGCAGAGTTTAAACAATTAGTGAAAAAGAGTTTAATTACAACAAAAAAACAGTAAAAAAATCAGTGAAAAAATCAGTGAAAATACAATGAAATTAACAAACAATTTAGTCCGTGAAATTAATCCGTGTAAAAATCAGTAAATAATTTAATTACAAAGATCGAGAACTTAATTTAGCAAGAAAAAATCAGCTCCGCAGCAAGAAAACATCAGTAAATAATTTAATCCGCAAAAAAAATCATCAAGAAAAATGGAGAATTTAATTACAAAGAAAGATATACAGACATCAGACCTGGAAATGTTACCGAGAAGCCAACTCAACAGCTCCGCAGCAAGATCTAAGCTCCACGATCTCCATAGCAACACCAGATCTGAAAGAAAAGGAAAAAAACAACAAAAATTAGCAAAGAGGCGGAGAAGAGGGACCTGCAAGGGGCTCGAAACCTAGATGGATGCAAACTTGATGCACACTTGAGGCTGCGAGGCAGAGGGGAAAAAAAGGACAGTGGAGCTTTTCGCAAGAAAGAGAAGAAGGGAGTAGGCGGGCTTGAACAATTGACCCAGATCTTCTTCGAGAGGGAGAAAACGCGAAAAATGGGGGGGAGGGCCAGATCTTCTCCGACTCAGTACATTTTTGGGGCGGTAAAATTTGAGGCGGGCGGTCCCATATATTGTTTGGGTCGGTTTTATTTTTGGATCGGGCAGCTACAAAACAGTTTGGGTCGGTTTTTGCTTTTGGGACGGGCTGTCACATGTTGTTTGGGTCGGTTCAACATGTTGGGACGGGTAGACATATGCTTTTTGGGTCGGTTTTTTGCATTAGGGACGGGACGCTAACGTTTTTCAAAGTTAGGGCCGGACCAACCCAATAGGACCGATCCAAATATTTGTTAGGGTCGGGCAGACCCTGTATGTGCAAATTTTAGGGACGGCCCGTCCCATTAAAACATATATGTTGTAGCGATAGAATAATAATTTTAAGCAATACCAATATCATATCGATATGATCGATATTAGAGAAAGAAAAGTTTGTGAAACGGAACTACCTTGATTAACACAATATTCTAAGAATGGTTCTTTGGCAAGAGTGCAAGAGTTACGTGTGAGACACGAAATTTGTGGAACCGATTCACATTCACGGGGCTTTAGAGAAAGCCAGAATTTGACAAACTTGAGAAGGAGTCAAATAATATTGTATGTCAAATGTTGACATGCATAGACGCGGAACTTCAAAGGAGTTTGAAGAATTATAAGAAATAAGAGTCTAAGGACGATTAAGACAAATGTTGTCTCAATCAAGAATTTGGGCAAGTTGTTATCCCAATATCGAAAGAAAGGTTAAATCCGAGGAGGATTAATCCAAATGTTGATAGTAATAGCTTTCTTTGACATAATCATCTTGACTACGTGTATGAGATACACATTTCTAGAATCCATTGGATGGAATACTAGTTTCATTCGAATAAGATTCGTATGACAAGTACAAGACTTGTTTAATAAGCAAAATGACAAAAGTGTCATTCCAAAGATTGGAAAATCGGTCAACGACTTAACAAAATCCATACATTTTGAATGCGTGTAAATGAGTAAGTTCGGAGGCGAGAGGAGGCTACAAATATTTCATTATATTTACCAACGATTATTGTAGATATAAAGATATCAATTTAATGCGTTTGAAACATAATTTTTGAATAGTTCAAAAACGTTTCGAAATGAAATACGAAGTCAACTAAGCGAGAAAATCAAAGTCATTCGATAAGATCGAAGAGACGAGCATTTTAAGCAATGAGTATGATGATCATCTAGAAAATTTATGAAAAAGTTTTATAATTATTTTCACTCGGAACATCAATGTAGATTAATGTGTCCGAGAGGAGGAATCAATCTTTGTTGGACATAGTTCAATGGATGATAAATCAAAATTAATTTTCCCAAATAAGATTTTGGAAATTTTCCCTTAAGACTAAGGTTAATCATGTCCCTTCTAAGTCGGTGCAAAATACCCCATATATGATATGGATTGGACAGAAATTAAATTGAGGATTAACGTGGTTTCAGGCCAAAGTCGGGCACGTTAATAGTTCAATGTTAATGAAAACTTCCGATGTTATCTTTTGTAAGATTTAGAGATTTGAATCCGAAAACTGGTTTTTTGATAAACTCAATCTCAAATTTGATATGTTCATTTCTTGAGTATTCTTAAAGAAATTGAAGGATACCAATTTTCAAATCCGAATGAAAATGAGATTTTCATAGTTCGAAGAGATACCTTCTTAGAGGAGGACTTAATGTGCATAAGTTTGGAACTTAATGTCACTTATATCTATGCGGGCTAGTGGGAGATGAATCGATCTCGAAAGGTTCGAGACTCAAAATGGAACATTTAACCGATGAATATGATTGGAATTTCATCAAAAGTTGATGAATCCAAGTCAAGATCACAAAGCGATTTTATAGATCAATTTAGACACGTCACGAATCGATAAATTATGAATTTATCAAAGAATGTGACAAACGAATCGAGCTCATACATGCCGAGTCGATGGACTAAAATGATGCTATAAAGGATAAAATTCCATATGGCATGGTGTCATGGAATCCATGATTCAATCAATGTATGTCATCAAGTTTAGAACTTGATTTAAACATTTCTTAGGGTATGACCCATAGGATGTGAGTGAGTTTTCAAGGTGAAAACTGACGTGGATTAGAATATGTATACTTACAAAGCAAGGATAGTTGTGAAATGAAGGGAATTATCCCGACCCTGGGCCCGCGCAGCGGATATGAAGGCCCGGTCCGGTTCCCAAATCCCGAGATCACGCTTCGATATCGAGGGCACGATGCAAAGTAGGATAGTCAATTACCTGCGTGAAATTGATCACGCTCAAAGGGTTGATCACTTATCCTCCTTTCTCCTTGTCACGTTGGTGACAAAACGCGCGTCCCACGCCCACACGTCTCTCATCGCTTCGTTAACAGTTTTCGCTCCTTCGGTTCGATCACAACGAAGATCCACAAGTGTCGCTCCTCTATGTGTATCCACTGTGAGTCGTAGCACCTCGGTTATGGATATACCTACCTAGACGATATACCGGTAAACTTGCTTGATTGAATTGATTCTCTGAACCGAGAAAAATCCTTTTTTCGTTTCTCTCTTTCTTCGCACCCTTTCACTCTATGAAAAAGTGTCTCTCTTAGAATAGAATGATCTGGATTAAATCTGCCATACACAGAGAAAGAGAGAGAATTATCCTATTTATACTAAATAGGATAAGGACACCCAAAAGGCACGTTTTAGACACACCAAACCGTGTGTACCAAAAACTGCCAGAAAACAGCTTTTTAACACAGTGCGTCATGACGCACCATATGGTGCGTCATGACTGACGATGTCAAAAAGTTTCTGGACAAAATACGCATCCTAGCGTCATGACGCACCATATGGTCCGTCATGATGCACGACCGTATTTTTCCTGAATTTCGCTAAATCCACAACCATTGCAGACTGAACACACTAGGTGCGTCATGACGCACCATATCGTACGTCATGACGCACAGTGTTATTTCGCCCAATTCTGCACAATCCTATTGTGCATCCGACCGTCTTCTCGAACGCGTACGTTCGTGTGTCCTTGTGTACACTTTTACGGTTGATCCAAAACTGCATTTCTTACAGTCTCCCACTCAATTTCAGATCTACCTAAAAAGTACTCATTCATATCCAATATGCACGATCTTAGAAAATATAGCTCGCGTATCAAAATACCAAGACATGCACATCCTATGTGCCAATTCTTGTAATCAAGCCCGACATAGTACGACTCGTCGTGTGACCGTGTAGGTTCGTTTTGAAAGAAATACAGTTTCGGATCAACCGTAAAAATGTACATATAAGGATATATGAACATGAATGTTCATGGGTTGATTAAATGCATAATTGGATTGTGCAAAGTTAAGTTCCAGAGAGTGGTTCGTTCGAACTAACCATCGGGTCCGTTCGAACGGACCACCACGAGTGTAAAATGGTTTTACACATATTCATTCCAAAGAGTGGTTCGTTCCAACTAACCTTATGGTTCGTTAGAACAGACTACTACGAATTTAATTTGGAATTAACACATAAAAGAGGCAGAAGATGGTTCGTTCCAACTGACCTTATGGTTCGTTCCAACTGACCACTTCGTGTATAAAATGGTTTTATACATATTCATTCCAGAAAGTGGTTCGTTTCAACTAACCTTATGGTTCGTTCCAGCTGACCTCTTCGTGTATAAAATGGTTTTATACATACTCATTCCAGAAAGTGGTTAGTTCCAACTAACCTTATGGTTCGTTCCAACTAACCTCAAGGTTAGTTCCAACTGACTTCAAGGTGAGTTCCAACTAACCTCATGCTGGAAGTGTATATTGGATATACACAATCTTTGACCCAATCCTTATCCTATTTAGTATAAATATGATGTTTCTCTCTCATCTACTCTGTTCGAAGCAGTCTAATCTATTCAAGACATTGATTCAGTCGTTGAGATGTTGAAAGAGTGCGAAGAGAAAGAGAGAAAGAGAAAAGAGGAGAAAAGAGTTTTCTCCGCCTAGAGAATCGAAAGCAATCATGCAAGTTCTCCGTTGCATCGGCTAGGCAGGTGCGTCCGCGACTGAGGTGCTACGACTCACAATGGATACGAGTAGAGGAGTTCGCACTTTGTGGCTCTTCGTTTGTGATCAAACCGGAGAAGTAAAGGAGTGGAAGGCTGTGGAAGCGTGTGGACATGGGACGCACGAAGACAACCGGAGGTGTGTCAAGACGGTGGGAAACATGTGGTATGGGACGCACGGGCTAGTAACCATTGTGACACCGAAGAAGAGAAGGATGCGAGCGATCAACCCGTCGTGCGTGATCAATTTCACGCTGGTAATCGTCTATCCTACTTTGCATAGTACCCTCGATATCGAAGCGTGATCTCGGGATTTGGGAACCGGACCGGGCCTTCATATCCATTGTGCGGGCCCGGGGACGGGATAATTTCCTGCGGTGGTATCAGAGCAAGCGCTGAGATTCGAGGGTCGAATCATTGTCGTATATTCGATATACGCACGGGTTATCAAAGTTTGTACCCGTTTGCATGATGCTAGATATTTATAAGTTTAATTTTTCGTTAAAATCACAAGTGGAATTCACTAGAGATCAATCATGAGACGATTGACAGTACCTAGGAATGATCATGAAAATGTTTCATGATTTATCGTTTTGGAAACGAGCGAAAACGGAAAAACGGCGAAAAACTACACGAAAACAGGGTTTTCAGGGTCTCCAGGGGCCAGTTCGTTCCAACTGACTGGCCAGCTCGTCCCGAACGAACCGGGTATGCGGAGATGCGACCAAGGGTCTTGAAAGACAGGGATAGGTTCGTTCGAACGAACCTCAGTTCGTTGGAACGGACTGTCCCCTGGTTGGCATAATGCTGTTTTTTGTTTTCGCGATAACTTTGGCTACGAAACTCGAAAATTTAAGTTCTTTATATCGATAGAATCGGCATCTCTCATACTATCATATAAAATGATTATTAAAGGTTAATTATCAATCAAATCTTGTGATGGTGATATAATACGATTATGTCACGTATACAAACATGTATATCATGATCCCTCATAATATTTAAGTCGTGGAAATGCCTTCCATATTCACAACCACTATTTTCGGTACTACGTCTCACATGGGTCAAGGCCAAAGCCGACATGGGTTATTGTAGCTATCGATGGGGTGGCAAGCGTTAAATAAGGACTGATGAGGGTTAAGGCCAAAGCCGACTTATTAGTAGTTTATTTGAACGATACGTTGGATATGGTTGTGACTTAACCGTCCAGGCCAATACGATTGGAGTTCGGGGCATAGATAGGATGTACACACGGAACTAGGATTGTATATGATACGATCCATCACCGAAATCCTATAAAGGTTCAAGAGTCGCATTGGATGCGATTGGATATAATCCTACCTAAATAGGGAGATCCCACCCGTCTGCCAAAGCAACTTGTGGGAGGATCGTGATATATGGGTCTTGGGTGTTATGGACTTGGAGTCCCGTATCGGTATGAGGGTTACCGATTTTCAATAAAATAACACTTTCATATATTCATCACGTAAGCATATAGATTAAGTACGCACAGTTAGGAGCTTAATCTTCATCATCCGTTTAGAATTATGTTTTCTAGCAACACCAAATATATCGATGAGATCAATATGATAGATGGCTTTTGGGCCGGAATTACCATAATTGACCTTGATAGTTAAAGAATAGTTCTTAGATTGAAAGGAACGTGTTGGACACGGAAATGGTAGATTCAGGGCTCGAGGCTTTGGCTTTAGAGAAAACCGGGTTCGATAAACTTTAAGAAGGAATCGAACGATGTTACGTGCCTTGTGGTGGCATGTATAGACGATAATTTCTCAAAATTATTTTGAGAATTCGGGTGCATACGAAAGTAAAACACAACGCTCATGAAATAGTTTCAAGAGCTAGAGCGCGTTGAATGGTTCAATGCGGCTCAAAGAGTAGGTTAATTTTGAGACGCCTTATGGGTCTTTGATTAACATTCGTGTGTTGTTGGTACGAGATTTGATCTGCGTGACCGAATATCATATGCATTCGATAGATAAGTCGATCCCGTAGTTGCATGAGATGCGATGTAAATTTGAATAGGAGGTGCTTGGAGTATCCGGGGAATCCAAAGCATAGAGATGCGTGGATGTCCTTGTAATTCAAAGGCGGGATCGAAAGAAATAAATGTCTAAGGGTATTTTGTGAAAATGTTTTCCAAACAGAAAGTTCGGACAAGGAGTTGTCCAAACTAATGACTCAAAGAACGGTGAAATCCGAGGATGATTAAACCTAGAAGTTGATTGCTTCTTTTGACGTTACCGTCTTGGCCATATGAACGAGATACGTGTATCTAGATTCCATATGATGGATTGCTAGAATCATTCGAATTAGATTCGATTGATTAATACGATACTTATTTATTAGGCAAGACGACAAAGGGCGTCATTCTCCACAAGTTGCTTTGGCAAGGTCCCACGAATTATTGGAAATTACATTAAGATATAAAAGATCCGATAAATTCCGAGGCAAGAGGAGTGATAAGGAGATTTTTCATCACCTTTTATATACATAAAATATAGAATTTAAACACATAAACATGATTAAAGTATAACAAATATTCATAATTCCAATGTATTGAGATAAAATACTTTAAGATGTGTTTTTGTCTTATTTCAGGTAAAAACCGCAGGATCTCGCAAAACCAGGACTGTAGATGGATCCGTCTCATCTCGCCGATCGATTTGATATATCATATGATGATATTTGACGGAAGCATGAGAGAGAAATCGAGCTATTATTCCAAACGGGTCAAAGAGAGTTACTCGTTATACGAATGGACGCAAATGAGTCAAAACTGACTCAACTCACCAAGGCCAACAAATCAGTGATCTAAAATAACCTATCAAGATCCCCTGTGACGGAAGAAGACCCGCGACCAACCAACAGACCCGTTTTACTCTCTGGCCTCTGTTCGCCACACGGAGGACGACACCAACTCTCTTTGCAGCGGATCAAATGCTGACCAGTCAACAGAAGACTGTGCGCGCGATCTCGTATGAATTATAGAGTGTGTAACCCACGCTGCAAGGCACTGACATCCCTCTCTCTCTTCTCTTTACACGCGTAGCTATAGTATAAACGCCACAGAAAATCAGCAAGGGTTGTTTGAACAAACTCTTTTGGCTCCAACAACCCTAAAACTCCTCTCCAATCCATGTTTTCCTGGACCTCACCATTACCAGCCCATAAGAAGGAATATAGAAGAAAAAGAAAAGCCTATCTCTGTCCATTTTCAGCTCAAATGGAGGTGAACCGAATTTTATGCTGAATTTCGGATGATTTTAAGAAGAATTATTCTGAATCTTGGAGGAATATCCTCAAGGGTAATTTTGGGTTTTCTCCCTCATCCCTTAACCGATTTAGATGAGGTTTGGACCGTTGGATTCATTGCAACTTTCTCTATCAGAACATGCAAGTTGCAACTCGAATCTTGTCTGTTAGCAATCTCAATTTCCTATAAAAGAGAATCAAAGCCTATTCTTTCAAATATCATTGGTCCTCATTGGTCAACCCTTCCATTCTTGGGGGAAGGTAAGGTCTTAGCCTCTTCCCCCTCCATTGTTAGAGCTTCGAATCTCCTTCTTGCTCGTCGTCGAGCCATTTTCGCCAAGGAAATCGTGTCTTAGCACGGTTTCCGAGGCCGTTCCGAGGAGCTTTTTCTCTCTCCACCTTCTCCGCATCGGATACAAGATTGTTCTTCTCGTCCTCTCGTCTCCTCTAAAGACGTGAAGGCTCGAGAACCTCGCCAAAACCGGATCTTGGACTCGAATTCCCCTTTTTCGGTACTTTCTTTTACATTTTCTTGCAATTTAATTAGGAAATTGTAGATCTGAATAAACCTTGTATGTGAATCTGTTCTATATAGAAAAATACAATTTGTAGAATTTTTTGTGGATTTTATCTCGATTTTTTCCTATTTTTACTTTGTGAAATACTCAATCTTTTCAGTGCTGTTTTGTTAATTCAATTTAAAATAGAAAAAGATTCAAAAATAATCCTTTCTCAATATCACTGTTTATGTCTAGATCTGTAGTTTAATATAGTTTTTGAATAAATCAGTTTCCTACCATTTTCTATTTGTTATTGATTTTACAAAAAAACTATGTGTTAGGGACTAAACTGTAAAATTAGTAAAAATCCAGTTCTGGACCTTTTTGTCCCTGTTCATTAAATAATTTCTAGATCTGATTAAAATAGAAACTTTGCATGTGCTTGTAGATCTAGAATCAATCTGAATTTAGAATTTTGGTTGAGAACTTTTTGATTGATTTTTAATTTGATATGAATTTTTGAAAACTGCTACTCAATCTCAAAACTTTCTGGACTTTTCTGTGAATTTCCAGGGAGCTGTTTGTAATCTGTTCATAACTTTTTACTCATAATTCGAAATAGTGTGATTCGTTTGTCCCTAGTCTCATAATACAATTGTGAATGTTTGTGGCAAATTTGAGATCTTAGTTTGTGATCTATAATTTTGTGAGAAACATTTAAATTCGAAACTTGTGTATGTGTGAAAGTAAAATTTTGACCAGAGCTTTGTGAAGTTTAGATCTTGATTGTGACAAAATATTATAGTCTCTGGATCAATAGAAATAATTCTTGAATTGCAATTTCGATTATACGCTAAATTTCTTTGGAACGAACCTATGCTTATCACTATGATTAGTATTTGTTATAAATTGTTTTGATTAACTCGTGAAATTGAAATTACACATTTTAACGACCTATTGTACGTGTTGTCAAGGAGGTTATCGGTATTTTCTTACGTTTACAGACGGTTAAAGTAGATACGGTAATATATGTTTAATGCGTGCCGAAGCGGAGACTTTTGAAAGGTTTAAAGAGTTTCAAAAACAAAATACAATATCGACTTAGCAAAAAAATCAAAGCCCTTTGATAGGATCGAGGAGGCGAGTATTTGAGCTACGCACTTCGATAGGATCGAAGAGGCGATATCTGAGTTATAAGTATTGATGATCATTTATGATTGTGGAATCGTTTCACGATTATCTTCATTTCGGAACATTGAGATGTATTCGAAAAGAGAAAATGAATGCATGTTAGACATGGTTCGATAAATGATAAGTCAAACGGATCTCCCAAAAATGTTTTGGGGATACGCCCTTGAGACAGCGGCACTAATGAATGGTTGCATATATGATATGGACCATAAACCTTCTAATCGGTACAAAAGACGCCATATGAGATATGGATCGGAATGGTTCCGAAGTTGTCATTTGTACATATTTGAGGATGTGAGTATATTTCGAAATTGGTTTCGATTAAACTCAATCCCAAATCTGAAAATTGTTCATTTATCATATATCCTAAAGGAAACTAAAGGGTATTAGTTCTAACGTCCCGACGAAAATGAGATTTTCGTGGCTCGGAAAGATGCCTTCTTGGAGGAGGACTAGATGCGCACAAGTTTGGAACTTGATGCCATTTATCTCTACGCGGGCTGATGGGAGTAGAATAAATATCGAAAGAGTTCGAGATATGAAAATGAACATTGTGC
This sequence comes from Luzula sylvatica, assembly GCA_946800325.1. Classification (NCBI taxonomy): domain Eukaryota; kingdom Viridiplantae; phylum Streptophyta; class Magnoliopsida; order Poales; family Juncaceae; genus Luzula; species Luzula sylvatica. The sequence goes on along the minus strand of OX326961.1, from coordinate 39,913,118 downwards.
CGATGAAAGTTGACACGACTTCATCAAGAGTTGATGAACGCAAGTCAAACACACAAAGGAATTTTTCGTAGATCAAGTAGGCTATATCATAAGCCGATAAATACGGATTTATCATGGCTAATGATGATAGATCGAAATTATATGATGATTCGATATCCTACAAGGATGCTATGAGAAGTAACGATTCCACATGACATGATGTCATGAAATTTGAGATTCGATCCGTGTGAATTATCAAGTTTAGAACTTGATTTCATTACTTTCTGAGTTAGACCCGTGAAATGTCAATGGGTTTTCAAGATGAGAACCGACACAGATAGGAATACGCATATTACAAAGCGAGGTTAGTAGCGAAAAGTTTCAAGTATTTCATAGTCGGACTATGAAGAAACGTTTTCGCATGTTGCCATGTTTTCACATTCTCGAAATTCTGCTTGCCATGGTCGCGTATTATGACTATGTGATGTGGCAAAATGGATGTGAAAACCGAATTTTCTGACAGAAATTTTATGAAAGGATGTGTACTTGACACAACTTTACGGGTTTGACGATTCATAAGAATCGGGGATAGGATATGAACGCTTTAACGATCCATATGATGGATTAGAAAAAGCTTCTCGGAATTGGAATATTCATTTTGAGGAAGTTATAAACTGTTATAACATTGTCGGAATGAATGAAAACTTTGTGTACACATGAAGGTTAGTGGGCGCCGCGTTATATTTCTTGTAACGACAAAGGATTTAGGCGAGACCGCTTATGAATTAAGCGTGAAGATCTATATGATAGATCTAAGAAGTTCCTCGTTCTATATTATAGCACGTATATCGACATATTGTTGAAAATGGTTTTCAACATATAACTCCTTGGCGGAGTTAAATGGAAATGTCGAATGGCAGAAATTTTCTACGGCTCGATGTGAGGCATCAAGCAGGGCGAAAAATAATAATATGAATCTTTACATTTGATGTGAGTATATATTATATCTGTCATGATATGTATGTATCTATACGTCGTACACATAAAGCGTCTAGTTCACCGTCAATAAAATCCAAGGGAATCACACGAGTTTGAATGTAATGCGATTACATAAGAGGAATCACATAAAGCGTCTATTTAATGGCAGAAAATGTGTCTTTACATCGGAGATTTGGTATTTTTTTACCTGAAATAAACACAAATTCGTGTAGCGGGTCTTATTTAGGAATTTGTGTTTATTTCAGGTAAAAAAGACCAAATCTCCACAGACCAATCCCATGCCTGGATTCCTCTCATTGAGACGATCAATTTTCATATAAAGATCTTGCAAATTGGTGGAAGTACGTGAAAGTTATGAAGGGTTTAGTGAAACGGGTCAGAATTCCTATTCAAAATGACCCGCTACACGAAAACCTACAAAGATATCGGTGTACCAGATCCAGACGACCCAAAACCTATTCAAATTGACCTGCTACACAAAAGACCACAAAGAAAACCTAACAGCAGATCCAGATGATCCATAACCATGATCCACTGCACAGAAGGCTATAAAGGGTCAAAGATGACTCGTTACAACCCAGTTCACATCTCAAACTTTTTATTCCATGCCTGATCCTCTGTGGCATGCAGATCACGTGAACCTCACTACAAACCCTCTCTCTCTCTCAAGCAAAACTACTACACGAACAGCTACATGAGTTTGCCAACAGAAGATCGTTGGTACTTTCTAAACAAATTTCCAACAGAATTATCCCGCCTCTCTTTCTCTCTAGTGATGACAGCACCGGACACCTCCATTTCCCTGGTTTCTTCAGTAATAAGAACTGAACTCTTTCTATGAAATTCTTCTCGAGCAATTGATCTGGAGGTGTTCTGAAATTTCAACGCCTTGCAATTAACGACTCTGATCTGGCTTCGCTCGCCTCCAGAGCGTCGTACAGCCTCCGTGGCACCTTTCTCTTATCTCCATGACCTTCGTACCCCTGTGTGGACCCCATTGGGGATTTTTCTCTTCTCAATTTGACCTGAATCGAGCTTTCTCCAATCAAAAAGAGCCTATTTAAGATCTGCCATGGTGAAGCTTCAAGGAACCCATTCAGAGGGCCTCACAGCTCTCACTCTCCCTGATACCCTCACATCCCTCTCCATCAGTGACTTGATCCATTTCTTCGAGCTTTCTCAGATTTGGATCACCACAGCAAGTCCTGACCCAAACTCTCTCCTTACTCCACCTCATTCTCAACTCAAGCTCTCTACACCTTCATACCCATCCCCTGAATCTATCTCAACCCTCAATTTGATCAATTAGTGGCCAAGATTCGAGCTTTCTCATTTTAAGTCCTGATTCAGTTCTGACAAGGAGGTTCAGTGGGTCCCACACCCTTCAAGCTTCAAAATGGTGCTTCTCAAGCTTTATTGGAGTGATAAGAATGGATCAATAAGGCCTCACTTCATCTCAAGCTTCTTCCTCGTATTATCTTTCTTTGTAGGGGTATTTTTGTAATTTGGCAGTTTGAGTTCTTGTTATTCTTGTTATTCCTGTTATTTGTTGAACTTTTGAATCTTGTTTAGTGATAGAAACATTCATTTTCTCTTTTTGGAATTTTATAATATTTGTTCTTATGAAATTGCTTTTAATTCTGATCAGTTTTGATAATTAGGTTAAAAATAGTTCTAGATATAGTTAAATTTCTTTTAAATGCTTTTCTGAATCTTTACACTTTATAGTTTCAGTATAATTTTAGTTCATGTCAATTCATCCATTTTCCTATTTGTTATTCAATTTCAAAGTTTAGATCCTGAATTCCTGAGTTTCTGTTTAGTGCTGTTTAGAAATTAGGTTAAAAATAGTTTTATATACATTTAAATCTCTTAAAAATATGTTTCTGAATATCTATGATGTCTAGTTTCTGTAGGATTTTATTCCATGTTATTTCCTAAATTTTTCTAATTGTTATATATTTTCAAAGTTTAAAATCTGAATTTCTGTTTAGGAATTGTAAATAAAATATTTTTTAATCTAGAAAAAATCCATAAAAATTCATTTTAGGTATTTTAAATACTGTAGATCATCCATGTCAAATTTGGTAATTTTTGCATTCATTTCCTATTTTCTAGGATTTAATTTGTGTCTCTCTGAGTTTTCTTTTTCTGTCCAGTAATCACTCTTCCATTTTTAGTTAATTCATCTTTGCATATAAAATCCATAAGATATATTCCTGACTCTAGATCATGTCTAGTTTGTGCACAAATTTATTGCACCTCATTTCCTTTTGTTTTAGATTTGTTATCCATTTTTGAAGTTTAGTTTCTGAGTCTCTAACTTTTCTGTCCAGTGTTTAATCTCATATTTTTAGTTAATTAATTATTGCATAAAAAAATTCTATAAAAAAATATGATCTCTTGATTGTTTGGATTTTGATCTGTCATAAAAGTTTCAATTAATTTGGAGTTGTGAATCGATCTGTAAAAATTATTGAATTGAGATTTGTTTTGTGATCCAGATTTTGAACACTGCTTGTTTGATGAATTTTAGAAATTAATTGATGCATTAATAAACTCTGAAATTTTGAAAATCACTTCGATTATTATTGATCTTCTTGTGAAAAAAGTTTGGAAATTTGATTCATGATTTTTGGTTTATTGCACATTTAATTGTGACGAGTTAAATTCTGCATTGGATCAATTATATTGTTGAGTTTGGAAAATTGTGAGACTCTTTGTGATTTGAATTTGAACTTAAAACTTGGCCCTTATACTTGTGTGTTTCCAAAAGACATCGAGATAATTTTTCGTGAATTTTTGGAGTTAGAAAACAATTTTTAGAATTAAAATCTTAATTGTACACCGTATTTCTCAGAGGATCGATACCCTTTGCTTATCATTGTGCAAAGCTTAGAAAAGTAATTAATTGTTGAAAGACTCAAATTAAGATATTAAAACAACGCTTAAAATTCGAGTTTTCACCGTGCATTTTCCAAATTTATCTACAAAACAAATTGAAATTACAAATAATAAACAAATTGAACATATATACCTATTGATGATGAACCCTCCATACGAAATCGGTGAAAATTCCCTGATATTTTGCTGAAAATAACCCTGAAATTCCACTAAAAACCCTAATTTCAGAAAATTGGGATAAATTTCACTAAATCGAGAGAAAGAGAGAGATGAGTCGAGAGAGAGAGAGAGAGAGAGAGAGAGAGAGAGAGAGAGAGAGAGAGAGAGAGAGAGAGAGAGAGAGAGAGAGAGAGAGAGAGAGAGAAACGACCTTAGTCACGAGAGAGCCGACGGAGATTGACGACACAAGAGAGAGAGAGAGAGAGAGAGATAGAGAGAGAGAGAGAGAGAGAGAGAGAGAGAGAGCAGCTTCGAGTTTGGCGTCGCGAGAGAGAGAGGAAGAGAGGAGCTTCCCTTCACTAATGGCGTCGCGAGAGAGAAAGAGAGAGGCACAAGCAATGTTGTAAAATACGGAAAACGGTACGGAACGGTCGGGGACCGTGAAACGGGATTACCGTAAAACGGTGAAAAAACGGTCACCGAAATCGATAATAATTTAATTAAAATTTATAGATGAAACCAAAAAAATATATAATAATTTAACTTTTTAATAGTAAGAAAATAACATAAATAATATCCAACATAAAACATAACTTCAAAACGAATGTCTAACATAAACGTACCATCAAAACGAATGTCCAACAAAACGTAACATCAAAATATAAACTTAAATCCAAACATAAACTAAATAGTAAAATCATTAACATCATTCGGGAAGACCGTAAGTTAAAAAAATGATAATTTTATTTGGCTGGAAAAAAAAATGGGCTGAAAAACGGTAAATAATCAAAAGTCCAATTTTTTTGTTGTGAAAAACGGCCGTTTTTCGAACCGTAAAACGTTTTTCCCAAAAAAAAAGGTCAAACACGGTAAAAAAACGTTTGACCATTTTTTCAAACTGTCTTGTAAAAAACGGAATGTTTTTCCACCGAAACACCGTTTTTCACCGTTTTTTACAACAGTGGGCACATGTGTTAATGGCGAGAGAGAGAGAGAGAGAGAGAGAGAGAGAGAGAGAGAGGGGTTAAAATAATGGGTTTGAGTTAAAATAATGGATTAATGGATTCAATTTAATGAGTTAATAGATGTATAATTTTATATTCCAAATTTTGTCACATCATCGTTCAAATTAATCAAAAAATGTCATGTCACAGTGTCACATCATCAGTTAACTGATGACTATGCAGTTAACTGACGGAAAGGACAAAAGTGAGCAAAATCAAGAGTTCAAGAGGTAAAAATGAACAAATTAAAGTTTGGGAGGTAACTTGTACTTTTTTGAAGAGTTCAGGGGGCAAAAGTGAGTTTTTTTTTGTTGATATTAATTAGGTATATAGAGTAAACCATTAAAATTATCTATTTATCCTTTCTAGATCGTTTATATCCATCGACCCCCTCTAGATATTTTTCCTATTAACGAGTTTCATGCCTTATTGTTCGAAAAAATTTCGTTCGCTTGCAGAATTCTAAAAATTATTATATTATATTTCAAATACTCACTTGACCTTTTTAACATCAATTACAAATTTATATATTATATTAATTATTATTTCAAGTATTTTAGGGCGGATCCAGGATCAGTTTATAGAGGGATCGAATTTTATAGGAAGGCCGAACTGAAAAAAATTCAAAATATATTGTTTGAGGATTTCGGATTTGAGATCTCTCACTTTCAAAGCACACATTTTATCCCTACATCACTTCAATCTTTGTAAAATATATAAAAATTGAACGTAATTATTGTTTCAAAAACAGCAAAATTCTCATTTCGATAGATAATAAATATGTTTTCGATTTCATACGGGGGAGGGCCGCTGACCTAACCAGTAACCATAAAAATAAGGGACGCACACGCACTACAGTAAAATTGTTTAAACCAAAAAAAATGAGGATTTTTTTGGAGAAATTCCCGCAATTTAACTATAAATATAATATAATTTTCATTTTCAAAAAAATTAAGGCAGATTCTTTTCTTACTTAAACAGTCTTTCTTCTGAGAATTGTAATTGTTATAATAGTCCATTCAAAATAGCGATTTAGATCAGAGAGAAACGTGGCGTTACGGTCTTACTCAGGAGTCCTATGACATGATATTCCATTACTACGTGTCGCTCCTCGACGACCGACTCAGCCCCCTTCCATCTTCCCCGTACCATTTCCCCTTATCAAAATCATGTGCCTAAATACGTAACAAGTTATTAAACAACAATATCCATCCAACATGATCACTACACCAAATTATATACGCAGCACATTTGAATTGGGAATTGGGATTCAAGTTATGTTTTGATTGAAACGTCAAACAAATCAATTGATTAATAATCTCTCCTCCCTTTAAATTTTGAATACCAAGCACCTGGTGAGGCCACGTCATCGTTCACTGTTCACCCCGCACTGTTTGGTACTGTTCAGCCACGTCATCGTTCACTGTTCACCCCGCACTGTTTGGTACTGTTCACCTGCACTGTTTGGTACTGTTCACCCAGTTGTTACTGTTCACCCGGTACTGTTTGATACTGTTCACCCGCACTGTTTTGCACTGTTCACCCGGGTACTGTTCATCATATTTTTTTTTTTTTTTTTTTTTTTAATTTTATTTTATTCGACATATGTCTTGTGTTCTAAATAAAATATTTGAATTTTTAATAAATATAATTGACATATGTCTTGTGTTCTAAATAAAATATTTGAATTTTTCATCGTATTAATAAATATAATTTGTATACTATAATTTTAGTGTTAATAAAAAACTATTCACACAAAATACTTTTTGTTAGCCTGAGCTGGTATTATTTTTTTTTATGCTTATCATAACATTTATGAATATTACTTTTGCTTTTAAATTAACATTTATGCTTATTTTTTTAGCAAGAAAAAAATTTGCATTTATTGCATAATACTTGTGAGACTATTTAATATCAGCTTTTTTTTTTAAATTAACATTTATGAAGATTACTTTTGTTTTGCACTTGTAACGTTTTAGATAAAATTATTATTTTATGATCATAAAAAATTTTGAAAAATCGCAGCGAAGCGCAAGAAATATTTCTATTTTCTTATCAAATAATATATCAAATAATATATCCCGCAACGAAATAATATATCAAATAATATATAAAATTATTACTTTTGCTTATTATATTATTTCTTATCAAATACTATATCCCGCAGCGAAGCGCGGGCTATTTCCCTAGTAACATTTAACGTGTCAATATTCTTCCTTCCAAACGGGTCCAAAATCAAATCCACAAACAGCAATAATAATTCTTTGAAAAAAAGTTCATTTTTGTCCCCTGAAGTGTTCGAAAAAGTACAACTTGACCTCCAAACTCTAATTTTGTTCATTTTGCCCCCTGAACTCTCATTTTTGCTCATTTTTGTCCCCTCCATCAGTTAAGTGCCCAGTCAGCAGTTAAGTGATGACGTGGCTGTGATGACTTGGCAATTTTTTGATGATTGTACTGCTGACGTGGCCAAATTTAAATTATAATATTAGATATCCAATAACAAACAAATAAATTCAATAACCCATTATTTGAACCCAATAACTCATTAATCCAATAACCAAATAAACCCATTTGAACCCTCTCTCTCTCACATGACCCTCTTCACTCACCGTTAAACCGAGCTTCTCTCACTCGCCCCCTCTCTCACTCGCCAAGCTCTCACCTCTCCGTCCAAAATTGCCAAGGTCGCCGGTCACTCGTCGCCATTGTTCCCTCGTCGCCAAGCTCTCTCTCGTGCTCTCTCTGTCTCGTCGCCATTGTTCCCTCGTCCGTCGCCATTGTCCCCTCGTCGCCGGTCCGTCGCCAACGTCGTAAGGTTAGCTCCTCTTTTTCTTCGCTGGCTCTTTCTCCTTCTCTTTCTCGCCATTGTTCTCCTTTTTTTCTGAAATTAGGATTTTTAATGGAATTTTAGGTTAATTTCAGGGTTTTGCGTGGAATTAGGGTTTTTTGAAATTAGGGTTTTGTGAAATTAGGGTTTTGAGTTGAATTTTAGGGTTAATTTTCAGCAAATTAGGGTATCTTCACCCAAAAAACAGCAATTTTCAGCAAAAAAAATAGCAAATTAGGGTATCTTCACCCAAAAAAACAGCAATTTTCAGCAAAAAAAAAAAAGCAAATTAGGGTTAATTTCAGCAAAAAAACACCAAATTAGGGTCAATTTCAGCCAAAAAAACAGCAAATTAGGGTAAATTTCAGCAAAAAAAATAGCAAATTAGCATATTTATTTGTCCAATTTCACCAAATTAGGGTTTTTTTTTGTCCAATTTCAGCGAAGTAGGTAATGGTGAAAGAAGGTTTCTATGTCGTCTTCGTTGGAAAAAGGCGAAGAAGCTCATTCAAGAAACGTCGATTCGAAAGTTCAACAAAAAGGCGAAAAAGGCGAAGAAGCTCATTCAAGATATTTAATGCTTGTTATTATATTGATTTTCATGGTTTTGTTTATGGAATTTGTAATGCTTTAGTAATGACTTTTTTTTATCGCAAATTTGTAATGATTATCGTGACTATTTTTATCGCAAATTTGTAATGATTATCGTGACTATTTTTATCGCAAATTTTTAATGTTCGTTAATGGGGTGTGTGGGGGACGGGGGCAGGGCCAGGGGCGTGGGGGGGGGGGGGGGGGGGGGGGTGGGGGACGGGACGGGCCTGGGGCGTGGACCGGGGGGGAAGGGGGAAGGGGCCTGGGGCGTGGGGGGGATGAAAGAAAATATGGCTTAAGAATTAACTTGGAAGAATTTATATAATTAGGCAAATATACAATCAGAATTGGGCCAGTTCATAATCTGGGCCCGCTCAGAATTTAGGATTTTAATCTAATTTCCAATAATTAGATTTTAATTAGAATTTTGGGCTTATTCTGATTTTATTTAGTTTTGGGCTTTAATTCTGAAATTAGGGTTTCTTAACCTAATTTCGGATTTAACCTAAAATTGCCTATATATATATTCAGAATTTCATTTTTCTCTCTCTTCTCTCTCCAATTTTCTGACCTAATTCGGCTGCCGAATTTTCTCTCTTTCACACAAAACCGAAACTGAGATCTGGAGAGTTTTTGAGCAGAGTTTCTGAGCAAGTTCTTGAGAGGAATAATCGTGACATCGACTAGAACGGTGTTGGCGGTTTCGATTAGACGAAATCAAGGTGGACACGAGTAGAGGGAGTGCAAGAGCAATCCTTGGAGAAGGTTCACGAAATCTGGATAAGTAGGCTTCACGTACTAACTTGTACGAGGTAAAATTCTGAATAACTCTTCCTTTTTCGTGGTTTTCGAGTATGATCCAGGGTAGAATTATGTTATACATACGAAATAATTCCGCTGCAAACCTCTAAATTCGTGTGTATAATCCTACAGTGGTATCAGAGCAATTGCTTGTTAAAACCATCGAAAATTAGATTTTCAGATTTGTAGATTAGAATTTTATAATTTGAGAAATTTTAGAATTTTTGGGCTCAAGTTAGGGTTTTACACCCTAGGGGGTCCTATACCAAAGGAGGTAGAGGAACCCATTGAGTGACGATCTTTACGCATCCACATGACGTTTGATGCCACTTTTGGATTGCGAAGATTACACCCGGTTGAGACATGACCGATTTTGCAACAATAGTTACAAAATGCTACGGTGGGCTTATTTGTGGGTGTGGTACTCTTCACAAAATAGTCCGAGAGTTTATTAGGATTACTTCTCTTAGAAGTTATCGATTTTGGCATTTCATAAAGGTTATTTGATTTAAATTTAGTTTGCTTAACATTATTTTGTTTAAATTGTTTGTATGACTTGGTGAAATGTTTGGGGGACTCTTGTTGATATGAAGCTTCGGTGTAGTTTGTCACTTCATAGAAATATCCATTTGGTCCCCTTTTGAACAAACAATCGGTTCGTCCTACATTATTATGTCTAGGTTGTGAATTTTGTGTAAAATGATTGTTCCTATAATTATTATTGATACGTTTAGGTTGTTCATTTTTAGCATATTTACCTTTGTTGTAGTCATGGTACATAAAAGCATTTCCATGACTCCTTACTTTATGGTTTTCCCATTTAGATTTTTGATTTTGAGATATTGAAAGGTAGGGATTATTACCATTAATTTTCTTATGTCCTAAACCGAATTTATCATTTGGCTTTTGTCCCGTGAATGACGATTTTAAGGCATCATCCAATGAAGGGGGACTCAATGCTATCATTTTACATGCCCTCTTCAAGGACTCATTCTCAACTTTCATAGTTTGAATTTCTACTTTTAAATGAGAAATCTCACATTTCAGGGTTTTACATTCACATTTTGAAAATCCTTTAAATTCATTTATTTGAGTTTTGTATGCCAAGATGGATAGTTCAAGAGAAGCTACCTTATCCTTGAGAGCTTGGGTGGAACTTTCAAGTTTACCCTCATTTAGTTGAGAGTTACCTTCATCCCTAAGAAACTCGTCACAAGATTCGAGTTCTAGTTTGGATGCGGGAGAAAATTCTGGTCTAGGTAAAGATTTTATACCATACAGAGAGTTAGTACGTACCTCATAACTTTTGTCATGTGTCGAGCTTAGAGTGGGAGAGGAAGGTTCTGCGTCTACAATTATGGGCTGGTGGTGTGTCGAAGTTAGACCTCATTCAATACGGAGAGAGTGAATGGCTGCTTCCACTGCGCTCAAGGGATTAACTTCAGCCATTAGATCGTAAGGTACAAGTTTATCCTTAATAAATTTAAGAGATGGTTAGTACCCTGCTCTGATACCAATTGTTGGTTAATTCTAACCTAGAGGGGGGTAAATTTGGCAATCTAACTTACACTTAGTTTAGATTTAAACCTAATTTACGGTGCGGAATAAATAATAATTTAGATGATAAAGATGATACCGTACAAACACTTTGACACAAGATGTTTGTTTACGAAGTTCGGTAGGTGGTTGCTTTGTAGCTTTAACTCACCCTTTACTCGCTTAATTGACCGACTCAATTATTTGCGAGTACCTACGTCTCCGGGAATGCCTTGTGCCTCTTTTTGGCTTTCGATTGAATTCCAACTCAACTCGATTACAAGGATTTGCCTAGATCGATTTACACGCTTCTATCGATCTATAGCTTAGGCTCTTTACACTTTGTTGCACTAGCCTATTACACTTTTTCACTAATCGAGCTACAACGTGATCGGTCACGTGAGTGGGATACGATTAGTGGAGAATATCGAAAGTAGATCAACGATCTAAAGAGGTTTCTCAAGCTATCAATGGATATAGAAAATCACAGCTTAGGGTTTCTCTCTTTTAGGTTTGAAAGTTTGAAATTGAGGAAGTGGGAGAGAGAGACCCATGAAGGATTCTATTTATACTCTCTATAGAAATCCTTCAGAAAACTTGCAGTGCGTTCGAACGCATACAGTCCGTTCAGAACGCACTTGAAGTTTGCACTAGCCGTTTCAAAATAACGTGCAAGTACATCTTGGGTCCGTTCGAACGGACAATGTCCGTTCGTAACGGACTCAATTATACATAGCATTTTGCGTTCACAGGAACAAGAGTCCGTTCAACGCACTGAAAAGTGGGTGAACGGATTCCAGGTTGTCCGTTCGAACGCACATGTGTGTTCGTTCGAACGTACACATCCCTGTGACGTTTTCCGTTCACAGGAAAGATTGTCCGTTCAACGCACTCAGAAGGTGGGTGAACGGATTATAATTATCCGTTCGAACGGACATGATTGTTCGTTCGAACGTACACATCCCTGTGACACTTTCCGTTCACAGGAAAGATTGTCCGTTCAACGCACTCAGAAGGTGGGTGAACGGATTATAATTATCCGTTCGAACGGACATGATTGTTCGTTCGAACGTACACATCCCTGTGACACGTTTGGTTCTAATCAAGCTTTAAAGCTTTGATATTTAGCAAGTCCGTTCTGAACGGACTTTGAGTTCGTTCAGAACGCACTTCCTGCTTGACTGAACTCTTTGTTATTTTGAACATGATTTTACTTGAGTTCTACTAGGTTTGTACCTATGGTTTATTTGTGGCGTATCCCACTCACGGAAGGCTTCAACATCTTGAGTCTTGATGTATTCCAATGGCCTTCCTTGTGTTCTTCTTTTTTTGTTTATGTTGAGACTTCATGTCCTGATTCTTGATGTAATCCAATGAAGTCCTCCTTTACAAGTCCTCCTTCATCTTCGTATCGTACCTATGTTATCCTGCACTTTTCTGGATGTATACATTAGTAATGACAGTGTTTTGAAATAATCAAACTATCAGGAAATTTGAACCAACAAACTCCCCCTTTTGATTACTTTCAAAACACTGTCGGTTTGGAGAGTTTCACCATTTAGTTGAGAACTTTCCGTACGATCGTTTCTCCCCCATTTTGAAAGAGATCAAAAGGGCCAAGGAGACTTCAACAACGGAAGGCTCCCCCTAAATGCGAGCTCCCCCTCAAAGAATGAATTGATGAATGTATGAGCTCGTAAATATGATCAAATTCTTTTGTTTTGAATGATGACAATCTTTTCAAAATTTTAGCAGATTTTTAAGAAAATATAACAGTTTTGTGTGTGTGCGTTCCGAACGGAAAACGTAATGCGTTCGAACGCACTTGCTTCTGGACTGATAGGTTATAAAAATAAAAATCCAACATAGATGCAACAGTTTAAACTGACAATATGACCATAAAACAGTTTGTTCACAACATGGCATGACACAAAGACTCCATACACAACAAACACAATAACCACACGTTTTCACACACATGCATGTCATATAAAAATAGACACTACAACACAAGACACTTATACTACCACCGGTGATTACATCTCGTTGGGACCGGGGTAAGGGTTCGGGTCGGGATGATAGCTTGGACCGGACGCAAAGAAGTCGTCGACGTTGAAAGTTCCCGAATGGGACCTCGACGGATTTGCGGTGGGATTAGCTGGAGGAGGAGGATTGGCTTGTTCTCGAGGTTCAGGGTAGGACCCGAAACGGTTTTCAAGATGACCGTAAAGGTCGGAAAATTGACGTTCTACTCTCTCGAGCATCCTTGTCTCGGAAACTTGCATGCCCTCTCGAATTTCATTTCGAATCCCTCGTTCATGTCGCTCCATACGCTTATTCATTTCCTCTAGCAACGACGTTATGTGAGCGAACCGCCTTTCATCCCTTTCCATCGGGACGTTCGAACTTCTTACACTCTCACTCCTCTCACGTGGTCGAGCCTGGTTTGCACTGCTCTGATCGGATGGAGCTTCACTCTCCAACCAACGGGTAGGATTTGGAGGAAGGTGGAACGCTCCCTCTTCATCTGGGTGATCGATAATCCATTCATGAGCTTGTGCCGAATACCGAAACCTTTGACGCAGAAGATTTAATTTTGACGAGAGGTTGATAGGTGGTTCAGGTCGGAAATCCCAATCTTCCGCCGGTATCGAGACTCCTTGGAGGTTCAACATTCGAGCAATCAACGTTCCATAGGGTAACGACGCATTCCTAAGCTTCATGGCGCTTTCCATGTGGCTTAATATGAGATGAGGCACATGGATGGGCAGTTGGTCCTCGTACCACATGCGATATAAACACAAGATATTTCGATCTTCGAGGTTTACTCTCAATTTTTCAACTGGAGCGAGAATGTTATTACCAATTATCCAGACGAATTTTTCAGGAGCGGCCAAGTGTGACACTGCTGATTGTGATGCGTATTTATTCGTGACCACTTTCTTCATGGTTTCGAACCCTTCGATTTCAATTTTCCCCCTGCGGTCGTTGTACACCTTCTCTCCATCATCTTTGAGCCCGAACAAGTCGCACAAATTCTGCACCGAGATTACAACTTCCTCACCGAGAATAAACGAGGTTATCTTATCTGGGGCATGATCGAAAGTGGCGTTTGCATAGAATAGCCGAGTGATGATCTCATACGACCTCTCGTTGAGACGCGCAAGGTTTGCAAATCCCCATTTTTTCTCGATTTCCTCGATCTTGTTGGAAAGAATAGAACAATTTCGTGGAAACTCGTAATAGTAAGATTTTGAGAGGGGTCTCCTTACCACAACGCTATTGAAAAGGAGTCCGGCTTCCTGGTTTCGAAAGAGATAATCGTTATTCGGATTAGTGAAATCGTAATCTGCTTCCATTCGTGCGCTGTGATTAGGTCTGTTGGCTGGCGTGCCCCTCTTCATGTGAACAATCGATGGAGTCGGTGGTATTTCTTGAGCTTTCGAGCTTTCTCCTGTTCTCTTCTGATACAGGAGAAAGAGTTTTGGAAAGAGAAGATAAGGTGAAGGGTTTCAAGAGCGTAAATCGTGTCTCTTTAAGTTTCTTCGTACGAGAGGAAGAACCAAGCGTCCATTGATGAGGGTCGGTTGCATGCAGATGGAGAGTAACTACGACGAGTTCGTTCGAACGGACATTCATGTGCGTTCCAACGTACACGCTTCTGGGTAAAAGGCTCCATTGTTTGGGTTTGCGTTGTAGGTGAGAGGTTTTCGAGTTCGTTCGAACGCACTTGCAACTGTTGGGAAAGGCGCCATAATATGAAAAGCAGTCATAATCATACATTTCATCTGTTCGTTCCGAACGCACTGTTTGTTCGTACGAACGGACTTGAGTCTGGAAGGATGGTATTAGTGGACTTCATTTGTCCGTTCCGAACGCACTCTTTTGTTCGTTCGAACGGACTTGAGTCTGGAAGGATGGTGTTTGTGGACTTCATTTGTCCGTTCCAAACGCACTCTTTTGTTCGTTCGAACGGACTTGATACTGAGCTGAGACCCGGATGTATTGACCCAAACCACTGACCCTAGTTCAACAACTCTATTTGTACTTATGATTATACCATGATGCAACTACATGAGACTAGACCCAATATGCTGAATTTTAATTCTTAAGAGATAACATACCTAGCTTTAGTCGTAGATCGGAGAAAGGAGCAAATGGTAACGGTTTTGTGAAGATGTCGGCAATTTGATTTTGAGTCTCTATCCATTCGAGTTTAACATCGCCTTTTTCCACGTGATCCCGAATGAAGTGGTGACGTATGTCGATATGCTTGGTTCGTGAATGGTGGACCGGGTTTTTCGAGATGCATATTGCGCTATTGTTGTCGCACAATATGGGGATTTTACGGAAGTTCAAACCGTAGTCTCCGAGGGTTTGGTTCAACCACAGTAATTGAGCACAGCAGCTTCCTGCGGCGACATACTCGGCTTCGGCCGTCGATAAGGCTACCGAGTGTTGTTTCCGACTTGACCATGATACAAGTAAACCTCCCAAAAATTGGCATGTACCGCTAGTGCTTTTTCGATCAACTCGGGATCCGGCAAAATCCGCATCAGTGTATCCTACTAGGTTTAGGTTCCCACTATGTCCGTACCATATCCCAAGCTCAATTGTACCTTTTAAATAACGAAATATGCGTTTTACGGCCGTGTAATGTGATACCTTGGGGTTAGCTTGAAATCTAGCGCACAAGCATACGGCGAACATGATGTCGGGACGACTTGCCGTTAGATAAAGGAGGCTCCCGATCATTCCTCTATAGGACGTAATGTCGAACGATTCGCCCTCTTCATCCGCATCCAATTTTGATTCCTTTGCCATTGGAGTGTCACTCGTTTTAGTTTGGTCCAACTCGAATCTCTTTAATAATTCGCGAGTGTACTTTGATTGGTTGACGAAAATTCCTTCACTTGATTGTGTGACTTGAAGACCCAAGAAGAATTTTAACTCTCCCATCATACTCATGGCAAATTCACTGTGCATAAGAATAGAGAATTCTTCGGCAAGAGCCGCATCACTTGATCCAAAAATAATATCATCTACGTAAATTTGAACAAGTAAAATGGATACTCCCTTTTTACGTGTGAAGAGGGTGGTGTCGATTATACCTCTCACGAAACCATTTGAGGTGAGAAATGAGGATAGTCGATCGTACCATGCTCGTGGGGCTTGTTTCAATCCGTATAGGGCTTTTGAGAGTTTGCACACGTAATCGGGGAATTTAGGATCCTTAAATCCCGGTGGTTGTTCAACGTAGACTTCTTCTTCGATTTCACCATTTAGAAATGCACTCTTGACGTCCATTTGAAATAGTGTAAACCCCTCAATAGCGGCGTAAGCTAGGAGGAGTCGTATCGCTTCTAGACGAGCCACTGGAGCAAAGGTTTCTTCGAAATCGATCCCTTCTCGTTGTTTGAATCCTTGAGCGACGAGTCTCGCCTTGTTTCGTACTACGTTTCCGTGTTCATCAAGTTTATTTCGAAAGATCCATCGAGTCCCAATGATCGAACGATTCATGGGTTTTGGAACCAACATCCACACTTGATTTCTTTCAAATTGTTCCAATTCTTCTTGCATTGCGATAATCCAATCTTCGTCTAGATTGGCTTCCTTGAAGGATTTTGGTTCGGTGTGAGAAAGATATGCGCAATGAGCTACGTAGTTATGGACACGAGACCGAGTTCGTACTGAAGGAAATACAGTTTTGGATCATCGCTAAAATGGTACGTAGGACAAACGAACGTATGCTTTCGTGGGCATACGAAACAGATTAGTAAAACTGGTATAACTTTCCGTAGGAAACTCCGATTTGAATGGTTCAAATTGGGTTCGTTAGATAATGAGATTATCTAGAACTTTCATGTTGTAATATATTTCATTTGAGCGAAGTATCAGTATCGTTCTAATGAAATACCGAAAGGGTGCGACAGTTTGACATACAGTCAGTAAAACGGCCGTAACTTTTGGGTCCGAACTCCAATTGGGCTGGGCCAAATTGGGTTGGAAAGATAATTAGATTATCGACAACTTTCATAAATGTTCAAAGTCGGTTGGAACGATTTAATATTTTCGTTCTGACAGATTACTGAAAGGGTGTATGCAGTTTTCTGTTTGAAAAGGTGTATAGAAGATATACATACATTTTGGCCCATCCTTATCCTATGGAGTATATATAGGATGTTTCTCTCTCTCTCATCAGTCCAACCAGTTGAATAATTAGATTAGTTCAACTAGAAAATTAATGGAGTTAATTTAGAATTAATCCAGAAATTAAGAGACTCTAATCACTTGATGAAAGAGTGCGAAGAGATTGAGAGAGAAGGAGAAAAGAATTTTCTCCGTCTAGAGAATCGAAACGCAATCATGCAAGTTCGCCGGTGCATCGTCTAGGCAGGTGCATCCGCGACCGAGGTGCTACGACGCACGGTGGATACGGGTAGAGGAGCGACACATGTGGCTCTTCGTTGTGATCAAACCGGAGAAGTAATCGAGTAACGGGCTGTGGAATCATGCGGGCATGGAACGCACGAAGACAACCCGAGGCGTGTCGAAATGGTGGGAGACGTGCGGTATGGGACGTACGGGCTAGTCACCAACGTGACACCGAAGGAAATAGAAGGCGGCGATCAACCCTTCGTGTGCCATCAATTTGGCACTGGTATGAATCTGTCCTTCTATTCGCATCGTACCCTCGAAGTCGTGGCGTGATCTCGGGAATCGGGGAATCGGACCGGGCCTTCATTCCGCTGCGCGGGCCCGGGGTCGAGGATATTCCCCAACAGTGGTATCAGAGCGATCGCCATCGATTCGAGGGTCGAATCATAGTCGTATATTAGATATACGCACGGGTTATCAAAGTTCGTACCCGTTTGCATGATGTTACATATAGAGAAAGTCAAATTCCGTTAAAATCACAAGTGGAATTCGCTAGAGATCGATCAAAAGTTGATTGAGAGTATCTAGGAATGATCATGAAAAAGTTTCATGATTTATCGTTTTGGAAACGAGCGAAAACGGACGAAACGGCAAAATCTGCAGAAAGTTAGAATACGAAACAGTGAGTAAAACTAAGATAATTTTCAGTGGGAAACTCCAAATTGATTGGATCAAATTGGCGTAGTTAGATAATGAGATTATCTATGACTTTGATACAGAAAGTGTTTTCATTTGAACGAATTATCAGTGTCGTTTTTATGTAATACTGAAAGGGTGCGACTGTTTGACATACAGAGACTAAAACGTCCGTATATGTCACATCGAAACTCCAATTGAGTCCAATCCAATTGGGTTAGTTAGATAATAAGATTATATAGAACTTTCGTTCACGTTCAAAGTCGGTTGGAACAATTTAATATTTTTGTTTCAACAGAATACTGAAAAGGTGTCTGTAGTTTTCTGATTGAAAAGGTGTATATTGGATATACTTACCTTTTCGTTTGTTCGTATTTTACTAAAACTGGTATAACTTTCAGTAGAAATTTCCGATTTGAATGGTTCAAATTGTTTTAGTTAGATAATTAGATTATCTAGAACTTTCATGTTGTAATATATTTTATTTGAGCGAAGTATTAGTGTCGTTCTAATGAAATAACGAAAGGGTGCAGAAAAATAGTTTTTCTGCCGCCCCGGGGGCGGTTTTTGGCGCCCCGGACGCGTCCCGGGCGAGGTTTTCTCGCGCCCCGTGGCCCCTGCGTTACAACGGATGGGGCAGTCCGTTATAACGGACCCTTCTCTGGATGTTGTTTTTGTTTTCGCGATAACTTTGGCTACGAAGCTCGGAATTTTGAGTTCTTTATATCGATTTGATCGGCATCAAACATTCTAGCATATTAGATAATTAATTATTTAGAATAATTAACCTCCCTAAATAAATCATATGCATTTACAAATCTTGTGATAGTGATATAATATGATTATGTCACGAATTTAGAAACATGCAATGACATGATCCCTCATAATATTTAAGTCATGGAAATGCCTTCCATATTCACAACCACTATGATCGGTACTACGTCTCACATGGGTTAAGGCCAAAGCCGACATGGGTTATTGTAGTCATCGACGGGGTGGCAAGCGTTAAATAGGGACTGATAAGGGTTAAGGCCAAAGCCGACTTATTAGTAGTTTATTTGAACGATACGATGAGTATGGTTGTGACTTAATCGTTCAAGCCAGTAAGGGTTGAGGCCAAAGCCGACTTGATTGGAAGTTCGGGGCATAGATAGGATGCACACACGGAACTGGGATTGTATAGGATACGATCCATCACCGAAATCCTATAAAGGTTCGAGAGTCGCATTGGATGCGATTGGATATAATCCTACCTAAATAGCGAGATCCCACTCGTCTGCCAAAGCAACTTGTGGGATGATCGTAAAATATGGGTCTTGAGTGTTATGGACTTGGAGTCCCGTATCGGTATGAGGGTTATCGATTCGATAAAAATAACACATTCATATATTCATCATATAAGCATATAGATTAAGTACGTACGGTTAGGAGTTAATCTTCATCATCCGTTTAGAATTATGTTTTCAAGCAACACCAAATATATCGATGAGATCGATATGATAGATGGCTTTTGGGCCGGAATTACCGTTATTAACCTTGATAGTCAAAGAATAGTTCTTAGACTTAAAGGAACGTGTTGGACACGGAAATGGTAGATTCGGGGCTCAATGCTATGGCTTTAGAGAAAGCCGGGTTCGATAAACTTTCAGAAGGAATCGAACGATATTACGTGCCTTGTGGTGGCATGTATAGACGCATATTTCTCAAAATTGTTTTGAGAATTCGGGTGTATATGAAAGTCAAACACAACGCTCATGAAATAGTTTCAAGAGCTAGAGCGCGTTGAATGGTTCGATGCGGTTCAAAGAGTAGGTTAATTTTGAGACGCCTTATGGGTCTTGGATTAACACTCGTGTGTTGATGGTACGAGATTTGATCGTCGTGACCGAATATCATATGCATTCGATAAATAAGTCGATCCCGAAATTGCATGAGATGTGATTTAAAATTGAATTGGAGATGCTCGGAGTATCCGAGGAATCCAATGTATATAGATGCGTGGATGTCCTTGTAATTCAAAGAAGGGATCGAAAGAAATGTATGTCTAAGGGTATTTTGGGAAAATGTTTTCCAAACAGAAAGTTCGGACAAAGAGTTGTCCAAACTAATGACTCAAAGAATGGTGAAATCCGAGGAGGATTAAACCAAGAGGTTGATTGCTTCTTTTGGCATTGCCGTCTTGGCAATATAAACGAGATTCGCGTATCTAGATTACATATGATGGATTGCTAGAATCATCCGAATTAGATTCGATTGATTAATGCGATACTTATTTATTAGGCAAGATGACAATGGCATCATTCTCCAAAGGTTGGAGAAAGATCCAACGAATTATTGGAAATTACATTTAGATGTAATGTTCCGATAAGTTCCGAGGCAAGAGGAGGCTATCGGTATTTTGTTACGTTTATGGACGGTTAAAGTAGATATGAAAATATCTATTTAATGCGTGCCGAAACGGAGACTTTTGAAAGGTTCAAAGAGTTTCAAAAACGAAATACGAAATCAACTAAACAAGAAAATCAAAGATTTTCGATAGGATCGAGAAGGCAAGTATTTGAGCTAAACCTTTCGATAGGATCGAAGAGGCGATATTTGAGTTATGAATATTGATGATCATTTATGATTGTGGAATCATTTCACGATTGCCTTTATTCGGAACATTGAGATGTGTCCGAAAAGAGGAAATGAACGCATGTTGGACATGGTTCGATAAATGATAAGTCAATAGGATCTCCCAAAATGTTTTGGGGATACGCCCTTGAGACAGCGGCACTAATGAATGGTTGCATATAAGATATGGACCATAAACCTTCTAATCGGTACAAAAGACGCCATATGAGATATGGATCGGAATGGTTCCGAAGTTGTCACTTGTACAGATTTGAGGATGTGAGTGTATTTCGAAATTTGTTTCGGTTAAACTCAATCCCAAATCTGGAAATTGTTCGTTTATCCTTAAGGAAACTAAAGGGTATTAGTTCTAACGTCCCGACGAAAATGAAATTTTCGTGGCTCGAAGAGATGCCTTCTTGGAGGAGGACAAGATGCGCACAAGTTTGGAACTTGGTATCATTTATCTCTATGCGGGCTAGTGGGAGTAGAATAAATCTCGAAAGAGTTCGTGATTTGAAAATGAACATTGTACCGATGAAATTTGACATGGCTTCATCCAGAGTTGATGAACGCAAGTCGAACACACAAAGGAATTTTTCGTAGATCAAGTAGGCTATATCATAAGCCGGTAAATACGGATTTATCGAGGCTAATGATGATAGATCGAAATCATATGATGATTCGATATCCTACAAGGATGCTATGAAAAGTTGATTCCACATGACATGGTGTCATGAAATCTGAGATTCGATCCATGTAAATTATCAAGTTCAGAACTTGATTTCATTACTTTCTGGGTTAGACCCGTGAAATGTGAGTGGGTTTTTCAAGATGACGACCCGACATGGATAGGAATACGCATATATGTAAAGCGAGGCTTTTTGCGAAGAGTTTCAAGCAATTCATAGTCGGACTATGAAGAAACGTTTTCGCATGTTGCCATGCTTTCACATTCTCGAAATTCTGCTTGCCATGGTCGCATATTATGACTATGTGATGTGGCAAAATGGATGTCAAAACCGAATTTCTTGACAGAAATTTTATGAAAGGATGTGTACTTGACACAACCTTACGGTTTTGTCGATTCATAAGAATCGGGGATAAGATATGCACGCTTTAACGATCAATATGATGGATTAGAGAAAGCTTCTCGGAATTGGAATATTCGTTTTGACAAAATTATAAACTGTTATAAAATTATCGAAACGAATGGAAACTTTGTGTACACATGAAGGTTAGTGGGAGCTGCGTTATATTTCTTGTAACGACAAAGGATTTAGACGAGACCACTTATGAATTAAGCGTGAAGATCTATAGGATAGATCTAAGAAGTTCCTCGTTCTATGTTATAGCACATATATCAACATATTGTTGAAAATGGTTTTCAACATGTAAACTCCTTGGAGGAGATAAATCGAAATGTCGAATGGCAGAAATTTTCAACGGCTCGATGTGAGATATCAAGCAGCGCGAAAAGTAATAATATGATGCCTTACATTTGATGTTAGAATCTATTATATCTGTCGTGATATGTATGTGGCTATCTGTCATACAAATAAAGCGTCTAGTTCACCGTCAATAAAATTCATGGGAATCACATGAGTTTGAATGTAATTCGATTACATGAGACTAACTCTTGTGATTGTATAATGGTTATACAAATATATACATAATGGTTATGTATATTTAAAACCCATCGGGATTTGTATTGATAGAGGTGAAGTTTATCCTTGAATACTTTGCGAAAGAATTCAGGATTTATTATCTATAATGGTGTGGAGGACGTGTTGGTTATAAAGAGTTATAACAAACAAAAGTTTCCAAAGATGAAGCACGTCCAAATATGTAGCACGACTTTCGATCACAAAGTGTGTACATGTTTTGCTTAAATGAAAACACGGTTATGTGGAAATGTTCCACAAGACCAATAGTTTATGATTCTATTTACGGTGGCGAGTATATTGAGGTTATTAATCGCAAAAGGAAGTGGTATGGATCAAGGATACATGACCAAATTCTAGTAGTCACGAGTTATCGGATTTATGGTTGTTTATTGCGTGAGACGCAATAGTACAAGCCAAAAATGCCGAGGTCACAACCACTTCTAGCCAATACTCAGAAAATTTCATTTGATCCATGAAATTTTATGAAAAGATGTGATCGTAGGTATTGGAAATATTCCAATCCTGATGATGATTAACACTAGCGGGAACGTGCGGACCCGTTTACAAGACCGCTCTCTCTAGTCGCGCGTGACTGTCATGCGATGACTATGGGTATGGAGATACCTAGAGGAGGAAGAAGAGAGTAGAGTGTAGTTATCTAATACGATAGTCCTCGCAGGTTATGGGTATGGAGATACCCATAGGTAAACGTTGTATCACCCAAATACTTAGTCCATATGAATGCATTCCTTTTAAAAATTTTGTTTACTTAAATTAAATATGCATTCACCTTATATGAAAACAGTGTGCGGGTTGTGTAATATGATTGTTACATGAACCTTGATTTGAACTTGTGTGGACGTCGACATGGTTGAGGACCATGTGCAGCGAAACCGTCACACTTAAAGTGTCATTTCTAAACATCCCTAGTCGCGGATCAGCTTGCTTAAGAGAGAAGCATTTCTATTATTGGATAGACTGAACGCGTACACTAGTACGTTTGCCGAGGAGATGATTATGTTTTGCTAATCATGGGACAAGGTGCTTGTCGAATCGGGAACGTAGATATATGTTAGGTTACATATATTGGATATGACCAAAGCCGCGAGTCCATGACATGGTTTAGTCATTATAGATGGACTTGTGACGGATGGGGTTTTAGATTCTTCATACTTGAGGGGATCATTGATTGCGTTACGTGCGTAACACAATGCTTTGATATGATCTTACGCTCACCGTAACAGGGAGTTAAAAGGGTCATCATTGGGTATTGTCCGAAACACGGAATTCAATGTGAGTCTCCAAGATAGGAATTGTTTATTCCGAAAGGAAGAGATATCTCTTAGGCGCCGCTCGATGAGTCGATTAACGAAATCTCTGGCCAGAGTCAATGATATTAATGGTTAATATCGATTGAAATTTGTTAAATCAACTCGGAATCGGGGAATAAGTATAGTTAATCAAATTATAAGGATGACTATTACCATGCCTTTTGATTAACGGATATCGCAAACAAGAGAACTAGTAACCGCTATTCGAGATAGGCACAATGATCACAATCATTTTTCGTTTTAACATGGGTAGCCATGATGGAGTGACTAGATCCCGCTCATGGGCTTGTAGTGCCATGGAAACGGCCTACTGCCATCGTTAAACGAACCTACACGGTCACACAACGAGTCGTACTATGTCGGGCTTGATTGCAAGTTTTTGCACATTGCATGTGCATGGCTTTAGCGTATTTGATACGCGGGCCAGATTCTCTGATATAGTGTATATGTGATATACATGAGTACCTTTTAGGTAAATCTGAAACTGAGTGGGAGACTGAAGGAAATACAGTTTTGGATCATCGCTAAAATGGTACGTAGGACAAACGAACGTACGCGTTCGTGGGCATACGAAACAGATTAGTAAAACTGGTATAACTTTCCGTAGGAAACTCCGATTTGAATGGTTCAAATTGGGTTCGTTAGATAATGAGATTATCTAGAACTTTCATGTTGTAATATATTTCATTTGAGCGAAGTATCAGTATCGTTCTAATGAAATACCGAAAGGGTGCGACAGTTTGACATACAGTCAGTAAAACGGCCGTAACTTTTGGGTCCGAACTCCAATTGGGCTGGGCCAAATTGGGTTGGAAAGATAATTAGATTATCGACAACTTTCGTAAATGTTCAAAGTCGGTTGGAACGATTTAATATTTTCGTTCTGACAGATTACTGAAAGGGTGTATGCAGTTTTCTGTTTGAAAAGGTGTATAGAAGATATACATACCTTTTGGCCCATCCTTATCCTATGGAGTATATATAGGATGTTTCTCTCTCTCTCATCAGTCCAACCAGTTGAATAATTAGATTAGTTCAACCAGAAAATTAATGGAGTTAATTTAGAATTAATCCAGAAATTAAGAGACTCTAATCACTTGATGAAAGAGTGCGAAGAGATTGAGAGAGAAGGAGAAAAGAATTTTCTCCGTCTAGAGAATCGAAACGCAATCATGCAAGTTCGCCGGTGCATCGTCTAGGCAGGTGCATCCGCGACCGAGGTGCTACGACGCACGGTGGATACGGGTAGAGGAGCGACACATGTGGCTCTTCGTTGTGATCAAACCGGAGAAGTAATCGAGTAACGGGCTGTGGAATCATGCGGGCATGGAACGCACGAAGACAACCCGAGGCGTGTCGAAACGGTGGGAGACGTGCGGTATGGGACGTACGGGCTAGTCACCAACGTGACACCGAAGGAAATAGAAGGCGGCGATCAACCCTTCGTGTGCCATCAATTTGGCACTGGTATGAATCTGTCCTTCTATTCGCATCGTACCCTCGAAGTCGTGGCGTGATCTCGGGAATCGGGGAATCGGACCGGGCCTTCATTCCGCTGCGCGGGCCCGGGGTCGAGGATATTCCCCAACACGTACACCTTCTCGGGGATCTCCAACAACGTTTGTGAGAGGATGGTGGGGTACTTCTCGGAGAACCTCGGGGATTTGGTAAGGAGTTTCACTCTCTTCTTCCTCTTCCTCCTGTTCTTCCTCTTCTGGAGGATCATTGTTTTCTCTCTGAGGTTCATCAAGAGTTATGTCGATGTGTTGATATTCCAGCTCGGCTTGTTTTCTCGGTGATTTAGCAATTGTTTCCGTGACTTCACCTGCATTTAAGCTACCTTTCTCGGCTCCCTTGTTAGTTTCATCAAAATGTACGTGAACGGATTCACATACGACTCGTGTTGATCGTATGTAAACTCGGTATGCTTTACTTGTGCTTGAGTAACCGACAAATATTCCTTCAATGGATTTTGGATCGAGTTTGTCTCGATTACTCAATTCATCCAAGATATAGCATTTGCATCCAAATACTCTCATGTAAGAGACATTTGGATTTCCCCCATACCATAGCTCATATGGCGTCGTCTTCAAAATAGGCCTTAAGCTAACCCTATTCACCACATGACATGCGGTGTTAGTGGCTTCGGCCCAAAGGTATTTTGGAGAAGGATGCTCACTTAGCATGGTACGGGCAAGTTCAATTAACGTTCGATTTTTACGTTCAACCACACCATTTTGTTGAGGTGTGCGAGGAGCCGAAAATTCGCGTATATATCCCTTTTTATGACAAAATTCATCAAATTTTGCATTTCGAAATTCACCTCCATTGTCACTTCGAATGGTGATAATTGAGGTGCCTTTTTCATTTTCAACGAGAGTGCAAAATTTGATGAATTTGTCACACGTTTCACTTTTATGAAGTAAATAATGTATCCATGTGAAACGTGAATAATCATCCACAATAACAAAAATATACCTTTTATTACCTATGCTTGTAACGCTCATTGGTCCGCAAAGATCAAGATGGATGAGTTGAAGAGGTCGATTCGTGGTGACCATGTTCTTTGATTTAAACCCGGACGATCTAGTGTGCTTACTTTTTTCACACGCATCGCATAATCCTTCTAGTTCAAGTTTATGTGAGGGAAGTCCTCTAACTAATTGCTTTTTGGACAACCTATGTATAGTTTTCATGCAAATGTGACCTAACCGTCTATGCCATAATCGAGATACTGATTCTGATACAGTGAGACAATGGATTCCCGGCACGAATGATTCGAAATCAAAGTAGTAGAGATTTTCGTGTCGGGTTCCTTTGCATACTGTGGTATTGTCTTTCATTCGATCAATCAAGCATGAGAGTTGATCGAATTTCACACAATATCCGGCATCACATAATTGGCTTATGCTAATTAAATTATGTTTAAGTCCAGTTACAAGATAGACATTCTCTAAAGTCCAATTTGAGGTACCTATTGAACCGATACCGATAATTTTACCTTTTTGATTTCCTCCGAAGGTAACGTCTCCTCCCTTGAACGGTTCGAGAGATTTGAACATCTCTCGATCCCAAGTCATATGTCTAGAGCAACCACTATCTAGACACCATTTTGATGACTTTGTTCTGGAAGTTAGGCTCATCTATAAGAAATTCATATTAGTTAAAACATAAAGAAATTGAAATTGACTAATATGAATTCTTACTAACTATACTCCCCCTAAATATTTGGCTTATGGTATGGTATACTAGGGAGTATAGTGTCTCAAGTTAGGGTTTTACACCCTAGGGGGTCCTATACCAAAGGAGGTAGAGGAACCCATTGAGTGACGATCTTTACGCATCCACATGACGTTTGATGCCACTTTTGGATTGCGAAGATTACACCCGGTTGAGACATGACCGATTTTGCAACAATAGTTACAAAATGCTACGGTGGGCTTATTTGTGGGTGTGGTACTCTTCACAAAATAGTCCGAGAGTTTATTAGGATTACTTCTCTTAGAAGTTATCGATTTTGGCATTTGATAAAGGTTATTTGATTTAAATTTAGTTTGCTTAACAATATTTTGTTTAAATTGTTTGTATGACTTGGTGAAATGTTTGGGGGACTCTTGTTGATATGAAGCTTCGGTGTAGTTTGTCACTTCATAGAAATATCCATTTGGTCCCCTTTTGAACAAACAATCGGTTCGTCCTACATTATTATGTCTAGGTTGTGAATTTTGTGTAAAATGATTGTTCCTATAATTATTATTGACACGTTTAGGTTGTTCATTTTTAGCATATTTACCTTTGTTGTAGTCATGGTACATAAAAGCATTTCCATGACTCCTTACTTTATGGTTTTCCCATTTAGATTTTTGATTTTGAGATATTGAAAGGTAGGGATTATTACCATTAATTTTCTTATGTCCTAAACCGAATTTATCATTTGGCTTTTGTCCCGTGAATGACGATTTTAAGGCATCATCCAATGAAGGGGGACTCAATGCTATCATTTTACATGCCCTCTTCAAGGACTCATTCTCAACTTTCATAGTTTGAATTTCTACTTTTAAATGAGAAATCTCACATTTCAGGGTTTTACATTCACATTTTGAAAATCCTTTAAATTCATTTATTTGAGTTTTGTATGCCAAGATGGATAGTTCAAGAGAAGCTACCTTATCCTTGAGAGCTTGGGTGGAACTTTCAAGTTTACCCTCATTTAGTTGAGAGTTACCTTCATCCCTAAGAAACTCGTCACAAGATTCGAGTTCTAGTTTGGATGCGGGAGAAAATTCTGGTCTAGGTAAAGATTTTATACCATACAGAGAGTTAGTACGTACCTCATAACTTTTGTCATGTGTCGAGCTTAGAGTGGGAGAGGAAGGTTCTGCGTCTACAATTATGGGCTGGTGGTGTGTCGAAGTTAGACCTCATTCAATACGGAGAGAGTGAATGGCTGCTTCCACTGCGCTCAAGGGATTAACTTCAGCCATTAGATCGTAAGGTACAAGTTTATCCTTAATAAATTTAAGAGATGGTTAGTACCCTGCTCTGATACCAATTGTTGGTTAATTCTAACCTAGAGGGGGGTAAATTTGGCAATCTAACTTACACTTAGTTTAGATTTAAACCTAATTTACGGTGCGGAATAAATAATAATTTAGATGATAAAGATGATACCGTACAAACACTTTGACACAAGATGTTTGTTTACGAAGTTCGGTAGGTGGTTGCTTTGTAGCTTTAACTCACCCTTTACTCGCTTAATTGACCGACTCAATTATTTGCGAGTACCTACGTCTCCGGGAATGCCTTGTGCCTCTTTTTGGCTTTCGATTGAATTCCAACTCAACCCGATTACAAGGATTTGCCTAGATCGATTTACACGCTTCTATCGATCTATAGCTTAGGCTCTTTATACTTTGTTGCACTAGCCTATTACACTTTTTCACTAATCGAGCTACAACGTGATCGGTCACGTGAGTGGGATACGATTAGTGGAGAATATCGAAAGTAGATCAACGATCTAAAGAGGTTTCTCAAGCTATCAATGGATATAGAAAATCACAGCTTAGGGTTTCTCTCTTTTAGGTTTGAAAGTTTGAAATTGAGGAAGTGGGAGAGAGAGACCCATGAAGGATTCTATTTATACTCTCTATAGAAATCCTTCAGAAAACTTGCAGTGCGTTCGAACGCATACAGTCCGTTCAGAACGCACTTGAAGTTTGCACTAGCCGTTTCAAAATAACGTGCAAGTACATCTTGGGTCCGTTCGAACGGACAATGTCCGTTCGTAACGGACTCAATTATACATAGCATTTTGCGTTCACAGGAACAAGAGTCCGTTCAACGCACTGAAAAGTGGGTGAACGGATTCCAGGTTGTCCGTTCGAACGCACATGTGTGTTCGTTCGAACGTACACATCCCTGTGACGTTTTCCGTTCACAGGAAAGATTGTCCGTTCAACGCACTCAGAAGGTGGGTGAACGGATTATAATTATCCGTTCGAACGGACATGATTGTTCGTTCGAACGTACACATCCCTGTGACACTTTTCGTTCACAGGAAAGATTGTCCGTTCAACGCACTCAGAAGGTGGGTGAACGGATTATAATTATCCGTTCGAACGGACATGATTGTTCGTTCGAACGTACACATCCCTGTGACACGTTTGGTTCTAATCAAGCTTTAAAGCTTTGATATTTAGCAAGTCCGTTCTGAACGGACTTTGAGTTCGTTCAGAACGCACTTCCTGCTTGACTGAACTCTTTGTTATTTTGAACATGATTTTACTTGAGTTCTACTAGGTTTGTACCTATGGTTTATTTGTGGCGTATCCCACTCACGGAAGGCTTCAACATCTTGAGTCTTGATGTATTCCAATGGCCTTCCTTGTGTTCTTCTTTTCTTGTTTATGTTGAGACTTCATGTCCTGATTCTTGATGTAATCCAATGAAGTCCTCCTTTACAAGTCCTCCTTCATCTTCGTATCGTACCTATGTTATCCTGCACTTTTCTGGATGTATACATTAGTAATGACAGTGTTTTGAAATAATCAAACTATCAGGAAATTTGAACCCACAGGTTCAAATGGGTTTATTTGGTTATTGGGTTAATGGGTTATTGGGTTCAAATAATGGGTTATTGAATTTATTTGTTTGTTATTGGATATGTAATATTATAATTTAAATTTGGCCACGTCAGCAGTACAATCATCAAAAAATTGCCAAGTCATCACAGCCACGTCATCACTTAACTGCTGACTGGGCACTTAACTGATGGAGGGGGCAAAAGTGAGCAAAAATGAGAGTTTAGGGAGCAAAATGAACAAAATTAGAGTTTGGGGGGCAAGTTGCAATTTTTCGAACACTTCAGGAGGCAAAAGTGAGCTTTTTTCTAATTCTTTTCCTTTTCCATTCCCTAGCACGTGTCTTTGTCTATCCAGTATAATCCCTCCACGTTACCTACAATCACCTGAGATCTATCAAGGGGATCTCCAATTATGGCCCGACTCCTCGTCTACATAGCTTTTTGAAAGGGTCACCAGTCACCACCTAATGGATGGGGCACGGCTCCTTTTTTAATCAACACGTGTAGGCGGTGCATCCGTGACCGAGGTGCTACGACTCACGGTCAATATGGATTGAGTAGTTCGCACTTTGTGACTCTTCGTTTGTGATCAAATCGGAAAAGTAAAGGAACAAAACGCTGTGGAAGCGTGTGGAAATGAGACGCACGAAGACAATCGGAGACGTGTCAAGACGGTAGGAGACGTGTGGTATGGGACGCACTGGCTTGTCACCAACGTGATACCGAAGAAGAGAAAGATGTGAGCGATCAACCCATCGTGCGTGTAATCAATTTCACGCTGGTAATTGTCTATCTACTTTGCATCGTATCCTCGAAGTCGAGGCGTGATCTCGAGTTATGGGAACCGGACCGGGTCTACATATCCGCTGCGCGGGTCCGGGATCGGGAGAAATCCCTACAACTTCAGTAGGTGGTCTCTCCACTATTAGCAAGAAAGGATTTTTCGTTTCAAATATATACTGCATATTAAAGTTTAATGAAAGCAACTCTCACTTGACACGTGGCAGTAGAAAAGAATTTTTTTTATGGCCCAATTCATTGTGTTAAATATAATCTTTTACATGACTCTAATGAAAAAGTATAAAATATGTGGCATGCACATGCAGGAGCGGATCCAGGATCTATATATAGGGTGGGCCGGATTTTATAGGGGGGCCAAAATTAAAAAAAAAATCAAAATATGTGACCTGAGGGTCTTGAACTCAAGAACTCTCATCTCCAAAACAACAATTTGACCACTAGACTGCACTAATCTTTGTGAAATACTTACAAATTTATTATATTTATCACTTCTCAATAGAACAAAATCGTCTTATTTTTTCGCTAATACATCGCCCCCCCCCCCCCCACCCCGAGATCCGCCAATGTGCACATGCATATGATATAAATAATTCACATGTATTTTCGTCTAATAAAAACAATCTGCACACCAGTACGTAATATAATTTGTGTATATATTTACATATCTTGAAAGTCTAATATATTGTATGTATGTATGTATGTATTAGTTTTTTTGGTCAGAGGTATTGTATGTATCGACACCCATCGAACAACATATTCTGGAAGCCCGACCGGTTCCGATTATGGGATATTTCCGTATTAAATCATTCAAGTTCAAATTCCGGATAAATCATTCGCCGGGTCGTTCGACCATTGGGTCAATCATGTTTGTAACTGACCATAATAATTGTATATGCAAGTAGGAAATACAAAAATAAAAAACATATAAGCACGTCATTGAATAAATCATATAATAGTAAAATTCAGCAAAAACATTTTTTTAGCTAAGTACGCAAAGTTTGAAGTGTATCCAATAATGTCTATAATGTCACAACGTCATTTTCCTAACTACAAAGACGACATTCAATTTATTTTCTAGAATTTCTTCAACTCATGTCACAAAAAAATTAAATAAAAATATAAGTATATAGGGTCTCTATTTTTTTTTTTTTTTTGTGGAGAGAATATTTTTTCTCACCTATCTACGAAAATTGGTAGAAACAATTATAATTTTCTGTAATCTCTCGACCTTTCAGCGTCATATCTCAAATTTTCAATTTTTTTGATTTATTTTAGTGAATATGAAACATATTGTGTCTTCCTATAAAATATTTCCTAAATTTATTTGCAAATTTACATATAAATCTTGAAATTTCATAGTTTAATTATATCAACCTAAATATAAAAACTATAAATCCAGTAATTTCACTTTCGTAAATCCAAACATTTGAATTTAAATCATAGCCCAATTAATTTACTTGATATAATTTCTAATACGGTCATCCAAACATGTCCTAATTGGAATTAGTTCTGACTAGATGGTTTCCCAAACTTTTGTCTCACCCCTTCACCTTTCTCTGTTATCGGATCCTTCTCGGCTCCAAATTATAAATGAACCCATTTTGTTTTTTTAATATATTGAGGGAGGGCAACCTTCTTAAAAAAACCGGAATGAGATACATCTCAATGTTATTAATTAATTGATCGATTGCGGGCTTAATTGGGCTATGATTTAAATCTTGATTTCTATTAGAATAATAACACATCATTTCAAGATTATCTCTGCATAATATCAAAATAATGTTTGTACTCTTGCATGAAAAGAAACCATTAACTAGAAACGAGATTAACTGTAATTAAGTTATTATGTTCATTGAACTAAGTTAGATACTTGAACCTATCAATTATGTTCATTGAACTACCTATCAAAATTCATTGAACTGAGTTATTATGTTCATTGAACTCTCAGTTGATGCATATCCTAATTTCTTATATAAGGAACCAAACCATAATGCATATCCATTCCAACCAAACTAGAATCTTACCCTCTTCCATTTTTCCATCTATCAAAGAATTCTTCATTTTCTATCTCCATCTCTTTTTTTCTTGTGTGAAATAGGCTTTGCCTAATTTCATCTATATGAAATTTACCTCCTTCCATAAAAATGAACTTATATTTGGTGATGAAAAGAGCTCTAAGCTTTTCATGCTTCATTGGACATGATAAGCACAAATTCAGAATGAATGGACCAGGAAATGTTCTAAGAATTATCAGGTAGAAAATTGCGGCTTTCGAATTTTCTTATATACGGTTCAACATATGTTTTAGATTTTTCAATTAATTATTAGTTATACGATATACACTTACAAAATGGAATCGCATTAATTTTAAAATTGATTTTTACATTGCCGCAAAAATTGTTCTCGAGAGTTGGATGATCTGAAGTCGAGAAAACAATCAGTAAATCACGATCATCTAATTCTATACAAAAATATTCATTTATTTAGTACCTCGCATTCAATGATTAACTTGATATAATGATGTCGCATTTCACGGGTAATTTTGAGGTTGTTTGTTTATATATGAGAAATCGAGTAGTTATGATACATATATCAGGTGGTTTTATAAGACGGCTGCTCTCGCGAGCTATGTTATCGTTGTGATAAAAATAATATAAAGGCAATCTATTTAGATAATTTATACATATACATTTATTTATTTTGTACTTATCATTGTGTAATTGATGCGTATAAATTTTTTTGGCAGGCTGAGAGGACAAAAAAAGGCAAGAGAAGGCATACATCGAACGGTTGGGAGCTGTGGATGAGGGCATCGTTAATGCAGCTCTCGATAATTCCCCAAGTTCTATTTTCGAAATTCGAATCAATTACCACCTTTAATCTATATGCTTTTATCTTAAAAACTCTCTCCTCTTCTTCTTGTTCTTCTTTTTGCTTTTCCTTTTCCTCTTCCATTTTTCTTTTTTATTTCTTTCAAAATTGAGAAAAAGAAACTCAATATAGGGTTTAGAGGAAGAGGAAAAAAAGGAAAATGAGCCCAACGGTCTAATCTTCAGTAAATATGATATTCTTACCGCCAATATAATTTAAGACATTTAGTTTATATTTTTATCTTAAATGAGAATTTATTGGAATGACCTTTAAACGGAATGTATCAGATATATTAACTACAAACAATCCGATTATATCTACCAATTACGAGTAATGAATCCGCCGTTACTACATTAAAACGGATTAGGTTCGATTATATTAACATCCTTCTAGCAATTCCAATTTCCATATATTTTGTTGTAATTACTAAACTGTAATATACAATTTAATTACACAAAAACAAACAAGATTATAAACGAAATGGAGAGTTGTAAGTCCGCAATTATTTTTCTATCAAATATCCCTTAATTAATTAAATATATCCTATATTCATCAATTTATCCTTAACAATCTATCAAA
Source organism: Luzula sylvatica (assembly GCA_946800325.1). NCBI lineage: Eukaryota > Viridiplantae > Streptophyta > Magnoliopsida > Poales > Juncaceae > Luzula > Luzula sylvatica. The sequence goes on along the minus strand of OX326961.1, from coordinate 39,879,294 downwards.
CTCAAAACCTAAAATATCCTTAAAAAGGAGAAGAATGTCTAGAACATTGAGAACGAGCATACGTTCCAAGTGCTCCCGAGGGGAAGAACTTAATAGAAGAGAAAGGAGTGCCTGATAAAAGTGGCAAGGCTGGACACTCACGCCATCCGTGAGTACTTATCATTGTGTTTGAGTACTAGGGCATTCTGCTTTTTGAGTTTGTGTTTGTGTTTTTATTTGTTTTGGTGTTTTGCACTTGTTTATGTTCGTGCTTGTAAATTACTATTTTGTGTTTGTGTTTGCGTTTGCGTATGCGTTTGTGTTTAATTACTATTTTGTGTTTGCGTTTGCGTATGCGTTTGTGTTTGCGTTTGTGCTTGTAATTACGCTCTTGAGTTTGTAATGGACCCTCCCAATTAGCAGTGACACACTCAAGATAAATATGTTTCCTATTTTAGAACTACTCATGCATTGGCAATAAAGACTTGTTGTAAGCTCATTATGAAAAAGAAAATCTCTTATTTCCATGGATATAACTTCATTTTTTCCTTGAGTGATTTTATGGTAGAACTTTTTCAAAAAAATATTTTGAGAATTAGTAATTATTTTGAAAACGTGTCAATTAAATTAGTTTCTTTTTCAAACATTACATTAATTATTATTTAAACTAGAGAATTGAAAAATATCAAAATATCATTGTTAATTTGTATAAGAATTGAAAAAAAGATCCTACCATAGAGTCGCCGTTTTTCCTTACACTCATAAATCTGTCCCTGAAAAAGAAAGCAAGTAGAAGATAAATAACTTACAATTAACATATAGAACGAATCAGTCACTGGGAGGATAAAATCCAATAACAGTCATTTCACCGTCTACAGATACGGACTGCCCCGTAACATAAGAAGATGTAGGCAAACAAAAATATGCCACGAGCGAAGCCACCTCCTCCGGCTCTCCCACTCTGCGAAGGCTACTATCCTCTCCTAAAAAATATTCATAAAGGTTTTAGGGTTTTAGAGAATATAATATCCCAATTTTAGGATTTATCACTAACTAGAAAATATCCCGGAGAGAAGAAAATAAAAAACATAGTTGATCATTCATTTCTATGTATAGTTAGTGGTGTGTCGAATTTGTATTTTTTTAATAAAAATCTGTGATTTTTTTGTTAAAGAATCAGCAAAATACTAAAATCTGCAAAACTTGAATTTTTAGAAAAACTAAATAAATTCATTTTATAAAAAACCAAGTAAAATTGATTGAATTAGAGATGGGTAAACGTACCTTTTGATTATTTTTCAATTGAGAATAAAATTAGTGTGGAGAAAGAGGATTCGGCGGAGAAATCTTCAGGGAGAGGGAGACTGTTTCACAGGAGGTTGCAAAGAGTACTTTACAGTGAGGCAACGAGAAAGAAACCTTCACAGTTAAAGGCACAGATAAAGACGTTCAAGGGCGAGAAAATAGGGACTACATGAAAATATCAATCCATGGAGATGTTCATTATTATTGAAATGGAGAGATTTAAAAAAAAAAAAATCAAATAATAAAAGATAATATCCAAATTGTCTTTTTGCTAAAAGGGACTACAGGAGAAACACCCTATAAAAATAAGGAAAATTATCCGATGCTGACTGGGCTGGCTGTCCAGATGATCGCCGGTCTACTACCGGGTACGGGGTTTTCTTGGGTCAAAATCTGATCTCATGGTCTGCTAAGAAACAACCTACTGTTGCTCGCTCGAGTATAGAAGCAGAATACAAGGCGTTAGCTCTTGCTACTTCTGAATCCATGTGGTTACAATACGTTCTTCATGAGCTATATATTCCCTGTTCTTCATCTCCAACCCTCTATTGCGACAACATAGGTGCAACCTACCTTGCTTCGAATCCTATCTTCCATGCCAGAACCAAACATATAGAGATAGATTATCACTTTGTTCGTGAGAGAGTTGCCTCTAAATCTCTGGTGGTAAAATTTCTATGTTCTGCAGATCAAATAGCTGATATTTTTACCAAAGGATTATCCGCACAACGCTTTCGGTACCTTCGTTCCAAGCTCAGAGTGTCACGGTCCCCTCTTTCGCTTGAGGGGGAGTGTTGAGAGAGATGGTCCAGTCTTTCAGACAGTTACAACTGTCTCGTGAGTACTGGGCTTTATTATGTGTATTTGGGCTGAGTTATTAATCAATGGCTGTGATGTATTATCCATAAAATCAACGGATCTCCTCTAAAGCAGTAAATTAGTTATCAAACTATACGCGTGGATATCACACAATGATCACATCTCTCTAAGTGGATAAATCCACTTTCTTAGTAGTACAAGTGTCAGCATGTTATTGAGTTGTAATTAGCAAATGATTATTGTACAAGTGTCATTGTATAATTGGTTTAGGATAATAGTTAGTTAATCCTAATCTCTATTTAAAGGATCTGTAATCAGTTGTAAATCAATTAATGAACAAGAAAATATTTTAAGCAATTTACTCTCTTCTCTCTCTTAAACTAATTACTGTTAAACAATCTTAATTGCACTTCAATTTGAGATTCAATCAATTAACACATCTTAATGTTACTAATTGATCGATAGGGGGGCTAATTCAGCTATGATTTATACCTTGATTTGGATTACACGTCATTTCAAATGTACCCCCTCTATAATATCAAAATAACGCATGTACTCGTGCAGGAAAAGAAACCATTAATTAGAGACGAGATTAGCTGTAACTAAGTTATTATGTTCATTGAACTAAATTAGATACTTGAGCCTATCAAAATTCATTGAACTAAGTTATTATGTTCATTGAACTATCTATCAAAATTCACTGAACTGAGTTATTATGTTCATTGAACTATCTATCAAAATTCATTTAACTGAGTTATTATGTTCATTGAACTCTTAGTAGATGCATACCCTAATTTCTTATATAAGAATCCAAATCATAATGCACATCCATGCCAACCAAATCAGAATCTTACTGTCTTTTAGTTTTCCATCTGTCAAATAGTTCTCATTTTCTATATCCATCTCTCTTTTTCTTGTGTGAAACAGGCTTTTCCTATCTTCATCCATATGAAAGTTACATTTTACCATAAAATTGACCTAATATTTGGTGATGAAAATCACTCTAAGCTTTTCATGCTTCAGTGAAGATGAAAAGCACAATTTCAGAATGAATGGACCAGGAAAATTTCTACGAACTATCAGGTAGAACTTTGCCGTTTTCGACTTTCTTATTATATGATTTTGACATGCATTTTCGATTTTGAAATTAATCATTAGTTATATGACACGCTTTTACAAAATAAAATCATTAATTGCAAAATTGATTTTTACATTGCCGCAAAAGTTGTTCTCGAGAGTTGAATGATCTGAAGTTGAGAGAATGGTCCGTAAATCGCGATGATCTAAATTCTATACACAAAAAGTTTCTTTATTTACTATATCGCATTCATGATATATCGCTGTCACATTTTACGAGTAATTATGAGCTTGTTTGTTTATTTATGTGAAATCGAACAGCTGGTTTATATAATCAAACGAGGTCCTTTCTCCAGCCTCCATGAGTCATGGGGCGGACAAATGTTTGCTCTCGCGTGCTGTATTATCATTGTGATATAAACGATATAAATGCAGTCTATTAATATAATTTATACACATAAATTTATTTATTTTGTAGTTATCATTGTGTAAATGATGCGTATACAATTTTTTGGCAGGCTGAAAGGACGAAAAAATATAAGAGATGCCACGCGGAGAATGGTTGGGACCCGTGGACAAGGGCATTATGCTTCTTGATCTGACAGAGGTTCTCAAAAATCCTCCTCTCGAACATTGAGAACAAACAAACGTTCCAAGTGCTCCCGAGGAGAAGAATCTAATGAAAGAGAAAGGAGTGCCTGATGAAAATGGCAAGGCAGGGCACTCACGCCAGCTGCGAGTACTTGTCATTTAGTACTAGGGCATTGTGCTTTTTGAGTTTGTGTTTGCGTTTCTATTTGTGTTGGTGTTTTCCGCTTGTTTGTGTTTGTGCTTGTAAATTAGTATTTTGAGTTTGCGATTGCGTTTGTGCTTGTAAATTATTTGTTGAAGTTTGTAACGGACACTCCCAATTAGTAGAGTGACACACTCTAGATAAATATGTTGGTGATTCTATGGTAAGATCTTTTTCTTATGATAGATTTTTTTAAGATCCTACCATAGAATCACCCATGTTTGCTATTTTAGAACTACTCATGCATTGGTAATAAGGACTTGTTGTAAGCTCATTATGAAAAATTAAATCTCTTATTTCCATGGATATAACTTCATTTATTCATTAACGCTCATCAATCCGTCCACGAAAAAAAGAAAGCAAGAAGAAGATAAATAACTTACAATAAGTAGACGCAACGAATTAGTCACTAGAAGGATAGAATGCATTAACAGTCATTCCACCGTCTACAGATACCGTTTGCCCTGTAACATAAGAAGCTGCGGGCAAGCAAAAATACGCCACGAGCGAGGCCACCTCCTCTGGCTCTCCCACTCTGCGAAGCGGGGTCCGCGCTACCATCCTCTCCTCAAATTCCTTGTTCTCTAACAAAGGTTTGACGAGAGAAGTGCGGATATACCAAGGAGCCACGCAATTTGCTCGTATCTTATCCTTTGCCCACTCGCACGCCAGATTCTTCGTCAATTGGTTTATCGCAGCTTTGGTTGCAGCGTAAATTGTGCCGGTAGAAATGGCCACCTGGCCAGCAACAGAAGATATGAAGACAATACTGCCGGATCCGGATGCTTTGAGGAGAGGATGTGCCAGCTGGCATGTATGGTATGCGGATTCCAGATTTGTGCTCATCAGGAAGGAATATTCCTCTGATGAGTATTCCACTGTGGGCTTCCTTATGTTTGTGCCCACGTTGTTAATCTGTGGATAAATTGATAAGTTAGCTCTCGTGGGCATATGAACAAACAGTTGAAGTGCAAGAAGAAAACTATGAGTCTACCAGAATGTTGAACTTCCCGTTAAAGAGGGAGGAGACTTCATTCATCAATTGCTCACGCTGATCAGACACGGACAAGTCACTAACAGAACCAGTGACGCTAAACCCTTCGCCCTCCCATTTCTTCAAGCAATCGTTTAGTTCCCCTTCTTTTCTAGAACAAGTATGCACCTTTGCTCCTAGAGCCGCCAGTTCTTCCACCACCGCATGCCTATTCAATCAGAAAATTGCCGAGATTAAATAATCCATTATTTTTGTAGCTCAATTGTGCAAGGAGGAGAAAGAGAAGAAAAGGGCGTTGAGGGAATTACCCGATTCCGCGGGTACCGCCGGTAACGAGAGCAGTCATGCCCTCCAGTGACCATCTCGCTCTCGTCTTCCTCCCACTATCACTGCTGCTTCTGTCCATTTCTGCGAAATTGTTCTGCAATTACTCCGGGTCCAATCGATAGTTCCTCTATACAAATAAATGGGTTGTAATAAAATGATAATATGTTTTATATCCCACAAGAAGGCCCATGTATATTCGAGTCCCTTCCTAATATACATGGCTAATATAATCCAATATAGTTCAGATGAAAATTATAACAGAGGCTTTGACTATTCTGATGAGGGCCCTTTTGATCTATTAGACTATGAACCACCGAAATAGTGATTTTGCCTACTTTTACTTTGTGATTCTCTTTCCTCCGATACCTAGCAAGTATCCCTCCCTAGCAAGTATTCATCTCTCTCTCTCCGAAGAAATATGTATTTGTGATATTCGATTTTGTCGACTAGAGAATAAAATATAATTAAAGTTGATAGTAACTATCCACTTAACTAGGTCATCACTTTTTAACGTTAGCAAAAATTAATTGATTTACCATCGTTTTGATAGTTCAAGCGAATGATATCTAGTCTCACTTTTTAGAGGTGCATGATTCGAATCATACGTACAACTGACCAACGAATTAAAATTCAATTTGATATTGATATTAATTAGGTATATAGAGTAAACCATTAAAATTATCTATCTATTTATCCTTTCTAGATCGTTTAGAACCATCGACCCCCTCTAGATATTTTCCTATTAACGAGTTTCTGCCTTATTGTTCGAATTTTTTTCGTTCGCTTGCAGAATTCTAAAAATTATTATATTATATTTCATATACTTACTTGACCTTTTAACATCAATTACAAATTTATATATTATATTAATAATTATTTCAAGTATTTTAAAAACAAAAAATAATCATATATATTGTACAGTTCCTAACCAGTAACCATAAAAATAAGGGACGCACACGCACTACAGTAAATTGTTTAAACCAAAAATAAATTAGGAATTTTTGGAGAAATTCCGGTAATTTAACTATAAATATAATATAATTTTCATTTTCATTTTCAAAAAAATTAAGGCAGATTCTTTTCTTACTTAAACAGTCATTTTCAGATCTAACTAAAAATATGCCAATGCATATCGCACACACATTAATTCAGATTCAAAACTTAAGGATTATATCTTTGGTCCTCGACAATTTTGCCAAAATATCCGGTTTAATTATCAACAAAATGAAGAGCTCTTTTATTCCAATTGCTACGCCAACCGAGTTGCATGGCATAATCGCGCATATCTTACAATGTCCAAAACGAGAATTACTAAAGAAATACCTCGGATTACCTCTTTCAATAGAGAGCCTATCCGTGTATGTTTGCTCCCCATAATTAGACGCTTACAATCGAGATTAGCCACTTGAAAAGACACAATTCTCTCAACCGGGGGCAGACTGGTCCTAGCGAAGGCGGTTCTGGCCGCAACTCCCATATAACGTATGCAAGCCATGTTATTGCCGAAATGGCTAACCGATCAAATCGAGGGGGCTGTTGCGAACTTTTCTATGGAGGGGTGACATAATTTGCAAATCGGACCACTATTTGGTCGAGTGGGAGAACGTCTTTTTATCGAAAAAACACGGCGCCCTGGGTATTCATCATCTGAACGTCCATAATAAGGCTCTACTCCTGAAATCTCTCAGACAACATTGCCACAAAACCCTCATCTCTGTGGGCGACGACCTTGTTAATCATGCAAATGACATAAAACTCTGTGGTTATCCAATTTGAAGAAAGGCCAAAAGGAACACAACCCGCATTGGAGTACTCTATAACTGGCGATTTTATGGAGAATTTGGAAAGAAAAGAACCGCCCAATTTTCTCTTCAAAGGCCCTATTGATCCAGAGCCTAACGACACTAATCTTAGGGGACTTCAGCAGTTGGTCTCTCCACTATTAGCAAGAAAGAATTTTTTGTTTCAAATATATACTGTATATTAAAATTTAATGAAAGCAACTCTCACTTGACACGTGGCAGGAGAAATTTTTTTTTTTATGGCCCAATTCGTTGTGTTAAATATAATCTTTTACATGACTATAATGTAAAAGTATAAAGTATGTGACATGCACATGCATATGATATAAATAATTCACATGTATTTTTGTCTTATAAAAACAATCTCCACACCAGTACGTAATATAATTTGCGCATATATTTACATATCTTGAAAGTATAATATATTGTATGTATGTATTAGTTTTTTTGGTCAGATGTATTGTATGTATCGACACCCATCGAACAACATATTCTGGAAGCCCGACAGGTTCCGATTATGGGGTCTTTCCATATTAAATCATTCAAGTTCAAATTCCGGATAAATCATTCGCCGAGTCGTTCGACCATTGGGTCAATCATGTTTGTAACTGCCCATAATAATTGTATATGCAAGTAGGAAATAAAAAAATAAAAAACACATAAACACTTCATTGAATAAATTATATAATAGTAAAATTCAAAGAAAACATTTTTTTAGCTAAGTACGCAAAGTTTGAAGTGTATCCAATAATGTATGTATTGTCACAACGTCATTTTCCTAACTACAAAGACGACATTCAATTTATTTTCTAGAATTTCTTCAACTCATGTCACAAAAAAATTAAATAAAAATATAACTATATATGGTCTCTATTTTTTTTTTTTTTGAGAGAGAATATTTTTTCTCACCTATCTACGAAGATTGGTAGAAACAATTATAATTTTCAGTAATCTCTCGACCTTTCAGCGTCATATCTCAAATTTTCAAAATTTTTAGTCTATTTTAATGAATATGAAACATATTGTGTCTTCTTATAAAACTTTCTCTAAATTTATTTGCAAATTTACATACAAATCTTGAAATTTCATAGTTTAATTACATCAAACCAAACATAAAAACTATAAATCCAGTAGTTTTACTTTCGTGAATCCAAATATTTGAATTTGAAATGCATTTCCGAGTAGTCAATTTACGAAAAATTAATTTACTTGATGTAATTTCTAATACAGTTATCCAAACATGTCCTAATTGGAATAGTCATGACTAGATGGTTTCGAGACTTTTGTCTCACCCCTTCACCTTTCTCTGTTATCCGATCCTTCTCGGCTCCAAATTATAAATGAACCAACCCATTTTGTTTTTTTAATATATTGAGGGAGGGCAACCTTCTTAAAAAAAACCGGAATGAGATACATCTCCATGTTATTAATAAATTGATCGATAGCGGGCCTAATTGGGCTATGATTTAAATCTTGATTTCTATTAGAATAATAACACATCATTTCAAGATTATCCCTGCATAATATCAAAACAATGTTTGTACTCCTGCATGAAAAGAAACCATCAACTAGAAACGAGATTAACTATAATTAAGTTATTTTTTTTTGAATGAACAACGTAATTACGTTGTTCGGATTTATATTAATAACGTTATAATAATTACAGGTATGGAGCTCCAGCCCGTAGGGCCGTTACTACCGTTTCCTAATCTCTAACTTCTTAACTACCCTATCTTGATTTTTAGGTCAAGTTTAACCTAAAGTAGTCCAATTCCTTGCCTCTGTCATTGCGTTGTTGAAGGTGGTCGCATTTGGCATTCTCTTGCTTGTGAAGATGGCTAGGTTCCTACGTTTCCATATGTGCCAGATACAAGCCATGAACGTTTTGTCCCATAATGATCGAAGATTTTGCGGGAATTTATTTTTGTTGGAGAGCCACATAGATTTTAGGTCTTCCTCCACCGATACGTTGAATCCTAAGGTGCTAGATAATTTATGCCATATTTGCTTCGCAAACTGGCAATCACGAAATAGGTGATTTGTGGTTTCCTCCATGTTGAACGTACAGTTTGGACATGAAGTTTGATTTGGCCAACCTCTTTTGGTTAGGTTATCCGCAGTGAGTAACTTTTGATTAAAAAGCAACCATGCGAAGAACTTGATCTTGGAGGGCACCTTTATTTTCCATAGTTTGGCATTCCATCTTATGAGGATTCCTGGGTTTCTCCATATCCGATATGCTGATACGGATGTGAAGCTTCCATTGGCTGACCAATTCCATTTCCATGTGTCCTGGTCCCGCTTAACAGAGATGTTGTAGAAAGGCAGTAGCTTGATGAGATCCTTGATGAAGTATGAGGAGTAGGTATTAGAGGTTGAGCCTAACTCTTGTGGAGTTTCTTTTTGGTAAATGGAACGTATGGTTTGTGCCCATAATCCGTCCGGTTCATTTTGTAGTTTCCATAGCCATTTTAGGAGTAGGGAGTTGTTTTGGGTTGGTAGGTGGATGATTCCTAGACCTCCATGGAGTTGCGGTAAGGTAACCTTGTTCCAATTAACTAGACAGTGACCCCCTGAACATGATTCTTTTCCTCGCCAGAGGAAGCTCCGCGAGGTCTTGTCAATTTCCTGCACAAGCCATTTGGGTAGAGTCATGGCTTGCATGTAGTGTAGTGGTAGTGCCGTTAGAACCGACTTGACCAGTGTGAGGCGACCCCCTGGCGAGAGTAGTTTACCTTTCCATGTTGATAGCCTACTTTGTATCTTAGTAAGGAGGGGTTGGAACGTGATGCGCGTCGGTTTCCTTATTGATAGGGGGAGTCCTAGGTATAAAATTGGCAAAGATTTTTTCTTGCAACCCAATATGTCCTTAATCATCTCATGGTATTGATTAGGGATCGCTATCGGGACGAAGCTTGATTTTGCCCAATTAATTTGTAGCCCAGATATAGAAGAGAATAATTTGAGTGCTAACGAAAGAACTTTCATATTCCGTGGAGAGGCTTCCATGAAGATGAGTGTATCGTCTGCGAACTGTAGAGCGGTAGGTGACCTAGTGATTGACGTGTCTAGTAGAGAGTTGAGATTTGAGATGATCGGTTGTAGTGTTGGGGAATATCCCCGGCCCCGGGCCCGCGCAGCGGATATGTAGGCCCGGTCCGATTCCCCGATTCCCGAGATCACGCCACGACTTCGAGGGTACGATGCAAATAGAAGGTTAGATCCATACCAGTTCCAAATTGATGGAACACGAAGGGTTGATCGCTGCCTCCTATTCCTCCGGTCACGTTGGTGACTTTACGCGCGTCCCACACCGTGCGTCCTTCACCGTTCGTTCCCGTTCTTCGATCCTTCGGTTCGATCACAACGGAGAGCCCCAAGTGTTGCTCCTCCACACGTATCCACCTTGAGTCGGAAGACGCCGGACACGGATACACCTGCCTAGATGATGTATCGGTGCACTTGCTTGATCTCGATCGATTCTCTATTAATCTCTCTTCGTGCCTTTTCACTCACAAAAGATCAAATCTGAATTTGCTCTTTTTCTTGTGTCTTGGGCAGAATATTGCTTTGAATTACTTCTGAATTCCCTTAGTGAAGATGAGAGAGAAAATCCTATTTATACCTAATAGGATAAGGATTAGCCAAAAGGCATGTATATCCAATATACACCCTTTCACACAGAAAACTGTATGAACCTGTTCAGTATTCTGTCCAGACGAAATTGATAAATTTCTCTGACAGAAACTCAACCAACACGAAAGTTGTAGATAATCTTATTATATACTCAACCCAATTTGGTCCAGCCCAATTGGAGTTCGTATGCAAAAGTTATGACTGTTTTACGAACTGTATGTCATACTGTTGCACCCTTTCGGTATTTCACAGAAACGACACTTATACTTCGTTCATATGAAATATATTTCTATATGAAGGTTGTAGATAATCTCATTATCTATCTAACCCAATTTGAACCATTCTAATTGGATTTTCCCACTGAAAGTTATGGCCATGAATGTACGACTACATTCGTTTATCCTTGTGTACACTTTTACGGTTGATCCGAAACTGTATTTCTTTCATGTAGTGTGTCTACTACTAGATTAAAAAGTAGAGGAGATAAGGGATCACCTTGTCTAAGGCCCTTTTGGTGTTTGATTGATGGTCCTTCTTGTCCATTGAGTTTTATTATGGATGATGAGGATTTTAGGATAGATAATATCCATAGTATCCATGTGTTCGGGAATCCTCTTGCGATAAGAACTTGCTGAAGGAAATCCCATGAAATATTATCAAAAGCTTTTGTGAAATCTAACTTAATCATAACTGCCGGAATTTTCCTTTTATGATCAAGCCCGACTTAGTACGACTCGTTGTGTGACCATGTAGGTTCGACTTAAATATGGTAGTAGGTTGTTTCCAATGCCTACAAGCTCATGAGCGGGATCTAGTCACTCCATCATAGCTACCCATGTTAAACGAAAAATGATTGTGATCATTGTGCCTATCTCGAATAGCGGTTACTAGTTCTCTTGTTTACGATATCCGTTAATCAAAAGGCATGGTAATAGTCATCCTTATAATTTGATTAACTACACTTATTCCCCGATTCCGAGTTGAGTTAACAAATTTCAATCGATATTAACCATTAATATCATTGATTGTGGCCACAGTTTTCGTTAATCGACTCATCGAGCGGCGCCTAAGAGATATCTCTTCCTTTCGGAATAAACAATTCCTATCTTGGAGACTCACATTGAATTCCGTGTTTCGGACAATACCCAACGATGACCCTTTTAACTCCCTGTTACGGTAAGCGTAAGATCATATCAAAGCATTGTGTTACGCACGTAACACAATCAATGATCCCCTCAAGTATGAAGAATCTAAAACCCCATCCGTCGCAAGTCCATCTATAATGACTAAACCATGTCATGGTCTCGCGGCTTCGGTCATATCCAATACATGTAACCTAACATATATCTACGTTCCCGATTCGACAAACTCCTTTGTCCCATGATTAGCAAAACATAATCATCTCCTCGGCAAACGTACTAGTGTACGCGTTCAGTCTATTATCTAATAATAGAAATGCTTCTCTCTTAAGCAAGCTGATCCGCGACTAGGGATGTTTAGAAATGACACTTTAAGTGTGACGGTTTCGCTGCACATGGTCCTCAACCATGTCGACGTCCACACAAGTTCAAATCAAGGTTCATGTAACAATCATATTACACAACCCAGCACACAATTTGCATATAAGATAGATGCAAAAATGAAAAATTTTAAAATTCTGAAATTGCATTACTATAAGATAAGTTTGGGGTGATACAACGTTTACTAATCTATTAGACTAATCTCGTCCTACGAAATTATCGTTTTAGATAACTAACTACTCTCTTCCTCCTCTAGGTATCTCAAACCTATAGCTTTCGCATGATAATCGTGCTTAGCTTGCGAGAGTGGCTTAGTAAACGGGTCCGCAACATTCCTGTCAGTATCAATCTTCTCAATGATCACATCCTTCCTTTGCAAAATCTCACGGATCAAGTGAAATTTTCTGAGTATGTGCTTGGAGCGGTGATGTGCCCTCGGTTCCTTGGATTGTGCTATTGCGCCCGTATTGTCGCAATACACAACTACAGGTTCCGAGATGCTCGGGACTACACCAAGCTCCGACACAAACTTCTTGATCCAAACCGCCTCGCAATATACTCCGATTCAGTTGTAGAGTCTGCTATCGTGGGTTGTTTGGAACTCTTCCAAACTACCGCTCCACCATTTAGACAAAACACGTATCCGCTTTGTGATCGAAAGTCATCGACACATGTTTGGAAACTGGCGTCGGTATATCCATTGATGACCAACCCGGATGTCTTTCCACCATAAATTAGAAATTGATCCTTAGTTCTTCGTAAGTACTTAAGGATGTTCTTAACCGCGATCCAATGCATATCCCCTGGATTAGATTGGTAACGCGAAACGACGCTCAATGCATACGACACATCGGGGCGCGTACAAATATTGGCATACATAATTGATCCAACCGCCGAAGCGTATGGAACAATACTCATCGCATTCTTATCTTCGCTCGATGTCGGACATTGAGCTTTAGAATACGATATGCCACTCGACATTGGAAGAAGTCCTTTCTTCGAATTTTGCATTGAAAACCGTTTCAACACTTTGTCGATGTACGTGCTTTGACTCAAGCCGAGTAACTTCTTGGATCTATCTCTATAAATCCTCACGCCTAATATATAAGCGGCCTCGCCCAAATCTTTCATAGCGAAACGAGTATTTAAATACTTCTTAACATCCGTAAGCATCGGAATGTCGTTTCCTATGATCAAGATGTCGTCTACATATAGTACAAGAAATACTACGCGGCTCCCACTAACCTTCTTGTATACACAAGGTTCTTCTACGTTTTTCACGAAATTATATTCTCGTATAACTTCATCGAAACGTATATTCCAACTCCGAGAAGCTTGCTTCAATCCATAAATGGATCGTTGCAACTTGCACACTTTATTCGGACTCTTCGAATCGACAAAACCCTCGGGCTGTGTCATGTACACATCCTCTTCTAAGTTCCCGTTAAGGAATGCGGTTTTGACATCCATTTGCCAAATCTCGTAATCATAATACGCAGAAATAGCAAGTAAGATCCGTATGGATTTAAGCATTGCTACTGGAGAAAACGTTTCTTCATAGTCTACACCATGAATTTGTTTGAAACCTTTCGCCACAAGCCGTGCTTTATAAGTGTTTACATTCCCATCCATGTCGGTCTTCTTCTTGAAGACCCATTTACATCCCACTGGTTTAACCCCGGGAGGTGGATCAATCAAGTTCCAAACTTGATTATCGTACATGGATTGAATCTCGGATTTCATGGCAGTTTGCCACTTATCGGAATCTTCGCTTTTCATAGCCTCGCGATAAGATGTCGGTTCATCATCTATGAATTCGACTTCATCGTCATTTGCCACGATAAAACCATATCGTATAGGCTCTTGACGAATCCTACCCGATCTACGAACTGCGCCTTGTGCACTTGACTCCGGATCCTCAACATTTGAGGAAATCGGATCAGCGTTCATCGGTTCAACATTCGTTTGCGGGTCTCGAATTTCTTCAAGATCTATTTCAGTCCCATTCACTCGCCTAGAGATAAAATCCTCCTCAAGGAAGACTCCTCTTCGAGCTACGAAAACTTTATTTTCGATTGGAAGATAGAAATAATATCCTTTTGTTTCCTTAGGATACCCGACAAATAAACATTTTTCAGATTTGGGTTCGAGCTTATCCGAAATCAATTTTCGAACATATGCTTCACAACCCCAAATCTTAACAAAAGACAACTTTGGAGAATTTCCAAACCACATCTCATATGGCGTCTTATGTACCGATTTAGAAGGTATGCGGTTCAACAAGAAAGCCGCTGTCTCAAGGGCAAATCCCCAAAACGATTTTGGAAGGGAAGTTTGACTCATCATAGAGCGAACCATGTCCAACAAGGTCCGATTCCTCCTCTCGGACACGCCATTCCATTGTGGTGTTCCTGCCGGAGTCCATTGTGGAACTATTCCACAATCTTTTAGATGATCTTCAAACTCATAGCTCAAATATTCGCCACCTCGATCCGATCGAATGGCTTTAATTTTCTTGCCAAGTTGATTTTCAACTTCGTTTTGAAACTCTTTGAACTTTTCAAAGGTCTCCGCTTTAGTACGCATCAAATAGATATATCCATATCTACTATGATCGTCCGTAAACGTAACAAAGTATCGATAGCCTCCTCTTGCCTCGATGCTCATCGGTCCACACACATCGGAATGTATGAGTTCCAATAGATCGTTGGACCGCTCTCCGACCTTGGAGAACGGCGCCTTAGTCATCTTGCCAAGTAAACAAGATTCGCAATTCCCAAATGAATCCAATTCAAATGAGTCTAGCATTCCATCTTTATGGAGTCTAGCAATGCGTTTCTCATTCACATGACCGAGACGACAATGCCAAAAGAAAGTCCGATTATCAACTTTAGAGTTAATCCTTTTTACATTAACGTTATATATCGACTTATTATTTCCGTGATCGAAATCCAACACATAAAGACCATTTTCTAACAGAACATTTCCATAGATAATAGAATCCTTACATATCGAAAACTCATTATTCCTAATAACGAATTCATAGCCATCATTGGCCAGTTTCGACACACTTATTATGTTCTTACATAATGTCGGTACATAATAACAATTATTTAGTACTAAAATAAGTCCACTAGGTAAAGTCAAATTAACTACTCCTACGGCAAACGCAACAACTCTTGCTCCATTCCCGACGCGTAGATCGACTTCACCCTTTTCCAACCTTCGACTATTTTGAAGAACCTGCATATTTCGACAAATATGAGTCCCACAACCGGTATCCAATACCCAATTAGTCATAGTTGAAATATTAACTTCAATAACGTTAATACCTGAGAGGCCGGTCGCTGAAACCGCCTTGCCCTTCTTCACCTCCTCGAGGTAAGACTTGCAATCGCGCTTCCAATGTCCAGCCTTGTGACAATGAAAGCACGTCTCATCCTTGGATTTCTCCTTTCCCTTTTTATTCGGCTTCGAACGTTTCTTAGCCGATCCGCCCTTGGACTTTGATCTCTTACGATCCTTATTCTGAATTGTGAGAACATTTCCGGCAACTCTTGCCCTGTTCTCTCCGGACGACTTTAACGTCTCTGATTCAAAATTCTTGAGCATTCCGTGAAGCTCAGGGATCGTCTTATCCATCGAATGCATGTGATAGTTAGTCACGAACGGAGAAAACATTGGAGGAAATGCACACAAGATCAAATCTTGTTGCATAATCTTCGACAATTTCTCTCCTAGCTTCTCAAGACGGTCTATGAGAGCTTGCACCTTCAAAACGTGAGAGCTAACCGAAGACCCCGAAGGCATCTTGCAGTTTACCAACTCTTTGAGCGTACTGAACCGTTCAATACGCTCCTGCTCTTGGAACATTTCCTTGAGCACAACGTCTATGATGTGCGCATCCGAGTCCTCAAACTGCTTTTGAAGACTAGCGTCCATACATGCCAACATGAGGCACGTAACATCATTTGAGTCCTT
Organism: Luzula sylvatica; assembly: GCA_946800325.1. Classification (NCBI taxonomy): domain Eukaryota; kingdom Viridiplantae; phylum Streptophyta; class Magnoliopsida; order Poales; family Juncaceae; genus Luzula; species Luzula sylvatica. Next base: position 39,863,061 of record OX326961.1, on the reverse strand, counting down.
CTTAAGTTTCTCAAACGCGGCCTTTTCTTCGGCCGTAGCATCGGGGCCCGGTTCCACTAGTTCCGTATCCAATACGTGACTCTTGCCCTCTTGCCTGAGAACTATTCTCAGGTTTCGGTGCCAGTCAAAATAGTTCCGACCCACTAGCTTATCCTTTTCTAAAGTCGATCTAATCGACATGGTGTTGGTGTTACTAGAAGACATGATCTACAAATGAAGTGAAAGATTGATTACTAACGTTGCGTACTTATCTTATAGGGCTTATATGATGATTATATGATAGTGTTATTTTATCGAATCGATAACCCTCATACCGATACGGGACTCCAAGTCCATAACACTCAAGACCCATATTTTACGATCCTCCCATAAGTGACTATGGCCGACAAATGAGATCTCGATATTTTAGGTAGGATTAAATCCAATCGTATCCAATACGACTCTTGAACCTTTATAGGATTTCGGTGATGGATCGTATCCAATACAATCCCAGTTCCGTGTGTGCATCCTATCTATGCCCCGAACTCCAATCGGATTGGCTTGGACGGTTAAGTCATAACCATATCCATCGTATCGTTCAATTGAACTACTCACGTGCCCGACTATGGCCTGAAACCACGTGAGTCCCCAATTAACGCTTACCACCCGCACCAATATATACAATAGTACGTGCCCGACTATGGCCTGAAACCACGCACTATGTCATATCAATCTCGATGGTTGTGGATATGGAAGGCATTGCCATGACTTAAATATTATGAGGGATCATGCCATTGCATGTTTCTAAATCCGTGACATAATCCAATTATATCACAATCACAAGATTTTCATAAATGCATATGTATTTATTTGGGAGTCTAATTATTCTAAATAATTATCTAATTATATGCTAGTATGATTGATGCCGATCAAATCGATATAAAGAACTCAAAATTCCAAGTTGTGTAGCCAAAGTTATCACGAAAACAAAATCAGCAACCAGAAACCAGTCCGTTGTAACGCAACATAGTCCGTTACAACGGACCTCCAGTATACTTGGCACTCCGTTACAACGGAAGTCCAGTCCGTTACAACGCTATTTATTTCGGAGTTTGGCCAAATTTTGCCAGAAACATGTCCGTTACAACGCAACCTAGGTCCGTTACAACGCTATTTTCTGCAAACTTTCGTCCAAATTTCCAGAGACCAGTCCGTTACAACGCAACATACAGTCCGTTACAACGGACCAACTGTGTAGAGCTCCGTTACAACGGACCCAGTCCGTTACAACGGACTCCAATAGACACCCTAGGCATCCCCGCAACCTCGTATCAGATACAAGGTCCGTTACAACGGACTCCAAGTCCGTTACAACGGAATATGCAGTTTTCACGGTCCTCCTCACACCCCCGCATCCTATACAGGGTCCGTTACAACGGACACCAAGTCCGTTATAACAGAATATGTGTTTTTTCGAAAAATTCTCAATTTCCTGTATTTGCTACAGTGTCCGTTGCGATTTTTGCACTGCTGTTTTCGCTCGTTTCCAAAACGATCAATCATGAAATCTTTTCACGATTATTCCTAGATACTCTCAATCAACTATTGATCGATCTCTAGCGAATTTCACTTGTGATTTTAATGGAATTTGACATTCTAAATATGTAACATCATGCAAACGGGTACGAATTTTGATAACCCGTGCGTATATCTAATATACGACTATGATTCGACCCTCGAATCGATGGCGATCGCTCTGATACCACTGTTGGGGAATATCCCCGGGCCCGCGCAGCGGATATGTAGGCCCGGTCCGATTCCCCGATTCCCGAGATCACGCCACGACTTCGAGGGTACGATGCAAATAGAAGGTTAGATCCATACCAGTTCCAAATTGATGGAACACGAAGGGTTGATCGCTGCCTCCTATTCCTCCGGTCACGTTGGTGACTTTACGCGCGTCCCACACCGTGCGTCCTTCACCGTTCGTTCCCGTTCTTCGATCCTTCGGTTCGATCACAACGGAGAGCCCCAAGTGTTGCTCCTCCACACGTATCCACCTTGAGTCGGAAGACGCCGGACACGGATACACCTGCCTAGATGATGTATCGGTGCACTTGCTTGATCTCGATCGATTCTCTATTAATCTCTCTTCGTGCCTTTTCACTCACAAAAGATCAAATCTGAATTTGCTCTTTTTCTTGTGTCTTGGGCAGAATATTGCTTTGAATTACTTCTGAATTCCCTTAGTGAAGATGAGAGAGAAAATCCTATTTATACCTAATAGGATAAGGATTAGCCAAAAGGCATGTATATCCAATATACACCCTTTCACACAGAAAACTGTATGAACCTGTTCAGTATTCTGTCCAGACGAAATTGATAAATTTCTCTGGCAGAAACTCAACCAACACGAAAGTTGTAGATAATCTTATTATCTACTCACCCCAATTTGGCCCAGCCCAATTGGAGTTCGTATGCAAAAGTTATGACTGTTTTACTAACTGTATGTCATACTGTTGCACCCTTTCGGTATTTCACAGAAACGACACTTATACTTCGTTCATATGAAATATATTTCTATATGAAGGTTGTAGATAATCTCATTATCTATCTAACCCAATTTGAACCATTCTAATTGGATTTTCCCACTGAAAGTTATGGCCACGAATGTACGACTACATTCGTTTATCCTTGTGTACACTTTTACGGTTGATCCGAAACTGTATTTCTTTCATGTAGTGTGTCTACTACTAGATTAAAAAGTAGAGGAGATAAGGGATCACCTTGTCTAAGGCCCTTTTGGTGTTTGATTGATGGTCCTTCTTGTCCATTGAGTTTTATTATGGATGATGAGGATTTTAGGATAGATAATATCCATAGTATCCATGTGTTCGGGAATCCTCTTGCGATAAGAACTTGCTGAAGGAAATCCCATGAAATATTATCAAAAGCTTTTGTGAAATCTAACTTAATCATAACTGCCGGAATTTTCCTTTTATGAAAGTTGGAGAGTAGTTCTCTGGCCACTAAGAAGGTTTCGATAATTGACCTTTTTTTGATGAAGGCTGATTGGCGCTGGTTTATTAGGGATGGTAGTAGAGGTTGCAGCCTTGACGCCAACGTTTTCGATAAGATTTTGACCATAGCCGTGATAATACTTATTGGTCTAAAGTCTTGGAGAGTGTGAGCACCTTGTATTTTTGGGATAAGGGTTATTTGTGCTTGGTTAATCGGTCTAAGATCCAAAGTGTGGTTTTGGAAGCTTGAGACGATATCCAGAACGTCCGATTTTATTACTTGCCAGTTAAGTTGGAAAAATTCTATTGGTAGGCCATCTAGTCCGGAGGTTTTGCCTTTGGATATGTTCATGATGGATGATTTAATTTCTTCTTCCGTGAAGGGGGAGGAGAGGGTTGTGAGCGTCACCAATGGAGATGTATAAATAGTTGAGAGATTATACTGGATTGGTGTTTTGAATTCCGTTCCTAGGATCGACTCATAATATTCTGTAAAAGCCCTTAGTATTTCGGAGGTTGAAGTTATTTCTTCGTTTTGTAAGTTTATTTTGGGGATATGGTTACCTTGGATTTTTAGGGATGCTATGGCATGAAAGTAAGATGTATTTTGGTCTCCTAGTTTCAACCAATTACATGCCGATCGAAGCTTCCACTTTTGTTCCTGGATATTTGCCAGTTTCAAAGCTTCCTCTTTTAGAAAGATTCTTAACTTAGTTTCTTCTGGAGATAGATTGCGTGTTTCCTCTGCCAAATCGAGTTGAGTGATGAGATATTTGGCGACTTCTAATTTGGGGTTTAAGTGGTCGAATTTAGTATTTGCCCATGACCGCAATATTTTCTTGACGTTGAAGATTTTGGCATTAAATTTTTTTGCTTTGCAAGCACCCTTGTAAGATGACCTCCAATTTTCTTTTATTATATTTAATGCCTCGAACCTATCAAAATTCATTGAACTAAGCTATTATGTTCATTGAACTACCTATCAAAATTCATTGAACTGGGTTATTATGTTCATTGAACTCTCAGTAGATGCATATCCTAATTTCTTATATAAGGAACCAAACCATAATGCATATCCATTGCAACCAAACTAGAATCTTACCCTCTTCCATTTTTCCATCTATCAAAGAATTCTTCATTTTCTATCTCCATCTCTTTTTTTCTTGTGTGAAATAGGCTTTGCCTAATTTCATCTATATGAAATTTACCCCCTGCCATAAAAATGAACTTATATTTGGTGATGAAAAGAGTTCTAAGCTTTTCATGCTTCATTGGACATGATAAGCACAAATTCAGAATGAATGGACCAGGAAATGTTCTACGAATTATCAGGTAGAAAATTGCAGCTTTCGAATTTTGTTATATACGGTTCGACATATGTTTTCGAATTTTCAATTAATTATTAGTTATACGATATACACCTACAAAATGGAATCGCATTAATTGCAAAATTGATTTTTACATTGCCGCAAAAATTGTTCTCGAGAGTTTGATGATCTGAAGTCGAGAAAACAATTAGTAAATCACGATCATCTAATTCTATACAAAAATGTTCACTTATTTAGTACCTTGCATTCAATGATTAACTTGATATAATGATGTCGCATTTCACGGGAAATTATGAGCTTGTTTGTTTATATATGAGAAATCGAGTAGTTATGATACATACATCATGTGGTTTTATAAGATGGGCTCTCTCGAAAGCTATGTTATCGTTGTGATATAATTAATATAAAGGCAATCTATTTAGATAATTTATTCATATAAATTTATTTATTTTGTACTTATCATTGTGTAATTGATGCGTATACATTTTTTTTGGCAGGCTGAAAGGACGAAAAAGGCAAGAGAAGCCATACGGAGAATGGATGGGAGCTGTGGATGAGGGCATTGTTAATGCCGCTCTCGATAATTACGCAAGTTCTATTTTCGAAATTCGAATCGATTACCACCTTTAATCTATATGCTTTTATCTTATAAACTTTCTCCTCTTCTTCTTGTTCTTCTTTTTGCTTTTCCTTTTCCTCTTCCATTTTTCTTTTTTATTTCTTTCAAAATTGAGAAAAAGAACTCAATATAGGGTGGTTTAGAGGAAGAGGAAAAAAGGGAAAAGGAGCCCAATGGTCTTATTTTCAGTAAATATGATATTCTTACCGCCAATGTATTTTTAGACATTTTGTTTATATTTTTTATCTTAAATGAGAATTTATCGGAATGACCTTTAAACGGAATGTATCAGATATATTAACTACAAACAATCCGATTATATCTACCAATTACGAGTAATGAATCCGTCGTTACTCCATTAAAACTGATTAGGTTCGATTATATTAACATCCTTCTAGAAATTCCAATTTCCATATATTTTGTTGTAATTACTAAACTGTTATAATACAATTTAATTATACAAAAACAAACACGATTATAGACGAAATGGAGAGTTGTAAGTCAGCAATTATTTTTCTATCGAATATTCCTTAATTAAGAAAATATATCCTATATTCATCAATTTATCCTTAACAATCTATCAAACTCAAAACTTAAAATATCCTTAAAAAGAAGAAGAATCTCTAGAACATTGAGAACGAGCACACGTTCCAAGTGCTCCCGAGGAGAAGAATTTAATAGAAGAGAAATGAGCGCCTGATAAAAGTGGCAAGGTTGAAACTCACGCCAGCCGCGAGTACTTATCATTGAGTACTAGGGCATTGTGCTTTTTGAGTTTGTGTTTGCGTTTCTATTTGTTTTGGTGTTTTGCACTTGTGTACGTTCGTGCTTGTAAATTACTATTTGGTGTTTGTGTTTGCGTATGCATTTGTGTTTGTGTTTGCATTTGCGTTTGTGTTGCGTTTGTGCTTGTAAATTACTCTCTTGAGTTTGTAATGGACACTCCCAAATAGCAGTGACACACTCAAGATAAATTTGTTTCTTGGGAAGTTCTATGATAAATCTATTTTCTTATCGTGAACATTCTTTGAAAAAATTATTTTAAGAATTTTAGCTATTTATTAATTAATTATACAAAATTTATGTTTGGGATAGCATTAAATGATAAATATACACTAGAATCTTACCAAAAAAAAAATCATTATTTAACCAATATTCGAAAAAAATAATTTAAAATGGATCCATGATAAGAAAATAGGTATATCATAGAACTCCCCGTGTTTCCTATTTTAGAACTACTCATGCATTGACAATAAAGACTTGTTGTAAGCTCATTATGAAAAAGAAAATCTCTTATTTCCATGGATATAACTTTATTTTTTCCTTGTGATTTTATGGTAGAACCTTTTCAAAAAGATATTTTGAGAATTAGTAATTATTTTGAAAACGTGTCAATTAAATTTTTTTTTTTCAAACATTACATTAATTATTATTTAAACTAGAGAATTGAAAAATACCAAAATACCCTTGTTAATTTGTATAATAATTGAAAAAAAGATCCTACCATAGAATCGCCGTTTTTTCCTTACACTCAGAAATCTGTCCCTGAAAAAAGAAAGCAAGTACAAGATAAATAACTTACAATTAACATATAGAACGAATCCGTCACTGGAAGGATAAAATTCATTAACAGTCATTTCACCGTCTACCGATACGGACTGCCCCGTAACATAAGAAGTTGTTGGCAAACAAAAATATGTCACGAGCGAAGCCACCTCCTTGGGCTCTCCCACTCTGCGAAGGCTACTATCCTCTCCTAAAAAATATTCATAAAGGTTTTAGGGAGTGTTTGGTTGGAGTTTTGGATTTATAATGTCTTGGCATACTCTCTTATGGATTACATTCCTATGTTTGGTTTGCATGTTAGGTAATAAATTAATGGTATACTTTATTCTCTAGGGAATATAATTACCATTAAAATTGGTGATTTTTTTATATTCCCATGAGAAGGAAATATATTTTATTTTCATTTTCAAAAATAAATAACTCAAGTTTTTTATAAATAAACTTATTTTTATATTTTTAGAATATGTTATGAAATAAATAATTTTACCAACCAAACAAGATAATAAAGTATGTCATGAAACAATGTCTTGTCATGAGATTCCTTGACATACTTCACGCCAGGACAGTCTCCAAATCACGAACCAAACTCCTCCTTAGGATTTTAGAGAATATAATTTCCCAGTATTAGGATTTATCACCAACTAGAAAAAATCATGGAGAGAAGAAAATAAAGAACATAGTTGATCATTCATTTCTATGTATAGTTAGTGGTGTGCCGAGTACAGTGCAAAATTTGTATTTTTTTAATCAAAATCTGTGATTTTTTTTGTTAAAGAATCAGCAAAATACTAAAGTCTGCAAAACTTGAATTTTTAGAAAAACTAAAGAAATTCATTTTATTAAAAACGAAGTAAAATTGATTGAATTAGAGATGGGTAAATGTACCTTTTGATTATTTTTTCAATCGAGAATAAAATTAGTGTGGAGAAAGAGGATTCGACCGGAGAAATCTTCACAAGGGAGAGGGAGAGTGTTTCACAGCGAGGTCGTAAAGAATACTTTACAGTGAGGGGCAAAGAGAGAGAAACCTTCACAGTTAAAGGCACAGATAGAGACGTTCAGGGTCCGAGATAGATGACTTAATGATGAAGGAGATATGAGATGGGATAAATTTAAGTGAGAAAAAACAACAAATTTGGAAAAAGGAGAGAAAATAGGAAAATATCAATCAATGGAGATGTTTATTATTATTGAAGTGTAGAGATTTTAACAAAAAAAAAAAAATAATAAAATATAATATCCAAATTGTCTTTTCACTAAAAGGGTCTACCGGAGAAACACCCTATAAAAATAAATAGATGGAATAGTCAGATCAAAGTTTCGAGGGTAAAATTGGTTTACATGAATATTTAGTAGACCAAGAAACCCAAAAAATGGGAATAAAAATATTTAAATATTTTTTGTTTTGTTTTTAATTTAGTATAATATTATTTTTAATATAAACTTCCCAAGTAAATGGTTGTTTTGGATCTTCGGAAGTACATGACCGGCCTTTTCATCAAGAATAATCCTACACACTATTATAATCATCAACTTATACGACATGCCAATACCATTAAATTTGGACAAAAATAAATGTACCGACATATATATATCCTTTTGTTTTGATACAAAATTTATTTTTTCAGAAATGAACAAGATACATCTAAATGGAGAAGGCTCGATGATCCTTCATCCAAATTTTAATTAGTATATTTTTATACCTCTAGCTGCAATGTCATTGAGCCACGTCATCCCTTCATTTTGGACCGTTCGATCATCATTGATTCAAATCGGACGGTCCTGCTTTGAATGAGTTTGGTTTACATAGACCAAAGTAAGTTAACATTGCTTGGTCCTCCTAAACCGAGTCTAGTCATAATTTTGAACCCAACTCAAACCTTATCCCACTCCTCTCTCTCCTTTCTCATTTCCTCTCATGAGTGGCCAACCAGGAAAAAAAAAGGGCGAACAAACCCTAGCCATGGCGAAACTACGGCGAAATCCGAGCTCTTAACACATAAAACACACCAAAAAGCGAGCGGCCACGAAACCCTAGCAAGCGATAGTTGAACGCTGGAGAAACCCTAGCTCGGCGATACGGGCGGTTTTCTTTGATTAGAACTCGAAACTGATACATGTACGATAACTTTTCCTCAATTTTTTCGTTTTTTCCTCTGATTTTGCTCTTTTGTATTCGATATTGCTTCTTTTTTTTAATTTATTCTGTTATTTGGTCTAGATTTCCAGTATTTTACCAGTTGGAGTTTTCTTCTGTCCCAATTTGTGGTCTTGCATGACTGGTTGATAGTGATTTCGAGGCGAAGTAGGACCAAATTGATATGAACAGTCACGCCATATTTATCGGATGACTGCCCTGTTGACGTGAGTCAAATTGATTCAAATAGTTTCTTTTATTTTGATTTTGTTTGTTAATGTTACAAATTGATTCCTTGCAATGATATTTTCTCCATTTATTTTGTTCCCTTCAGCTATATGCCCGGCTCGAAGCTACGGAACAGTTGCAGCTTCCTCTAAAATTTCGAATCAGCCCAAGCGAATCAAAAGAACCGCTCCACAAAATTGCTGGTATAATTTCTCTCAGTTAAATTGAATCCCTGCTATCATGATCATACTAAGATGTACTGGTACTGTTAAGATCTTTTAAAATTTTGTTTTATGTAAATATCTATTCTATTTCATTATTTATTATAGTTCTTTCAGCATTGATTTGTTCTAAATTCATATAACTAGAGCTGTTATGTTGTTTGTTTATGTTAAGTGAAATAAACAATTTTTTGTCTGTTTTTTGTTGTTGTCAGGAACTCGAGGTTCACGCATTTGTTACAGGTTTCGTTAGGTAAAATTGAATTGAATAAGTATATGAAGTTTGGAAAATTAAATTGATTAATTGAATAAAAAGGAGGAGATTTGAAGGCGTTGATGTTATGTTGTTCTTCTAGGAATGATAGAGAGAAAAAGAGGCGCAATAATAATTATCGGATCGGATGCTGCAACTGTTACTCGAACCGATCCATTATACACTGTCTATGCCACCACAAAAGCGTGAGTCTCTTTTCTTTTAGTTTTAAAACATGCACTAATACTTTAAATTTCCAGTCAATTCCATATTTTAAATTTTAAATTTATCTCTGATCCATTAGTACATTAAAAAAGTACTCATTTCATACATTTCTGGCTTATGCAGGATATGTGTCCGTTGAGATTGAGTCGACGAAGATGAAGCAAGAGGGATTATAGGAGTGAGAGTGACAAGTCCATTTGAAGAGGCGAGAGATTCAGGGTCTGACAGAGAGGAGGAGCGTATGAGGAAGAAGAGAAAAATTGCCGAAGGTCAAATTGTCGAAGATATGCCTAAGAAAACTCAGAAAAAGGTTTGTTACTGTCGAAGAAATTAGAATTTTGATTCTTGAATGATTTCATAGATTGAATGTTTATGTTGGTCTGTATTTTTTGTAGGCTTTCAAAGTGGCAAAGAAGCTCAAGTCTACATTTGTTCGTGGATATTCGAACAAATCGAATCCATTGGGAGATGTTAATCTTACTAAAAGGTAAATTTCTTTTTTTTCTTTAGTTGTTCAAGTTTTAAGTGCATTCACTTTTTGGGTATTTTTATCCTCTAATTTCTTCTCTCTTCGTCCTACAAATTTGGAATCGACCTTGATCCTGTTTTTTTTCCATTTAAGATACAGCGATTCTTTTGGAAAAAAGGTGAAGATCAACTCAATATTATATAATTTTAATTTTGAATCAATTAAAAATGTTCAATATTTTCTTTTGTGTATTGCTAAATCAAGTTATTGATCTTATACATGCAGATGAAGACTGAAGTCATTACTATCGAACCACGATACCCCACTGTTAGGTGCCCATACTCAACTGGTACGTTTGAGATCACTTCAATCATATAATTTATCAACTTTAATTTTTATTTCATGTGTAATTATATAATAAACAAAATAGTTATTTATGGTTTATATTTTTTTTATTTTGTTGCAGTGCACTCGAAAGATTTGAGAACCAATTTGCTTCTCATGATAAGATTTGAAAAACAATTTGGTGTCGATGAACTTGAACAACTTTTTTGAAAACTCTCGAACTTTAACGGAAATAACATGGATATTACTTTGTGTTGATAATATTTGAACGTATATTCTAAATTTTTTGACATGTTCCTAATGTTATTTTGCCTACTGTGGATTGCCAACATCGAATTATTTTATATTGGGAATATAGAAATGCGAAAGTCTAGATGTTCGAATTGGATTGTTTTTAATCTTGCTATGTCTAGAAAAACCTAAATGTTCAAATAAATCATGTTAACATAAGAAAAAAATATCTTTTAGGCTTGCGAAAAATAGTTAAGTGTATCATTTGAGTTGTTAGTCAGTTGGGATCAAAAAGCTAAAACCGAAATGTGAACCTAAAAGATCGAGTATCATATGATAAGATTTGAAAAACAATTTTCTATCGATGTACTTGAACAACTTTGACGAAAAACTCTCGAACTTGAACGGAAATAACGCATCCAATACAATAAATTACACATGACAATAATCACAAAGAAAAAATAACCTACAAACAACAAACAGACAGACAAATACAAATAGCAATTTGTTCGACTAAAATGATCTTATAAAACAAACAACCCGCGCAATTGCGCGAGAGTGAAGCTAGTACATCTTAATGTTACTAATTGATCGATAGGGGGGCTAATTCAGCTATGATTTATACCTTGATTTGGATTAGAATTATAACACGTCATTTCAAATGTACCCCCTCTATAATATCAAAATAATGCATGTACTCGTGCAGGAAAAGAAACCATTAATTAGAGACGAGATTAGCTGTAACGAAGTTATTATGTTCATTGAACTAAATTAGATACTTGAACCTATCAAAATTCATTGAACTAAGTTATTATGTTCATTGAACTATCTATCAAAATTTGCTGAACTGAGTTATTATGTTCATTGAACTATCTATCAAAATTCATTGAACTGGGTTATTATGTTCATCGAACTCTTAGTAGATGCATATCCTAATTTCTTATATAAGAATCCAAATCATCATCCATGCCAACCAAATCAGAATCTTACTCTCTTTTAGTTTTCCATCTGTCAAATAGTTCTCCATTTTCTATCTCCATCTCTCTTTTTCTTGAGTGAAACAGGCTTTGCATATCTTCATCTATATGAAAGTAACATTTTACCATAAAATTGAACTAATATTTGGTGATGAAAATCACTCTTAAGCTTTTCATACTTCATTGAAGATGAAAAACACAATTTCAGAATGAATGGACCAGGAAAATTTCTACGAACTATCAGGTAGGCCGCTTTCGACTTTCTTATTGTATGATTTTGACATGCGTTTTCTATTTTGAAATTAATTATTAGTTATATGACACACTCTTACAAAATAAAATCATTAATTGCAAAATTGATTTTTACATTGCCGCAAAAGTTGTTCTCGAGAGTTGAATGATCTGAAGTTGAGAGAATGGTCCGTAAATCGCGATGATCTAAATTCTATGCACAAAAAGTTTCTTTATTTACTATATCGCATTCTTGGTATATCGATGTCGCATTTTACGAGTAATTATGAGTTTGTTTGTTTATTTATGTGAAATCGAACAGCTGGTTTATATAATCAAACGAGTCCCTCTCTCCAGCCTCCATGAGTCATGGGGCGGACAAATGTCTGCCCTCGCGTGTTGTATTATCATTGTGATATAAACGATATAAATGCAGTCTATTAATATAATTTATACACATAAATTTATTTATTTTGTAGTTATCATTGTGTAAATGATGCGTATACATTTTTTTGGCAGGCTGAAAGGACGAAAAAATATAAGAGATGCCACACGGAGAATGGTTGGGACCCGTGGACAAGGGCATTGTGCTTCTTGATCTGACAGAGGTTCTCAAAAATCCTCCTCTCGAACATTGAGAACGAACAAACATTCCAAGTGCTTCCGAGGAGAAGAATCTAATGGAAGAGAAAGGAGCGCCTGATGAAAGTGGCAAGGCAGGGCACTCACGCCAGCCGGGAATACTTATTAGGGCATTGTGCTTTTTGAGTTTGTGTTTGCATTTCTATTTGTGTTGGTGTTTTCCGCTTGTTTGTGTTCGTGCTTGTAAATTACTATTTTGAGTTTGCGATTGCGTTTGTGCTTGTAAATTATTCGTTGAAGTTTGTAATGGACACTCCCAATTAGTAGAGTGACACGCTCTAGATAAATATGTTGGGCGATTCTATGGTAAGATCTTTTTCTTATGATCGATTTTTTTAAATCACCCATGTTTGCTATTTTAGAACTACTCATGCATTGGTAATAAGGACTTGTTGTAAGCTCATTATGAAAAATTAAATCTCTTATTTCCATGGATATAACTTCATTTATTCATTAACGCTCATCAATCCGTCCACGAAAAAAAGAAAGCAAGAAGAAGATAAATAACTTACGATAAGTAGACGCAACGAATCAGTCACTAGAAGGATAGAATGCATTAACAGTCATTCCACCGTCTACAGATACCGTTTGCCCCGTAACATAAGAAGCTGCGGGCAAGCAAAAATACGCCACGAGCGAGGCCACCTCCTCTGGCTCTCCCACTCGACGAAGCGGGGTCCGCGCTACTATCGTCTCCTCAAATTCCTTATTCTCTAACAAAGGTTTGACGAGAGAAGTGCGGATATACCAAGGAGCCACGCAATTTGCTCGTATCTTATCCTTTGCCCACTCGCACGCCAGATTCTTCGTCAATTGGTTTATAGCAGCTTTGGTTGCAGCGTAAATTGTGCCGCTAGAAACGGCCACCTGGCCAGCAACAGAAGATATGAAGACGATACTGCCGGATCCGGATGCTTTGAGGAGAGGATGTGCCAGCTGGCATGTATGGTATGCAGATTCCAGATTTGTGCTCATCAGGAAGGAATATTCCTCTGATGAGTATTCCACTGTGGGCTTCCTTATGTTTGTGCCCACGTTGTTAATCTGTGGATAAATTGATAAGTTACCACTCGTGGGCATATGAACAAACAGTTGAAGTGCAAGAAGAAAACTATTGAGTCTACCAGAATGTTGAGCTTCCCGTTAAAGCGGGAGGAGACTTCATTCATCAATTGCTCACGCTGATCAGACACGGACAAGTCACTAACTGAACCAGTGACGCTAAACCCTTCGCCCTCCCATTTCTTCAAGCAATCGTTTAGTTCCCCTTCTTTTCTAGAACAAGTATGCACCTTTGCTCCTAGAGCCGCCAGTTCTTCCACCACCGCATGCCTATTCAATCAGAAAATTGACGAGATAAAATAATCCATTACTTTTGTAGCTCAATTGTGCAAGGAGGAGAAAGAGAAGAGAAGGGCGTTGAGGGAATTACCCGATTCCGCGGGTACCGCCGGTAACGAGAGCAGTCATGCCCTCCAGTGACCATCTCGCTCTCGTCTTCCTCCCACTGTCACTGCTGCTGCTGTCCATTTCTGCGAAATTGTTCTGCAATTACTCCGGGTCCAATCGATAGTTCCTCTATACAAATAAATGGGTTGTAATAAAATGATAATATGTTTTATATCCCACAAGAAGGCCCATGTATATTTGAGTCCATTCCTAATAGTATACATGGCTAAAAATAACGCAATTCCCACTCCCATTAATTTTAGAATACGAGAGAGATACGGTGAGGTCACGTCGCACACGTCGCGTTTACTGTTCATCCCGGTTACTGTTCAATCGATACTGTTCATCCCCGGTTACTGTTCGTTTACTTTTTTTTCGAAATAAAATATTTGAATTTTTTCATCGTATTAATAAATATAATTGACATATGTCTTGTGTTCTAAATAAAATATTTGAATTTAATAAAATACTATTCACACAAATATTTTTTGTTAGCCTCAGCTTGTATTATTTTTTCTTTTTCTTATTATAACAATTTTGATTGGTACCAAGCTGCGTTTTTTTGTGCTTATTATAATATTTTTGATTGGTACCAAGCTGCGTCTTTTATGTTTTTTTGTTTGTCTTTTTCAGAATTTTATTTTATTTGACATGTTTTGTATTCTAAATAAAACATTTGAATTTTTCTTTTGGAACATATGATATGTTTTGAGGAGAAAAAAAATTTGCATTTATTGCATAATACTTGTGACACTATTTAATATCAGATTTTTTTTTTTAAATTAACATTTATGAAAATACTTTTGTTTTATACTTGTAACATTTTAGATAAAATTATTATTTTATGATCATAACACATTTTGAAAAATCGCAGCGAAGCACGAGAAATATTTCTATTTTCTTATCAAATAATATATCAAATAATATATCCCGCAGCGAAATAATATATCAAATAATATATAAAATTATTATTTTTGCTAATTATATTATTTCTTATCAAATAATATATCCCGTAGCGAAGCGCGGGCTATATTCCTAGTACAGTTAAAATGAAAATTATAACAGAGGCTTTGACTATTCTGATAAGGGTCCTTTTCATCTATTAGACTATGAACCACCGAAATAGTGATTTTGCCTACTTTTTACTTTGTGATTCTCTTCCCTCCGATACCTAGCAAGTATTCCTCTCTCTCTCTCTCTCCGAAGAAATATGTATTTGTGAAATTCGATTCGGTCGACTAGAGAATAAATATCCACTGAACTCAGTTAGGGGTGGCAATTTACCGAGCCGAGCCGAACACAGCCCAACTCGAGCTCGGCTCGAGTCTGGTTCGAGCCAGCTCGGCTCGACTCGACGGAGGGGTTCGAGTTCGGAAGTCCAGCTCGAGCTCGGCTCGGAAAACACTCGAGCCAGCTCGAAAACACTCGAGCCAGCTCGTAGCGACTCAGGCGAGAGGCGAATCTGCGAGACTCAGGCGAGACTCAGACGCGACGAGACTCGTAGGCTCGTAGCGAGTCAGACTCAGGCGAGAGGAGAATCGGCGAGTGGAGAATCGGCGAGAATCGTAGCGAGAGTACTTGTAGCGAGACTCAGGCGTCGAGAGGCGAGAGAGGCGTTGAGATGCGAGAGAGATCTGAGAGGCGAGAGGAGCGAGAGAGATCTGAGAGGCGAGAGAGGAGCGAGAGGCGAGAGAGGATTAGGGTTAGGTTACGCGTCTGAGAGTAGCGCGCGAGAGAGAGAGCGGCGACGCGAATAGGTATTATATACGGTGTTCGAGCTCGAGTTGCTCGCGAGCCGAACATCACCCGGCTCGAGCTCGGCTCGAGTCTGGTTCGAGCCAGCTCGGCTCGGCTCGAATTTTTCGAGCCCGTTTTCGAACGAGCTATTTTCGAACGATCTTCGAGCCGAACGCGAACGAACGTTCGAGCCGAGCTTTTTTTGCCAGCCCTAAACTCAGTTATCACTTTTTAACGTTAGCAAAAATTAATTGATTTACCATCGCTTTGATAGTTTAAACGGATGGTATCTAGCCTCGCTTGTTAAAAATGCACGATTCGAGTCATACGTGCAGTTGGACTATGGAGAGACTTTATATTAGAATATTATTTAGTCTCTAGTGTGTGTGTGAGAGAGAGTGTGTGTGTGCCTACGGGCTTTAAAAAAAAAATTAATTGATTTGATATTATCTTTATTTTTGTATTAATTACATATTTATTCGGCACTTTAATTAGTTTTGTCCATTAACACAATCAACCAACGAATTAAAATTCAATTTGATATTGATATTAATTAGGTATACATAGTAAACCATTAAAATTGTCTATTTATCCTTTCTAGATCGTTTAGAAACACACACACACACCCCTCTAGATATTTTCCTATTAACGAGTTTCTGCCTTATTGTTGGAATTTTTTTGGTTCGCTTGTAGAATTCTAAAAATTATTATATTATATTTCAAATACTTACTTGACCTTTTTAACATCAATTACAAATTTATATATTATATTAATTATTATTTCAAGTATTTTAAAAACAAAAAATAATCATGTATATTGTACAGTCCCTAAACAGTAACCATAAAAATAAGGAAAGCACACGCGCTGCAGTAAAATTGTTAAAACCAAAAAAAATTAGGAATTTTTGGAGAAATTAACTATAAATATAATTTTCATTTTAAAAAAAGTTAAGGCAGATTCTTTTCTTACTTAAACAGTCTTTCTTCTGAGAATTGTAATTGTAATAGTCCACATTCAAAATAGCGATTTAGATCAGAGAGAAACGTGGCGTTACGGTCTTACTCAGGAGTCCAATGACATGATATTTCATTACTACGTGTCGCTCCTCGACGACCGACTCATAACAAGTTATTAAACAACAATATCGATCCAACATGATCACTACACCAAATTATATACACAGCACATTTGAATTGGGATTCAAGTTATGTTTTGATTGAAACGTCAAACAAATCAATTGATTAGTAATAACAATTAACGTGTCAATATTCTTCCTTCCCAACGGGTCCAAAATCAAAATCCCCAAACAAAACTAATAATTTTTTTCCTTTTCCATTCCCTAACACGTGTCTTTGTCTATCCAGTATAATCCTTCCACGTTACCTACAATCAACGGTCAGGATCACCTAGATCTATCAAGGGGATCTCCAATTATGGCCCGACTCCTCGTCTACATAGCTTTTTGAAAGGGTCACCACCTAATGGATTGGGCACGGCTCCTTTTTTAATCAACACGTGTAGTATCAATCAAACTGGCGAGCACCACGCGTCGTGAGCAGAGGCGTCTATAGGACACGAGCGGCTTGATGGACGGACAGATTTGTTTCTCCTGTTTGGCACGTCATGTACACTGCACCTCTCTTTCTCTCGCGTTCGGTGGCTACCAGCCATTATATCTCCAGAAAATTTTGAAAACAACAAGTGAAGAGAGAGACAAGCAACGAGGAAAGGAAAGGAAAAGTTGGTACGAGGGCTTTTAACTTTGGAATCAAGTTTTGTACAATAATGGCAGAGATATTTTGCAACTTGGTGGAGACCAAGAATAAGGACTCGTCGTCATGCGGCGAGACTAACCCACGTGTTGCCAGACGTCGCAGGATAGAGTTTCGACGGATGAGAGTGCTTTCTGGACCGGAGACTATGGCGCCGGTAGAAAGGTCAAGGCAAAAGAGGCGGAGGCCTGACGGGTTGAGTTCGAAACAACGTTTCAGAGAGAAAAGTAGTCCTGATAATGTTCTTGAAGATGTGAGGCGGAGTGGATCGAGTTCTGATGAACATGGAAAAGGGAGTGGATCGAGTTCTGATGAACAAGGAAGAGGGAGTGGATTGGGTTCTGATTTCGATTCTGATAGTAGTGGTGGGAAGAGATCGTGTGAATCCATGGAGAATTTTGATGTGAGTTATGGGGTTACTTCAGTTTGCGGTCGAAGGAGAGAGATGGAGGATACTGTGTCTATCCACATGGATCTTGTAGGGAACTATCATTTCTTTGGTGTATTTGATGGCCATGGCTGCTCTCATGTAAGCTTCCATTCCTTGGGAATTAGTGATCCTTTTTTTGTCCGAATTATTTACTAATTTCAAAAAATCTAACTCGAACAATTTGCATTTTTTAGGTGGCAACATTGTGCAAAGAAAGGATGCATGAGATAATAACTAGTGAGGTGAAACAGAGACAGATATCTAACCAGACGTTAAAAGATAATCAATGGAGAGAAGCCATGCATGGGGGTTTCTCAGAAATGGACAGAGAAGCAATTGCTGCTGGTACCAGCAATAAGGGAGCTGATGGAGTGCCACGTGTCCCGAATTGTAGTTGTGGGATGCGCACACCACGTTGCGACCATGTCGGCTCCACGGCTGTCGTGGCAGTCGTTGGCCGCACGAATTTAATTGTGGCCAGTTGCGGGGACTCTCGTGCAGTTCTATGCCGCAATGGATCTGCCATCCCTCTTTCTTCCGATCACAAGGTTGGCTATTCATCATAATTCCCTATTTAATCAATTTTTCCTTTAATTTTGTGTATTTATTCTTTTAATTCCAGTGTGTTTACGAATTTTTATTTGAAAATTTTGCAGCCTGATCGGCCAGATGAACTGCAAAGGATCCAACAAGCAGGAGGACGAGTTATATATTGGGATGGGGCTAGGGTGTTTGGTGTTCTCGCAATGTCGCGCGCCATAGGTACGCTAAATTTGCCTTCATTAATTACATTGTTACTCATTACATGATGGATTAATTAGAAAAACTTCAAAACATTTCTAATTGTTTCTTATATTATGTGTGTGTAGGTGATAGCTATCTGAAGCCGTACGTTATTAGCGAGCCAGAGGTGACGATATCAGAGAGGAACGAAGAAGATGAGTGCTTGATAATAGCGAGCGATGGATTGTGGGACGTGGTTTCGAATGAAATGGCTTGTGAGATCGTGAGTCGGTGCTTGAAAAGGATGGCTGTACCGAATGGCGATGACGGTGAAAGTGAAGAGCAGAAGAAGATGAAGATGAAGACGGAGATGGACAAAGCGTGTGGCAACGCAACAGTGCTTTTGACGAAACTAGCATTGGCGAGACAGAGCTCTGATAATGTCAGTGTTGTTGTAATTAATCTTAAACATGGGAACTTATAGCAGAGAATTATAATTTATATATATGTTCTATATTTTTTGGGACTTTTTTTCTTCTGATTTTATAGTTACTTAATGTTGTTAATTACCCCCGATATTACAATCACTAACATTTGAAGTCGTGGTTGGATTATTGGGGATATATGTGGGTATGTTGTTAATTTTAGATTTAATTTCTTTGTTCTGTTTTCCTAATTATGTATATCGAAACCGCTTATGTTTCAATTTCGTTCCCCAGTTAAATGTTTTTATTATAATTGATTTATGTTTCTCGATTTGATTTTGCTGGAAATGGTTAAACCTCTTTCATGTTCTTGTTCTCTTCGTTTTAAGTTACCTTTTTTTTTTTCCTTGGATCAACAAATTTGATGTTTTTTTAAGAAAAATATTAGACCCATCCTAAACCCATCCTCCAAGTTTCACCCAAGAAATTTAATAAAGTAGTTATGATTTGACATTTTATGAATTAATATTTTAATTTATGATTTTGACATTATAATTGAATGTTAAATTACAAATTAAAATGATCAAATTATAAATTAAGGTATAAAATTATGCATGCATAAATGTTTTATATTTAAGATTTTACAATCATATTATGTTAACTCCTAGAAAGATGTACATCACTGCTTTTTTGAAGTTTACTATAATTTCTGAATGAATAATTATACTTGTCCTATTTAGTATGTATGTATGTATGTATGTATGTATGTAGTATGTATGTTATTATGTATGTATGTATGTCTCATATTGATGTATTGACAACGAATAATAAATATATTAAATGTTAAATTGTATTAAATAATAAATTATAATCGATGACAAATCGTATTAATTACATAATTAATCATATTTATTAGATGATAAACCAAATTGTTCGAAAAAATTTAATTTATTTTTCTATTATATATAATAATTTGAAATACAATAAGTCATATTTTTTGACAAAATATTTAATTATGTTATCTTTCAATTTTTTTCTAATAACAAAATATTTTTATTTGTAATTGTAGATTTTCGCGAAATTATATTTTTGTTAACTTTCATGATTGTTTTATTTTGTAAAATTTTAGACGAAATCTAATTTATGTGTGAAACAATGAAAATGAATTTGTATAACCGTTTTAACACGTTAAAACAGTGAAAATGAGTCATATATATCTTTTTAACACATGTTAAACGGTGGAATAATTCTGCCTAATACTTACTTTTTTTTTCAAATTTATAAATTTATATTTGATTAATTATTTCTCAAACGAGTCATAAGCACCCGTTTAACACTTAGTAAATGGTCAATTAGTCCATCTCAATAACTTATTTTATACATTAGTAAATTTGAATTTAACTATAATTGGATGGTGGTAAACAAGAATAATAAAAACATTAAATACGTTAATATGTGAAATATTTGATATTTAATTCCATCTCATTTTATATAGGACGGTCCAAATAAAAATTATTTTGGTTCGTCACTACAATTAATGCAAATGTCAACACATCAAACATCTAGGTGTATTATAAGTGAGATGAATGTCACCCCTCTTTCTAAATTGTAGTACTCGCGTGCATTTATTTTCAGTGAATCACGAGAATCTTTAGCATTTCCGGCATAAATGCTATTGATCAAACTTATATTCCATTGTAATTCTTCAATTAAGAATACAACTTTTATAAATGATATCATTCTTAGAACAACACTTTCACCCAAGTAATAGTAATTACTAGTCAAGAATGTCTCTACTAAAAAACATAACCCGGGACGGATCTTATCAGAGACCGAAGGAGCCACGACCCTCCTTGATTATCTTTTAACTATGAGATATGACAAACGGATGTTAAAACCGGTTTCCTCAACGTTTCATCATAGTCTATAAGAATGAAACATTTTCGCCGGTAGCAATACTTAAGTTTATAAATATTATCCTTGTCATAGACGCATATTATGACTATGAGATATGACAAACGGATGTTAAAATCGCTTTCCTTAACGTTTCATCATAGTCTATAAGGATGAAACGTTTTCGCCGGTAGCAATACTTAAGTCTATAATATTATCCTTGCGATTGACGCATATTATGACTATGAGATATGGCAAACGGATGTTAAAACCGCTTTCCTTAACGAAAATTTATCGGAGGATGTGTACATGATACAACCCGAAGATTTTATCAATACTTAAGTTTTATCAATCCATTTATGGACTCAAACAAGCTTCCCGGAATTGGAATATTCATTTTGATGAAGTCATAAGCGAGTATGATTTTATCAAGAACGAAGAAGAACCTTGTGTGGAGCCGAGTAGTGTTTCTTGTTCTTTATGTGGACGACATATTGATTATATGAAACGACATTCTGATGTTATCGGATGTTAAGAAGTATTTGAATACTCGTCTCGCTATATGAAAGATTTAGGAGAGGCCGCCTACATTTTAGGCGTGAGGATCTATAGAGATATATCCAAGAGACTCCTCGGCCTAAGTCAGAGTACGTATATCAACAAAGTGCTGAAAAGGTTTTTCATGCAAAACTCTAAGAAAGGGTTTCTCCCCATGCCGAGTGGTATAAAATTTTCGAAACCTGAATGTTCGACATCGAACGAAGAGAAAAGTAACATGGATAAGGTTCCATACGCTTCGGCGGTTGGATCTATCATGTATGCCATGATCTGTACGAGACATGACGTGTCGTATGCATTGAGCGTCCTATCACGTTACCAATCGAATCCAGGTGATCCGCATTGGCAAGCCGTAAAGACGATCCTTAAGTTCTTGCGAAGAACTAATGATCAATTTCTAGTCTATGGTGGTGACGATAATGGATTGGTTGTAACGGGTTACACCGATTCCAGTTTCCAAACATGTACCGAATGATTTTCGATCACAAAGCGGGTACGTGTTTTGCTTGAACGGTGGCGCGGTTATATGGAAGAGTTCCAAACAACCGACAGATGCTGACTCTACGACGGAAGCGGAGTGCATTGCGACTTCGGAAGCCGCAAAAGAGCCGGTTTGGGTCAAGAAGTGTGTGACCGTACTTGGTGTCGTGCCAAGCATCTCGGAACCCGTGACTGTGTATTGTGACAATACGGGTGCAATAGCACATGCCAAGAAACCGAGATCGCATCATCGCTCCAAACATATTCTGCGTACATTCCACTTGATTCATGAGATTTTACAAAGGCAGGATGTTGTTATTTTGAATATTGATACTGACGAGAATCTAGCGGATCCGTTTAAGAAGCCACTTCCAGTTGCGAAACATGATCGTCATGCTAGAACTACAAGTTTGAGATACCTAGAGGAGGAAGTTGGAATGTAGTTATCTAAAACAATAGTAGTTAGTTGTAAACGATGTATCACCCAAGACTTATTCTATATTAATGCATTTTCAAAATTTTAATATTTTATTTGCATTTATCTCTTATATGAAAACTTGTGCGGGGTTGTGTAATCTGATTACACGAACCTTGATTTATGACTTGTGTGAGCGTCTACATAATACGTGATTATGTTAAGTAAAATCGTCACATTTTAAAAGTTATGACTAATGTGTACACTAGCATATTCGCCGAGGTGATGATTATGTTTTGCTAATCATAGAACAAAGAGTTTGTCGAATCAGGAATGTGGATATGCATTAGGTTATGCATATTGTGACTTGACCAAAAGTGCTATATCATGACATGGTTTATTCATTGTAGATGAAATCGTAACGAATGGGGTCTTAGTTCTTCACACCTGAGATGATCATAGATCATGTTTCGTGCGTAGCATGATACTTAGATATAATCTTTCACTATCTGTAACAGGATGATCATGGGATTATAATCGATATTATTCGAAACACGAAATTTGATATGAGTCATCAAGAAAGAGATATCCCTTGGCCTATCGATGAATTGATCAACGAAATCTCTAGCCAGAGTCAATGATATTAATGGTTAATATCGATTGTGTTTGTTGATTCAATTTGTTATCGAGACATAAGTTTAGTCAATCAAACTATAAGGATGACTATTACCGTACCTTTTGATTGACGAATATCGTGAACAAAAGAACTAAACACCACCTTTCGAGATGGGTATAAATATAATGATCACAATCATTTTCGTTTTCGACGTGGGAAAGCTATGATGGATTTCTTCCTAGATCCTCTCATGAGCCAGTGAACTTAGGCATAAGTTCACTACCATTGCTTGATACGAGCCTACGCGGTCACACATAGAGTTGTCTTATTTTCGGTTTAAATTTCAATCTCTATGGTTACGTGTACATGTGATGTGCACTAGTGTTTCTTTAGTTGAATCTTACACTGAGTGGGAGACTGAAGGAAATACAGTCATAGATCAACTAGTAGATTGTACACATGAGAATAGATGAACGTACGCGTTCGTCAAAACGATTGGATGCATAATAAGATTATGTAAATCTGACAGAAAACAAATAGTCTGTCATGAAGGACTGGTGGTCCGTCGTGACGGACCAGAAAGGTTTTATGGCAGAATGCACATAACTATACACAGTCCGTCATGACGGAGGTTGGTCCATCATGACGGACCAATAGGGTTTCTGTGTACCAATCTATGAGTATGAGCATGACGGACTGGATGTCCGTCATGACTGAGGTGCGTCATGACGGACAGTATGGCCCGTCATGACGAACTATGAGGATAACGGCTATATCAGTAATCGTGACTAGTGCGTCTTGACGGACTATAGTGCGTCACGACTAGAGCTGTTAACGAACCGAACTCGAACGAACCAAACCATGTTCGAGTTCGGTTCGAAACTTATCGAACATTGTTCGGTTCGGTTCGAAAACTTATCGAACATTATTCGGTTTGGTTCGTTAATATTCCGACCAATTCGGTTCGTTCGATATTTGTTCGAAAACTTAAAAAAAATCATATTTAATTTATTTTCTTTATATTTTATTAATAAAAATATCAAACTAAATTTTTTAAAAAAATTAATAAAAACAAACTAAAATTTTAACTCTTTAATATCAAAAATAAAATTACATTTATAATCCCCACAAAGTATAGATCTAACTAAAATAAAACCTGAACTAATAAGGAAAATAAATGTATATACAAATATGCCAAAAAGAATTCTATCATTGAAAAAGACATAAAATTATTTCAACTCATTTTTTATATGTGTGTTTAACATGAGTTTTAATTTATAATGATTAATTTGAGTATGGACTCTAATTTATATTAATTAAAAAAATATAATAATCAAACATTCGAACGAACCAAACGAACACATTCAAGTTCGAGTTCGGTTCGTTAGTTATCGAACAATGTTCGGTTCGGTTCGATAAGAATTCGAACGGTTATCGAACGAACAATTAACGAACAAACTCGAATCAAACTCAAACGAACATCGAACTTCGAACAAAATTCACAGCCCTAGTCATGACGGACGTTGATCCAAATTCTGGTTTGACAGTTTTTCTTAAGATACTCATTAATTCTCAATTATTGGTGGCTTGATTATAAGATCATGGCCAACCATTCCTCTCTCTCTGATTCATTCTTTGACAGAAATAAGCTTGTGAGACAAGTTAGAAGGAGAGAAGGAGAGATTGGATCTTGAGCAAGTTTACGGTGATTTTAGGAGAATCGCGCTTAACCGAGAGACGAAACTCATGGTGGATACGAGTAGCGGGGTTTCAACTAAAACCTTCGCTATGATCTAACGAGAGCAAGTTCGACGAAGGTCGAAGGGCAAACCGAAAATCAATCCGGTTGTATTTGACAAATCGGAGCTTCGAGCAAGGTGTCGAATCGCGCGGGCGTGGGACATGCGTGTTACCAGAATCGAAGCAAGCAAGGACCAACTGTTGGTTAATTCTAACCTAGAGGGGGGGTGAATAGGTAAACCTAGTATGCAATTTTCGGACTATGGTATACAAATTCTAAATTAATTCAGAAGCTAAAATGATATAAATTAAATTATGCAAATACCGAACAATTGAACAAGAGATGTTTGATGACGGAGTTCGGTAGGTGGTTGCCTTGTAGCTTTAACTCACCGTCTACTTGCTCAATCGACCGATTCGATTGAATACAAGTACCTACGTCTCCGGGGATGCCTTGCGCCATTTTCGGGTTTCGATTGAATTCCCGAATCACTCGTTCAAGGTTTTGCCTAGATCGATTTACACGTATTTCAATCGATCTATAGCGGGGTTTACACTCTATGTACTGGCCTATTGCAAATATCTAATACGAACTAAACGTGATCGGTCACGCAAGTTGGGAATCATATTTGATGGTGGAGGAGAAGGAATTAATCTCTAAGAATGTTTTAGAAGATTATAAGCTCAAATGGTTTAGCAAGAATTCTCTCTTTTGAATATAGAAATAAGATGGTTGAAGTGAGGAGAGAGAATGAGGGAAGAGTTCTATTTATAGAACACAAAAACCCTTTCCAGAATTTGTTTTTTCTGCATAGTTCGTTATAACGGATCATAAGTCAAACTAGCCGTTACGGCTGATATATTCAAATTATTACACAGTCCGTTACAATGGAACATATGTCTGTTATAACGGAAGTGTGTGTTAAGAAGTTCGTTGCAATGAACTAACGAGTCCGTTACAACGGACATCATACCGTGACTTCACTTCAGATTGGTTTTAATTTCCGTTGTAACGGAGAATGTTCCGTTATAACGTTGAGAGGCATTCCGTTGTAACGGATTGGTTAATCCGTCACAACGGACATGAAGAGAAAAGTAGTGTACTGAAGTGAGTTCAATGTCCGTTATAACGGATAGGTATGTCCGTTACAACGGACATCATTCTGTGACATCCTTCAAGTTTGGATTTAATTAGCGTTATAACAGTAATACTTCCGTTACAACGCTTTGTTGGTGTCCGTTACAACGGACTGGTTGATCCGTTATGACGGACTATATTGTGTTTGCCATTCTTGAATAGGACGAGTATGTCTGTTACAACGGACAATGAGTTCCGTTATAACGGACATCCTACTGTCAGCCTTATTTTCTATTTCATCATTTTGATTGATTTTGAATATATTTCTTTGACTTATTTTGAGCTTAAACATTCATAAACAAGTTTAGAGATACCTATAAATTGTTTTGGTGATTAGTTTGATATCCCAACTTGCGGAATCTTCGATGTCTTGATTCCGTGATTCTTGACGATTCTTCAACGTCTTGATCTTCTTCGCGATTCTTCGACGTCTTGATCCTTGATGTCCTTACTATTCTTGAGTGATTTTTGCTTATGTTTATCTTGATATTCTTATTGCATTTTGTACCTATATCTCCTACACGTTGTACTCGATAGATTTTGTTAGTAGTATCGACATTGTTTTTGAGATAATCAAACAACCGGAAATTTGAACCAACGGTGCGTCCCACGCTCGCATGATTGACACCTTCTTCGAAGTTCCGATTTGTCGTATTGAAAACTCAATTTTTAAGCGTCGTTTCATTATCTTAATTTGAGTCTTTCAACAATTAATTATTTATCTAAACTTGGCACAATGATAAGTAGAGAGTATCGTTCCTCTGAGAAATATAGTGTACAATTAAGATTTTAATTCTAAATTTCTTTTCTAACTCCAAAAATTCACGAAAAATTATCACGATGTCTTTTGTAACACACAAGTGTAAGGAGCAAGTTTCAAGTTCACAATCAAATCACAAAGAGTTGCACAATTTTCCAAACTCAAAAATATAATTGATCCAATGCAGAATCTAACTTGTCACAATTAAATGTTCAATACAATACAAATCATGAATAAAATTTCCAAACTTTTGGCACAGAAGATCAACAATAAACAAAGTTATATTCCAAATTCCAGAGTTTATTAATGAACCAATTAATTTCTAAAATTCACCAAACAAGATGTGTTCAAAATCTGGATCCCAAAACAAATCTCACTTCAACAAATTATATAGCTCAGATTTCGACTCCAAATTGGTTGAAACTTTTATCACAGATTAAAAACAAACAAGAAAGCCATCATATTTTTTATAGAATTGTTTATGTGATAATGAATTAACTAAAAATAAAATAGTGAAAGTTAGACAGAAAAGTCAGAGAGACAAATATTAAATCCAAAAAATAGAAAAATACATGCAAAAATTGCCAAACCTAACAGAGATGATCTATAGTATGTAAAGCAACTAAAATGAATTTTTATGGATTTTTTCTAGATCTAAAACTATTTTATTTATAATTTATAAACAGACACTCAGAAGTTCAGATCTTAAATTTTAAAAATGAATAACAAATAGGAAAATTTATGAAATGACATAAAATAAATTCTTGCAGAAACTAGACATTATCAAGATTCAGAAAAGTATTTTTAGGAGATTTTATTAGATCTAAAACTATTTAATTTATAATTTCCAATTAGTACAGAACAGAATGTCAGAAATTCAGGATCTCAACTTTAAAAATACATAAAAATTGGAAAATTAAAGGAAATGAGATGCAATAAATTCCTAAATAAACTAGATATGATCAATATTCAGAAACATATTTTTTATGGATTTTTATCTGATCTAAAAGTATTTTTAAACTAATTAATAAAACAGATCAGAAAAGACGGATTCAAAACAAACTAATCTTTAATTCAATCACAAACTTCAAACAATTGAGCAAATAAACAGGAAAAATGGGGGATTAAGAGATTCAAACAAGATCCAAATCAACTAATAACAATCTCTAATTCAAACTATAAATTTAAACATGTAAAATATCAAAAATACCCCTATAAAGAAAGATAATATCAAGAACTGAGAATGGATGATGGAGATGGATGTGGAGAGATTCTACGGTCCCTTGTCACCCTACTGGAGCTTTGAGAGAGATGAAATGGAGCTTGGAGGTCGTCAATGGCGATGATGTCTTGATCCGGAACTAGAACCGAGAAAGCTCGAAGCTTTAGCCTTGAATCAATGCAATTGAGAGGATTGACACCTTCTGGGAGTGGGTATGGTGATGTGGAGTGGATGAATTGGACTTGAGAAAGCTCGAAAGTACGAGATTGGGTTTCGAAATGGTGATTCTGGGTTCAAACCGAGAAATCTCGAAGCTTGAACCCTATCCGATGAAGGGAAGAGATGGAGGGTGATGAAGGGGTGCTAGAGAGAGTGAGGGCCAAAAGGCCACTCGAAGAGGATGATGCTCATCGTAGCTTGATCAGAGCTATTTATAGGGTTTAATTCACTGGATCGAGCAATTATGGTCGAAAATTGAGAGAAGGGAAGGTGTCGTGGGGTCCACACTGAAGGGAATTATCCCGTCTCCGGGCCTGCGCAGCGGATATGAAGGTCCGGTCCGGTTCCCAAATCCCGAGATCACGCCTCGACTTCGAGGGTACGATGCAAAGTAGGATAGACGATTACTAACTGTATGTCAAACTGTCGCATCCTTTCGGTATTTCATTAAAACGACACTGATACTTCGCTCAAATGAAATATATTTCTACATGAAAGTTCTAGATAATCTCATTATCTATCTAACCCAATTTGAATCATTCAAATTGGAGTCGTTACCTGAAAGTTATATCAGTTTTACTAAAACTGTTTCTTATGTCCACGAACGCGTACGTTCGTTTTTCCTTCTACGTACCATTTTAGCGTTGATCCAAAACAGTATTTCCTTCACACACGATGGTTATGGAGCAGAGAAAACAATCCAAAATGACTCGTACGAAGTTCTTGGCTCGTAACAGCCATGGCGAGAAGGAATGGAGAAGGAGACTTCATCTCCAATGGATTCTACGTAAGAAATTTCAGAGAAGAAACGCAGCATAAATTCCTTCTTTAATTGCAAAACAGATGGTCCAGTTAAGGACGAAATGGAGAGGATGACGAGACCGTTATGCTTGGTTTTGATTGGTTGATTTATCTGAGTTCTGATTGGCTCTATGCTCATTGGCCTGTGGAATTCTCTGTGACAGTTTTTGTGTAGAGATCGTGTAGTGAAGAAAAATAGAGAGATGATTTAGTTCTTCATCGTTGGTTGTATCATGTCACTGCCACAGTCAATCAGCGATATTTTAAGCTGATGATTACACGTGCCTTGGTGGAACGAGCCAGTCTTTGATCCTATATGGTGTTTGGTGCAGTGGGTCAGGGTTATGGATTGTCAGGATTTGCTGTATTGGTTGCGGTGTGACCTTGGGTGTAGCGAGTCAGGTTTGAATTATTTTCTGACCCGTTTCGCAAATTCGTTTATAACTTCTTCCTCCTTTCTCCAAAGTGTGTGATATTTATATGAAAAACGCTCGTCTCGACGAGAGGAGTCCATTCATGTGGTTGGTTTGTAGAGATTTGGTCTTTTATCATTAAAGTATTTTTCTCAAGAATTATTGAATATAAAGAGTATAACAAGGTTTTGTGTTTATTTATTATTTAATTTCATTGTTTTAAACCCTAAAAATATACTTAATTATGCTCATTATACGTATACAGCCAGATTATCTCTAGTTCGTCTCCGACCTAGCTCTCGATTGACCACCACAAAAGATTTCAGATGAAACCTCTCTACTTGTATCCACCTCGAGCCTCGCCTTTCGGTTGCACACGAATTTCTCCAAAATCCGTCGCAAGCTTTCTCGATTGACCACCCCAAAATATTTTTCTCTCTTTTTCCTTAATGGTGTTTTTTACCCTTTTTCAGATCTAGAACTGCTAGAATGATTGGGACGCTATGTTCCGTCGCAAAATTTTTGACCCCAAAATATTTTCCTCTCTACTCTTTTTTTACCTCTCTACCCAAAATACTTTCCGTCGCAAGCTTTCTCGTATCCACCTCGAGACGCTATGTTCCGTTATAACGGATGTAACACCGTTACTGTATAGCATTTTCGTATATGTCCTTTACAAAAGATCAACCAGTCCGTTGTGACGGCGTAACCAATTCGTTACAACGGACTACTCTGCGATTGCTAGACAAGATCACTTCGTTACAACCGACCTCTTACTGGTGTCAATTATGCACAATGTCATTATGCATTAGTTCAATCATTTCGACAATTGCTTACGTTCATCTATATTTATTTGTACATTCTTCTAATGAATTCAAAACTGTAATTCCTTCACATGATATATCCATATATTTCAAAATCCCTTAAACTTATTTTCATCATGCTTGTAAATTTTAGATATTGTTATCTTATATTGTATTCAACAAAACAATTGGACTCAATAGCAAAGATTTTACATTTGAGTGGTAGTTGGGGTACAAACTTCAATTCTTACCTAATATTTTGCAAAATTGAATTGATACCAAAATAATACATTTGTATTGGAGACACGAAAATAATGGAACATATAATCACAAATTTGTATATTATAAATTTTATCTATAACAAATTACATCTCAAAAGTAATAAAAAAATAAAACAAGCCCCTAATCGCACCTCAAAAGTATAACCTAATATTACGTCTCAAAATTAAACCCTAAACTTGTCTCTCTAATGCAATGCCTAAAATAAAAGCCATCAATTCTGTTCATAACTTTTATTCTTCATGATCTCAACAAAGAGCAGGTTTAGGCATATACCTATTAATCTAAGTTTCTGTATGTTAATACGTGTCCATTTTTGCTCAACAAATCCTATGTACGTATACGACAGTAATTTCAAATTTGTTTCGTTTTAAGTTTTAGTGTGAAGTTCGTATTCGAGTTATATGATTTTTAATACACTCGATTAAGGAGTAAATTTTATTCGTACTTGTATACAAAATAATACAGAGTCAATTGGATATTTTGCCGAGCGCCTTCAAAATTGTTGAGCCGCCCCAGCTAACAACCTATGTAAAAACTCTTGCCATTTTCATAAAAAACATTAGAAACGGGCGAAAACTCGTACTCTTCTTCAGAAAGAAAAAAAAAATATGACATAAATTTTCCTTATCGGTTTTGTGTATTTTGGTAGTAGATTTTTATAAATGTTTGTAAGTCTTAATATTTCGAATTGCTTTTATCAATTGATTTAGGTTGAATAAACCTTATATCCTACAACGATATCGTTGAATAGTATAATTGACATGTCAAGTTAAGAAGAAAAAAACATAATTCTTGCAATAATATGAATAGTCTACTCGTTACAATAAGTTCAAATAGAACATTGATTTATTCAAATATAATGCATATATAAGAAACACGTAACAAAAATACATCAACATTTATTCAGTGTTGGAGCTCAGGAGGATGAGGACATTTAGGATTGCATTTTGGGCACGTAGACTGGCATTCCGCAAGGCTATAGAAACATATTTCTTGTGGTTGGAGAAGGCAACAATAACAATCAATTCCTCCTTTACATGTGTTGTGTGTGCATGGTATTATTACAATCTTGGATCCATCTTCTTCACCATTTATTATACTTATTTCACGACCTATAATAAAATATTCAGATATGAGATTAGTCATGCAAGTGATACAATTTTAAAAGAAAAAGTTGTTCTTCTCAAGATTTAAATTGTACAAAATAATCCACAGTAAATTTTTGCATGGAATATCTTTTTATGGAACACAAAAAAATAACACCATACTAACAATCGATTTAAATTTTTATCTAGTCAAGTGACCACATGCAAACATCAAAAGAAAAAAAAATGATGGATTTGATGTAAAAACTAAAACTAATCATTCAAAAACAAAAATAGCTTAAAACTTACATTGATTCGGAACAACAAAAGCAATCAAAACGATGAACAAAATGGCAAAACTCTTCATCTTTATGTCTTGTTTTTTGGGTTGAGAAAGATAAGATAATAAAAGAAAATCCTGTCAATTGCCTATTTATAGACCCATAAAAAGTATTTAAAGGCGAGTAACGCATATATTTGTACATATTTGATATTTGGGCGGATCTTTCGGCAAATATTTTATTTGTCTGCAAATTACCATATTTTTAGTCACATGGAAATTACTTAAAGAAAAGTAACGCATATATTGCAAATATTTGATATTTTAGCGTGTCTTTTTTTTACCAGTGGATATTTGACCATTACTGTTATGCAATCAATGACGCATCTCTTAATATCAATCAAATTTAAAAAAAAAAAATCTTTGATGATTGCATATATATATATTTGCATACACCATATATATTATGTTCTCACCTCGGATTTCCTTTTCTTATGTTCAGCTCCGAATAATGCATGCACGTAATATGTATCAACATTTTTTTTTGTATATTAATTTATGAACAATCAAGTATTACGAATAAGAAAATATGTACTATAGACGTTTTCGTCACAGGGGGTATGAAGGGGGGTCTCACAGGGGGTAAAAGATTTACTGTGATGAGACAAAATTAATACATAATTGGTCCATTAATACATTAATCCATAAATTAACATTAATTCATACATTACTCATAAATCCATACATTAATCCATAAATTAACATTAATCCATACATTACTCATAAATCCATACATTAATACATTAATCCATACATTACTCATAAATTCATACATTAATACATTAAACCATACATTAATCCATACATCAATATTAACATAAATATTACTCCAAATATTACCCTATTATTGTTGTTATTTTTCTCAACGGCTTCTTTCCTATACCCCCTTTTGTCGCTATCATCGTCGACTTCTTTCCTCGACGCCCAATTGTCGATATTTGAGTACCTCATCCAAGCATCATCGGCTTCTTTCCTCGACGAATACTTTTTGAATGTCGAGCGCGAATAACCGCAAACTTGATCGTTGCATGACGCCCAATTGTCGTAAATACCGGATCTTTTACCAACAAAAACGACGTAGAATCCTTCTTTTGCCATAATCTTAAATCTGAAAAACAAAGAATAGCATGATTAAAACCCTAATTGAAATCTGAACCCTAATTTAAATCTGAATATGAAATTAAATTAAATTAAATTGAATCTGAAATTAAATTAAATTAAATTAAATTGAAATTAAATTAAATATGAAAATTGAAATTGAAATCTGAAATTGAAATCTGAAATTAAATCTGAAATTAAATCTGAAATTGAATCTGAAATTGAAATCTGAATCTGAAATTAAATTAAATTAAATTAAATAAAATCTGAAATTAAATTAAATTGAATCTGAAATATGAAATTAAATTAAATTGAATCTGAAATCTGAAATCTGAAACAAAATTGAAATATGAAAATTTAAATTGGAACCCTAATTTAAATCTGAACCCTAAATTAAATCTGAAAATCTGAAAATTGAAATTGAAATCCGAACCCTAATTTAAATCTGAAATTGAAACAAAATTGAAATCTGAAATTAAAACCCTAATTAAAACCCTAATTGAAACCCTAATTGAAATATGAAAATTGAAATTAAAACCCTAATTAAAACCCTAATTGAAACCCTAATTAACTGGCAATAAATCTGCTAAACAAAATCGAAACCCTAAACCCTAAATCGCGAGACCAGGAGAGAGAGAGAGAGAGTCGCGAGACCAGGAGAGAGAGAGTCGCGCGCGAGAGAGAGAATGTCGCGAGAGAGGACTGGCCTAGCTTGTTGGCACGAAGGGATCCAGCGCGAAGACCTAGCTTGTTGTCGCGAGACCTAGCTTGTCGACTGGAGAGAGAGGCGCGAAGCATGGCGCGCGAGAGAGAGAGAGAGAGAGAGAGAGAGAGAGAGAGAGAGAGAGAGAGAGAGAGAGAGAGAGAGAGAGAGACGCTGGAGTGAGAGAGGAAAGAGAGGGGTTTAAGTGGGTTTAAGTGACGGGTCGGGTTGTAAGTGACGGGTCGGGTTAAATGACCTAACGGGTCGGGTTAAAATATGTATAAAATATCATCATTTAACGGTCATTTAACAGTACGCACCATTTATTTGACGGAAGGGGGCAAAACGAACAAAATAGACAAGTTTAGGGGGTGAAAACGCGCAAAAAAAAAGTGAGAGGGCAACTTGAACATTTTGGTAATTGTTGGGGGGCAAAATCAGACTTTTTCCAATTTAATATGATAGAATTAGGATTCTGTTGACTGGCGTCATATGGTTTGGTAAAAATGATAGCTAATTACCCATTCTCTTTTGATATAATAAAATTTCCCCTCCCATTAAATTTCCACCAATTTGGAGCCAAACCAAAAGGCCACATCGCCGTTTACTGTTCACCTGATACTGTTCCTTTTTTTTTTTCATATGGAATTTTAATTTGACATGTCTTGTGTTCTAAATAAAATATTTGAATATTTGTATACTATAATTTTACTGTTCATCATTTTCTACTGTTTATCATTTACTGTTCACAGAAATTTTTTTGTTAGCCTGAGCTTGTATTATTGTTTTTTATGCTTATTATAATAGTTTTGATTGGTACCAAGCTGCCTTTTTTGTGCTTATTATAATATTTTTGATTGGTACCAAGCTGCGTCTTTTATGTTTTTTTGTTTGTTTTTTTCTGCGTCTTTTATGTTTTTTGTTTGTTTTTTTCAGAATTTTATTTTATTTGACATGTTTTGTATTCTAGATAAAACATTTCAATTTTTCTTTTGGAACATATGATATGTTTTGAGGAGGAAAAAAGTTTGTATTTATTGCATAATACTTGTGAGACTGTTTAATATCAGATTTTTTTTTTAAATTAACATTTACGAAGATTACTTTTGTTTTGCACTTGTAACGACGTTTTAGATAAAATTATTATTTTATGATCATAAAAGATTTTGAAAAATCGCAGCGAAGCGCGAGAAATATTTCTAGTATTATTTAAAATGATTTCTAAACTAACCACTAATATTATAGTCAAAAAGGAAAACACATATAAATTGCCATATAAACACATCTTGTTGTATTATATCGATTTTGTATAGTTGTACCCATTCATCAATTCAACAAGTGATAGTGCCGAATTAAGCCTTGATAATCTTCCTTTTCTCTGTTGGCTGGTATAATGTCTTCATCATCTTGCATAATCTGCATAATGTTCTTGGTAGAACATTACCAGTATAGAGCATAATTTGCGATTATTCATTTATGTCCCTAAAATAATAGGAAATTTTTCATGCATACACCTTAAAACTATTTTTAATCCCAAATTTCGAATCGATTAAAACTCAAACATCAATTACCGCAAATAAAACTCAATTTCGAATCAATTTCCTCAATTGTACAATTAAACCTGAATGCATAAACAAGCACAATTTTTATGAATAAAATGAAAACAACCTGAAGAACATCAAAATACGGGTCTTAAATAACATTTCATGTCGGAGCAGAGATCTCTTTTCAGCACCAGTTGAGTTCCATCTAATCACCTCCATAGAGGTAAACTGCTAGTCAAACTCTTTTGTGAGAGATGATGAAGGGAAACAAAAAAGCTGCACGAGAATTTGGGGCAATGAAAAGGAAGAGCACTAGCACTGGTAATGAAGATTTTGCACGAGCTTAGATATTCTGTTTTGAATCTAATTTGGAAGAGACCCCAGAAAGACGAAGGGGCATTGGAGGAGAAAGATGGAAGGACATTGGAGGGCGTGAAAAAGAAATGAAACAGAAAGACAAACGTCGTTTGATGAATAAATTAGCACACATCTTAAAAATATCCTACGGCTCAAAAATCACAAGCACAAGATAAACTTTACTTGTACAAGTAAAATAGTTGCACTCGAGAGAGTAAATGCTCAAATTTGGTAATTTGATAGAGTAAATGCTCAAAAAGTTCAAATTGACACGACACTGTCAATTATTAAGTTCAAATTTGGTAATTTGACAATTTTTTAGCTTTTTTCAGGGTATTGTTATATTATATTGTATTAAATATAAAAGCTAGTAATTTGACAAAATGAGAAAAATTGTGACAATATGAGTTCGAAAATTTTGCAGTATTTGAAGATCGAATTGCTCGGCTTGTTGGTTATTTTGATTTAGACCCACTATTCGAAAAACAAACACGGACTTGGAATTTTTTAGCCGTACCGCAAGACTCTCCGGGTATGTTTTGAAGGTTCGTGTATAAATCAAATTTCTCCATTGATTTTTGTTGTTGTGATATAATGGTAATTAGTACTAAAAATGAATTAATTTTCAAGGTGTGTTCATATATTACCCTAGACCGGTGCCAATTGTTTATTATCATGGTATATTATATATTCACATTTCATTATTTATCTTGTGATGTTTGCTTTTAATTTCTGTATGTTGTGTCATATTGTCTTTCTTTTTTTAGGTTCTCGTAGGCAGATGCATTTTGTCGCATTTTGTCGTAGGTGGATGTTTTTAATTGGAAGTTGTTGAAAGGCTCTTCGATTCTTCATATGAGTATCTTTGGGCGTGGTTTACTGTGAGAGTTTATTGTGTAATTTTTATTACAATTTAAATTAGTTCTTGGATTTTGTGTGATGTGTTTAGGATTACGTTAGTTAGATATGTTTCTTTGATGTGTTTAGGATTACGTTAGATGTGTTTTTGGTTCGTTGATGATGTTTCGGATTACGTTTGATGTGTTTAGGTTTAAGATTAGGATTTAATGTCTATGAATAAAAATGTGAATGCAAAATTAAATGTATATTGGTACTGAAATTGTATTGGATGTTTATAAAAAATGAAATATTGTATTAATAGATGAATAAATATTGAAATAAAAAATAATAGAATTGCAACATGTGTATGTTTAGGTTTAGTAAATACAAGTCTCGAATATACATACCGTACCAATACAATCACATTTCAATACATATCACATTTAAAACAAATTCTTATGCGGCCATAATCATGACGCTAATAACATTTGTATTCACATTAAACTCTAAATCTTAATCATATGCTAAATTCATTCTCATTCATATTTAAATCTTCCGACGCCATATTTGAGTCAAGGCGAGCACCCCTCCTTTCATTTACTCCATTTATCCTCACTTAAGGCCAATAAGCTCCTTCATAAAAGAAAATAAATTATCATTTTTCAAAAATAGCCCTCTCAGTTTGTACAAATTCCATCTAGTTTAATTAATTAATCAAATTTCAAGGCCTAAAGGAGTTAATCTACTATAAGCATTATCCGTCCTTAACAATAATGTGTGCTCTGGTCGGCTACATTAAATCATCAAAATAAAAGAAAATAAAAAAAAGATATTTTGCAGTAAGAACCCTATACATATTTACATATTTTTCGTTTTGTATTTTCGGTACCTGGTTAAAATGCGGTACGCTTCTCTAAGATCTTTGGTCACAAGATCATCAATTTTGTCGACGGAATTTTTGCAGTGTAAGTTCATTACAATGAAATTTTTGCATTCTTGTAATTGGATCATCGACCACAGAATCTTAGAATCTGCATATCTAGCATTCAAGCAAAGGCACATAGTTCAGGGGCTTTTAGACAATTTTCCATCCAACAATTCAATGTCATTTTTCTTTAAGCTCGACACACTTCCTATATTAAGAAATCTATACCAAAAGTTCAGAAAAAAGCTTGTGAATCAAACGAAGTGAATGGACTGAACAAATATACAACATATCTTCGTTGGGAATTGCATCGAGCAGTTGAAATGCATCTTTCTACCACCATCCAAATTCAGCCTTTTGAATCTCAATTCACACAACTCCCTAACAATATTTATCGTATAGTATCAATGAGGGGGTAGAGGAGAAGAGCAACGCCAGGCGAGTCGAGAACCAAAGAGCTCCGCCACTCGTCTGATTCAGATTTAGATCGAGAGAGAATGTTGAGGGAAACAAAGAGGCGCAACGCGCAAGAGAGGAGAAAGTTCTACGAGGAGGAAACTAAACGGAGTTAGACCCAACGTTTATCATTGAAAATAACACCGACCTCCAAGCAGGGCCGGTCCGGCGTTTTCGGAGGCCTTTGACAAAATAACGAATACGATATGTCTTATATACATTATTTTATATTATTTTAATATAATAATTAGTAAAAAAATACTCAAAAAATATATATATTATAAATAATTTTATTCTACTAATTTTTTTATTTTTAAAATATAATATATCATAAAAGATAACAAAATTTCATAGAATTAAATATACAATAATATAAGATTTTATTTATAAATTAAAATAAATTGGGGTTCTATTTGAATAAATGAAAAGAATATAAAAGTACTTGTTGAAGGCCATCATGAAGCCCATTCAGTTCATGGCAATATGGGGTTCGTTTGAATATTTCTTTGTATAAAAAAAAAATCTGTTGAAGCCCATCATCATTGTCCGGAACAATGACAACTTGGGATTGTCCCACATCTATAACTCACTTATAAAGAGCTAACGCTTTTGTTATAAATAAAGGGTGTTGTGTTGTGCTAGACAAAATACCTCAATGATGTACGCTAACATAAATTTTTGTGTGGCCGGATTCAAATAAAATGTGGCCTTTGACAAATGCCTCTTGGGCCAACATGCAGGGCCGGGCCTGCCTCCAAGTATATCCAACGATGGAAAACTTACAAGCAAAATAACCTTTTTGCTTGTACAAGCTATATAAACTCACTCTATATATATATATATATATATATATATATATATATATATATATATATATATATATATATATATATATATATGAGGAACTCTACTCTTCCCCTCAAACATCCCACACCATCCACGATCCGTACAACACATGGGTGTGGGATGGATAAATGTTCCCAAATTACACCCCACATTTTCGATTGTTTGTTAATTCAAATTTTAATTAACGGTTAATTCAAAGTTGATTATCGGTCAATACAATTGCATCAAAATTAATAATTTTAATTAACGGTTAATATATTTTTGGGTGCAAATTTGGGAGATTTGAAATGGCCCCCCCATATCGTGGATGCTCAAGTGGATATGGGGGGGGGGGGTTCCATATATGAGCTCTCTCTCTCTCTCTCTATATATATATATATATATATATATATATAGAGAGAGAGAGAGAGAGAGAGAGAGAGAGAGAGAGAGAGAGAGAGAAATTCATATTAAGAAATTCCCAAGTGCCTGAGTAAATAATTAACATATGCATTTTGATTTAAATAAAATTATTGATCTGATCAATCAACAAATTATGAATCGTATAATAAAAAATGCACTTATATAACACCGTATGAAAATAAATAAATTGTGATATCACAAATTTATATAAAAATCGGTAAAAAAAATATTTTGATAATATATCCTGCAAGATCTAATTCATCGAGGGGGTGAGGCTTATGCCCATATATTTGTCACCAAGAGTGGGGTCTCTACCATTGTGACTGGCTGGGTTAGGCAAATGGTTCAAGGAGTGAACGAATCGATTGATGTGACACTTCGAAGCACAATTTAGACTCGATAGTCTGTGCTCGTCCCTATGGTGAAGTGCTTCAAGATGATGGCTCGGTTGAATATTATTATTCTTAATAATTCCAAAAAGAAAATATACATAAAAAAATGTATATGTCATATTAAATAATTTAAACAGTATATTTCCACACAGTATATTCTTTGAGGAATCAGCTAAATGAGAATCGTTGTGGGCCGCGACTAATTGATACAAGCATAATCATAATTTATTCTCCTGATAATCAAGGTTAGCGGATGGCCATAAATAGTGCACGTCCGCAAAAAGTACCAATGAGTTTTTGCTACCTTGTGTGTGATTGTAGAAGATTGGTCGAATGACGAATGGTTCAAGAACTAGTTCACCATGCAGTCTCGATCATATATGATTAACAGTAAGTGTGGGTCATATTGGGTATCGGCATCACTATCGAGCCAAGGTAGTCCTGAATGCAATACCCCTTCACTTCATGCAAGCTCTCGCCTTGCCAAAATGGGTTTTTATGGAGATTAATAAGTTAACGAGAGCTTTCCTATGGAAAGGAGATGATAAATGCCTAGAAAGTCATTGCCTTGTGAACTTGAGTTACGCTACCAATTAATCATGGGGGTCTAGGCCTTACAAACCTTCAGACTCAAAAAGAAGCCTTACTAATCAAGCGTCTCTGGAAAATGCACGGTCCAATAAACTCCATTTAGCCGACTACCCTTTAATCACTTTATGGCGAATGTAGCATCCAATGGTTACAATCCCTATCGCATAGGTCTTTCTTCCTAACAGACCTAAGCTACTTACCCCCCCCCCCCCCCCCCCCTTCTCCCAAATCAAAATGTTATCATATGATCACGCTCTTGACAATCCTCCTACACTTCCAAAAAAAGGTATCAAGCATGTAAGTTTGTTGAGACCTTACTATTACGCTTTTCAGATAATGAAAGAGAAAGTCGAGTCAGCAGATGAAGCCATGACGTAAGTCAGAGATCCAGATCAACACCATGTATGAAAGAAATACCCCACAAGAGACGTCTTCGACAGCCCAGACTCTGGCAATTCCATTGCGCCGCACACCAAAATAACTGAGAAAGAAAGCCGGCGCACTAGGTCCGGTCTTCAATCTACTGCAAATAGGATCAAAGCGATGACAATCTCAATTCCGGAGCCTCTACTGATTGTGTGGGCAGGAGAAAGGACTGAATTCGCCAAATCAACAACTGAGGAAGCCGATGAAAGACAAGCCAAGAAGTCAAAAGGGATGGAGAAAATGCCTCGAGCCGATGCCCGAAAGGACTTACGACGCTGAGCTGAAGTAACCCATGTCTGTCATACTGCCAGGAATACTAGAACCGTTAAACTCTGATATTTGGAAGATTAAGATCCCCAAAAAAGTCCACTTCTTTGCATGGTTGGCTTTTCAATCAGGATTTTAACCAGTGACAATCTCAGAAAAAGGGGTTGGCCCCTAACGGAGAAATGTCCATTGTGTAAGGGACCAGAAGAAACTTCACCTCATCTATTCCTACTATGCCCTTACACAACATCGATTTGGATGAGGTTCATAAAGAAAATAATTTCCTAGGCTAAACTATTTAGCTTGTATGTAAACAAAGGATAGTTATTATTTACGTGTTGTTAATCTAATATGATATATTTGATTAAAGTTTCATTTAATACGTGTACTGGTTATTTATCATATTATGAATATGTGCATAAGTCATGAATTGTATCACTAGTTTGTACATCATCATAATATGTGATTATGATAGTAAAACTGTAGAAATGAACGTAATACGATTCTAAATGTCGCTGGTCATGTATATGATGTATATGATGTATATGGAGATATACATGTCTAAGGAAATAGAATATATAATATATGTACACCAGTATATTCACATATGAGATGATTATGTTTTACTGATCATGGACATAGAATACATAGAGATGTAGTGATGTCAAATATGAAATATAGATATGTATTGGAGACTACATATTGAACTGACCAACTTATGAGAATATATATGGTTATTGTCATTATATATATTCTCATAAACAAATAGAATTTTAGTTCTTTGACTTGATGTTATCATTAAATTTCTCACCTGTGAATTGTGATACTTAGATATGTTTATTTGTTATCTTTAACCGGGTAATCAAGATCATCATTGGATATTACATGAAGCTTGTTGGAGGATGTGAATAACCAAGATGGAAGTTGTTCCTTTCATGATTGAAAGAGATATCTCTCAGGGCCCCCCGATGAATTAGGATTGAAGGAAATGCGTAGCCACGCTCAATAAGATTAACATGTGTTGTTAATATTAATTGAATATTCAATCTGATTCTAGATCGGGAAAGAGTTAAGTTGATTTAGAAAGGATGACATTTGACCATGCCTTTGATCAACAAGAGAGCTAGTAATTTATCTATTTGTAAATAGGTGAAGATCACAAATAATTTATTTAATTTGGGTAGTCATAATACCTTGCTAGAGGCCAACTATGATTTGCATAATTAAATGAAGATTTAATATGCTGCCAACATTAAATAAACCTATGGGGTTGCACACAAAGATAAGTTTGGATTAGACACAGAAAATCAGATCTTAATGAAGAGGTGTAAGCATTAGATACTACATGCATGTATGGATACATGAGATTTAATAATCAGAATTAATTCATTTGGGGAAATGAAAGATTTGGAAGACCAAGGGTTTCCCAAAATCTGATTATAGATACCCACTTATCTCTTCATAGAAGCAAAGGCTTGTGAAGCACTCTTTTGAGGGTTTTTATTCTCACTATTCAAAATAGAGAGAAAGAGAGAAACCCTAGCCGTCAACCTAATTCTATGAGATAGAAAAGAGAGAGATGACAACAGATTTTCTGAAGGGATGAAGAATCCGACTAGCATCGGAGGTCTTCACATCCAGTCAAACGAGTCGCGTGTGGATACCGATAAAGGGTGGTGCCGTTCGTACCTAACGTGACTCTGCAAGCTTCCTTCAACTAGATTTGAACTAAATCTGAGGTAAATTGTTTGAAACTCTTCCTTCGTATCTAAATAGTAATACACAAATCCATGGCTTTAGGGATTCGGATGAGTTCCGCTGTGCAATAAGGTTGCCCGAAAACCCAACAGTTCTGCCGTAACCCCGTTAGACCACCCGACCAATCAGACTCACTGAGTTCTTTTTGGAACACTAACATATTATGTATGGACGAGATCAACGAGAAGATTTGGGACTCTTGATTTTTCGCAACCATCTGGAATGTTTGGAAAGAGCGCAATAAACGTATCTTCACAGCTAAAGAGTTGACACCTTCCACCCTGTTGAAGTTGATGTTGGGTACCGACGTCGCTACCGAGCCCTGCGCAGCGGATTGAGGGGCCCGTCCGTGCCGACCCCGAGGACCACGTCGTCGATCCGAGAATACGAATCCTATTATGTAACTACGAATATATATAACTCTTATATATAAAGTGTCATACCACGTGAAATTGATCACGAAGAAGGGTTGACACGCGCTTGTAGTTGCTCTTATCGCTGGTCCGATCCTCGATAACATGTTCGTCCCATTCACGCACGATTCGACACCTTCGACGGAGCTCCAATTTGTCGTATACAACCGGATCTCATCCGGTTTGTTCTCGACCTTGCTCTTACTTTATCACAATAGAAGATTTCAGGTGAAATCCAGCTACTCATATTCACCTCGAGCCTTGTCTTTCGGTTACGCTCGATTCCCCTAAAATCGCCGTAAACTTGCTTGATTATTCAATCCCTCATGGTGTTCTTCTCTCCTCTTTTACTTGTCTCACAAGCATAATTCTCCCATTCTCATACATATCCGAAATGCTTCTTAGAGAAAGAGAGGTCAACTTAATATCATATATTAACACCATAATTAATAGAGGATTAATGAGCACAAAAAAAAACTATCAGTCCAGAATTTGGATCACAATCCGTCATGACGCACGAAATGGTGTGTCGTGACGGACGTGTCACAATTACTGAAAACAGCGGTTACTCCTATGCTCCGTCATGACGAACCAACATGTCCGTCGTGACGCACAAACCAGTGCGTCATAACGCTATACACTCATATTGGACTGCACAGAAAACACCTTTGGTCCGTCATGACGGATCAACCAGTCCGTCATGACGGACTGTGTAATTTTTGTCAGTTTTGCATAATCTTATTATGCATTCAATCGTTTCGACAAACACGTATGTTCATCTATCCTCATGTGTACAATCTACTAGTTGATATAACTCTATTTCTTTCAGTTGATCTAAAGCGACCACTCAACATGGCTATGTTATTGCTAGGATGGATAGATAGATTTTTTGAGGTAGTCCTCTCCTCGGAGAGGCCTTGGTAGATCCTTCTTTTTTCTTCTCATTATTCTTGTAAATTACGTATAATCACGACTTATTTATCATGGAACTTGATTGTGTAAGTTTTGCCTTTGGCGGAACTGGCAGAGTGTCCAGACGAGTGTGAAAGATAATTTGTACACGTTTCAGTACAGATTGATCTTCAATTGTATCGATCATGCCAAGCTATAAAATCACGTTGTTTTTCTTTTCCATTGTTGTGTTGGCTTGTAATTTCTTGTCATTGCCGAGTCGCTTGCTTCTACTGCTCGTGCCGGTAGGTTCGGAGGCTTATATGGACTGTTTATTTATATATAGAGCAATTATTCAGTAAAATAAAAAATAAATAAAAAGAAGAAATAATTATAGAAAATTGATGAAATATAATTCACTCGACGCTGGTGTCCATGGATGAATTTCGAGAATTGCAATCAACATCAGACTCGTATCAGGTTGTGTAAAGTTTAAAATAATATTATATTATCTTTAAATATGATATATTAACTCTAAAAATGATATATAGGTATTGGTAAATGAAAGTTAGAAATAGTTTTGACCGAAATAAATCTTGAATACAATGAATTCACTGAGAATATATATTTGCTTTACCTGCTATTTTTGTATTGTAGCATGATCGAATGAATGTGAATTCACATCTTGAATTATATTTTGTATTAATTGATTACTTGTGTATGGTATACTATTAAATTATATTTTAATAATTTCGATTGCTTTTTTTAATAGTAGAGGAACCTATAAATACGTTTGTTTAACAAACAAAAAGTGAAAGAAAAAAAAAACGTAGCGAAGTGCGGGAATTATTCTAGTATATTGTAAACAGGCTTGTAATTTTAAACTGCAATTCTTTGCTCTATCTTTCTAATTATTTAACTAAAACTACATATTTCAGCATATTTTGTTCACCTGTTAACAAGAACATTAATAATATTTCATGGGTCAAATTTCTAAAACTTTGGGACTTCTAATGTATTCGGCCCGTTAATATAAATTAGGCTCTGCCACCAGCCTTTAGCTTAACTGGATGGCATATTGGCTGCCTGTTTAGTAACCCAGGTTCGAACCTGGGGAAGGGAATTGGGGAAAAATGGGGTAGTTTAGTTACTGGGTGTGTGTAATGTCTACGGGCAAAATATCTAAAAAAAAATATAAATTAGGCTCTGCAGCT
Organism: Luzula sylvatica; assembly: GCA_946800325.1. Taxonomy (NCBI): domain Eukaryota; kingdom Viridiplantae; phylum Streptophyta; class Magnoliopsida; order Poales; family Juncaceae; genus Luzula; species Luzula sylvatica. The sequence goes on along the minus strand of OX326961.1, from coordinate 39,818,165 downwards.
TTGGATTGATTCTGAAGTAATGATGGTCAATAATTGCAATTATTGATTCTTGAAACTTTTCAAATTTGACTATCTTGAAACTTTTGAAATTTGATCGCGCACCTCATTTGTCGTAGCAGTTGCAGGGAACGTGTGCCTGTGATATATTTTATTATATAAATATCATTCTTGTTCAAAAAAATATGCATGCATTTCATGCTTTTGATTTTGACAAATCATTTTCCAACCACTCCATTATACATTCATTGAGATAGAGATTGCCCTCTCCTTTTATGGCACCCAAAGGATTAATTCTAGATTTGCCATGCAGTTTCCAAGATATAATACACTTGAGATTAATACCTAACGAAATGTTTTAACTTGATATTACAAATTTATGTTCCAATTTGTGCTTCTCCAAAAAAAAAATGATTTGTTTTCCTCATAAATCCTGCATTTGACAATAATAATTATCCCAACCAATTTACAAAAGTAATGTTTTCGCCAGAATCAACCTAATCTCTCGAAACTGCTTATGTCCTTGTCACTGTCCAAAAAAAAAGAAAATGTGTCTAATTAATAATGAGAATTGTATTCTGCAAAATTGATAGAAAGAAGCAGAAAAGGAATGAGAAAGAGAGCATGTATTTTCTTGCAATGTTTCAAGTTCAAATATTTGACAATGAATTATTAGTAAACCATATGAAAATCCATCCATCCCTCACAAGTCACAATCTTATCTTAACACTCGGTTTTGAAAAATTTCCATTTAGAATTCAAATTCGTTCGTGTTATCATTTTCAACTGCTCGACAATCTTGGCTTTTTCTATATTATTTGAAGCAAATTGATCTACTTTTGGACGACATGCCCATCATCTCTCTTGCCAGTTGCTTCACTTGTCTGCAAGCTGCATTTTACAATATCTTTATTTATTACTTATTACCCTCAATAGTCAATAATTAGATGTGATCTCCATGGTTTATAAAATAAGTAACAACCAGATCAACAGCTCATAATCAATTAGTATTAGTATATATTCTCAAAGTAAACATCGTGCAACACATGAGCTATTTAATTTAGAGGCCTATCATGCCCCTCAAATTCCTCCACAATTCTATCACAATAGTAATCCATGATTAATTCAATAATTAATATTTTGGATTAACGATTAATTCGTAATTATTTATTTTTAATTACTTAGAATTAATCATCAATTGATATGGACCTTAATTATATATTAAAATATTAATAATCATTAATTAATCGTTAATTCACCACACTAATTATGGAATTAATTAGTGTGGGGGAATTGTGGGGGAATTGAGGGGACAAAGTATAATTTCCCTTTAATTTATTGTTAAGAGTTAATGAATTCATGGGTCCCCATGACACATGAGTTGAGACAAACAAAAAAATCATATAAAAGCAAGCTTTACAATCTCTATTTTTTTAATTGTTTTAGATAATAAATATCATACTTAGTTCGAATGAGTTGGCGAACCATTGATTCTGTTTCATAATAAGCACAAGAAGTTTACAAGACTATATTATTTCTTAATTTCAATCACTCTTAATAATTCCTCATTAATCCTGCATTTTTCCGACCACTCTATTATTAAGAAATTTACAAGACTATATTATTTCTTAATTTCAATCAAATATGAATTAGTATCATGGCAAATCTTGACAGAATTTTTTTGATGTGTTAAATAAAATGCATCAACTGAAATCACATTAAAAAATATTTTGAAAGGATCAAACATTAAAATTTGCACTGTTTTACTAATAAAATATACCGAGTCACTAACCATATATATTATTCGACAAAAAATTTGAGAGAGGGCAAGACTCCTCCCCGACATCTCCAAAGATCCGATCATGAGATCAATATATCCGATTATCGAATTGCATACTCCATTGGCCTAAATAACAAATTAAATGTTCAAAAAATAAAAAATAAATAAAATCTCACATTTCGGATTGGAAGTTTCCTAGCTTTTGGAGAAGTTTTGTTTAGATAACTACGTAATTGACTATTTTTGGGTACCTTTCTAATTCCCACTATCATGATGAAGATTTTCTTCAAAGCCGCCCGTTGGTTTTGTTTATCTTAGTTTTAAGTCCCAATTATTTGAAGAAAGACAAAGTCGCCAATTATGACCAATTGATTAACTTGCATATGCCACCTCGACTCATCTAGACTGCCATGTCCACCTTGTTCTTCTTTACCAAATCCCTCTATATATACTCCCACTTTACCAAATCAAAGAACCAACAATCAAATTTCATCAACAAAAATTACAAACAAAAGAATCCCTTATCTTTATCTATCTAAAAGGAAATGGAAGGGCTCATCCCATTCGTGTACAAGTCCATAGTTCACTACAAAACCGGAGGACAAACTCCAGTTGGCAATCCATTCTTCAACGAGGCGCCCCCGAGCGGCTACACCAGATTGGCCGGCGACTCCGGTCGTTTTCAGACATCAGATCGCTTCTTTACGTCATCATCTGCTGACGTGGCAACGTCCAACGGGACACAGTCACCGAGGTGGCGGCCAACTGTTGTTTCAAATGGTACGCAATCTCCTCGCAGGAGACAAGTATCGGTCAATGCTGGTTCGAACAATTTCTTTGCGTAATTTGATAAGTTCGAGCATCGCGATTCGCGATTCAAATTGAATTGTGCATGGTTTGATTTTTTTTGTGGGTTTTTGTTTATAGTTATGTTCATTAATTTGTTTCATAATTTGTTTAGAAGGTTTTTTGATATGAATGAGGTTCACAAAAGATGAGCCAATTGCTCTGCCCTTGTCATAATGAATTTTCTTTGGAAATTTGTAAGAAGAATGAAGTAAATTGTAAATTGGTAATCGATATTATGAAATATTAAATTAGTCTTTCTTGTAGTAAGTATTTGTATTCCTTTTAGTAAAAAAAATAATTGCTCCTTATATTCAGTAAAAAATTGAATTTGATGTGAAGTTTGTAAGAAAAAATTGTTGAGATTTTGATATATGAAATTCTAAAAATCATAAAAAATTGAAAAATAAATGAAATTGAGTGAGATAAGATTCGGAATAAACTAGACACAATCAATATTAAGCACGATATTTTTTGATGATTTTAAAAGATATAAAAATCGGTCAAATCTATTTTACAAAATATGACATAAAAAGAAAATTTTCATTGCAATTTAACATAATTATCTAAACATTTTTTTTTTCTAATTGAACAGATAATTTTCCAAACAAGAAAAAAAAATGCACAAACAGATAAATAATGCAGAACTAATTTTTTCAGATTTTTAAATATAACAAAAATAGCTTGTAATGTTGATTTTCACATAAACTCATAATTATTAGAACAATGTAAATCAATTAGAAATTCAAGATAAAACTATCAAATTTCACACAATCATTACACACACAATAAAAAATCTAACAAAACAAGCAAAATTCAATTTTTACATACCCTGACAAATTTACAGATAGGTCATTATAATCTTACAAAAAGTTTCGGACATATGTTTGTACCTGCCTTTTCGTCAACTGGGATAGCAAAAGTGCAATTTTTTTTTTGTTATTTTAAGATCAGAACAATTAGAAAAAAAAATTATTACCTAATTTCGTCAGAAGGTGTGGTGGAAAATACTTAATTAACTTTTTTTTTTCAGATGAACGTTTAAAAATCATGGTTAAATACTTATGTCAATTTTTCTGACAAAAGAACTAGATTTACAAATTTGAAACTTCACTAGTTATTATTGCGAATTGGTTTTTTCAAAATACTATTTGTAAAAAAAAAATCATTAGTCCCACTTGTCAAACCGTCCTAAGTTCAAATCTTAATCTACAGCCTTGATTATAATTGCTTATATATATTTTTTCTTTTTGTACGGTATGTAGGTATGTAGTTGAGACGGATAAAATGAACGCACAATCAGTGACAAATTTTGACATGATATTTTGAGAGAAAAAAATGAAAAATTAATTCTAACATTGGATTGTAAAATATTTTTTTAGGAGAACAAACAATTAATTTACCCTGTTATTAGAATCACTAAATATATATATATATATATATATATATATATACACTGAATGCAAAAATTTTAGTCGCTGTTTCTATTTTTCTTATGTTACTAACGAAGCGTTCGATCAATACAATACTCTCAACTACGTTCAGCACTCGATCAATACTCCCAACTCCATTCATTCATTTTCATCTAGGGTTCCCTGTTTCGCTTTTCAACGTAGGGTTTGGGTTTCCTTTCCTCTTCGAATAGCCGCCGCATCAAGGCAAGGTTCAGTCTCTCTGATTCTTTCAATTTATCGTTATCTTCCATTTCTTCTCAGATCTTTCTAATTTCGTGTTCTTTTGGTCGAGTACTGATTGGGTGATATTTTGTTAGACTTAAAATATGATATTTGTTTTCTGAAAGAAATCGATCCTATTTGTCTTAGCTTCTAGAATTATTTGGTCAAATCCATGATTATTAAGGGTAATTAAGAAATGTGCAAAAAATATTGTTTTCGAGATCATCGAGGTCATATTTGCTAACTCATTGGTTACATATTATGGATAATAGTCATCAATGAATTACCAGTCATACCAACTCGTAATTCGTTATTTTACTGATCATTTGTTCTCCCAGATTTGTCGCCCTAGGTTTGATCGGATCACGAGTTCTCTGGCGACTACATGAATGCTTCCTCTTCGTCGCCGACGCCACCTCAAGCACGTACGTCTCTTCACCAGGACGATGCAGACGAGGAAGATGAGAACGTGAAGCAGCTCAAAGAATGCTCTGTTCTCTACCTCTCCCTTCAGGTACTATCTCCTTAGCAAACTTATTGTTCAATTTTCCATTTACCCCCTTGCTTTTTCATAAATAGCCAAAAATTCTGTTTTGTCGAATTTAATTTTTGTTTTCCTTTTTCCTATCAGGAATGCCTAGTAAAATCCAATAGGGACTGGAAGGTTTGCCAAACAGGTATTTTGCCTGAATTTCATTGCTAAGTTCTCGATGAAAACTCATTTTTTGTGTTTTCCCATATGCAAATTTGTATAATTCTTTCACAGATGTTAGAGCTTTAAGCGAGTGTCATGCCAAAAAGAACCAATTAAAGAAGAACTGATTATATGCGCACATTATAAACCAAATAAATGATTGAAGGTTGGCATTTGAATTTTTTTTCGTTGGTGAAATCTGTAATAAGTATATACATGCTTTCGTGTACTTTCATAGTGATTAAACCAACAAGTAAATTTTATCTTCTCCCGTAACTTAATGTGTTGTTTCAAGCAGAAATTGCATATAACGAAACTACTTTGCGAGCAATTAAGGCTGTTAAACTTTGTTAAGTTCAACAAATTATATAAGCCGTATTAATTTCATAAGTTCAATTTAAGCTATAAAGTGAACATTGTATTTCTCATATTTGTTGCCAACCTTATCATCTTGATTGTATTTTATCAAGTTGCATCATTTCTGCTGCGTGAAATTGCATGCATTCGCTTAAAAGAGTTCTCGTACTTATTTTTACAATAATCATGTTATTGAATTTGGAGATCAACTTGTACTTAATAAAATAAATGAATAACATCAATATTTTACTATTTAATCTCTTTTCTATCTTGGTTAATCTTGCTAATAATATTACTTGCATTGAATGGATTTCAGTTTATTGAGAACTTACAATTATATTATAATTAGTTACTTTATATTATTAATAGTTGCAATTAGTATTGTCAAAAAAATGAAAATTTGAAACAATTATTTGAAATTTTCTTTAGCAGCATGGTAGGATATTGAATCTATTTAATATATTTGGATATTGATTGTTTAACTGGTTAATATACTTAATGCGGTACATTACTTAAGAACTATTGTACCAAAGCATGTGTTTCAATCAAGAAAATATGCATCGTTGCTATTCTGTCCTTCAACAATAAAAAATCTGGAATGTTAGTTTTATCCAAATTGCTTGATTGTAAAAATAATTATCTATGCTGAAATATGAAGAATCCTTCTCTATTAATTGCAAATTTACAATAGTGATTTTGGGCCATGTTGATTAATTTCCAACATTATTGATTTACTAACTATATGTAAAATTAATCTAACACAATTTTTTATAATTAATTTTAAAGTACAAAGATAATTTGTTCATAAGCATATCTTCATGTTTGCTACACTTTTTTTTATTGATTGAAATTTTTTTGTAATAATCAAAATTTCAAATTGACAAGTTTGAAGCATTTAAACATCATTATTGGACAACTAAAACCTCAATCTAAAATATCTTAGCTAATCAAACGGGACTACACGTCGCAGTTCCTACAATAAAACCACACAAACACCGACACCGTAATGAACACATTGCTAGACCATGGATTGAATAGGAATATTTGGTTCCCACAGCAAATAAAAAAGAGTGTTCGGTGGTCATGTGAAATACTTAGTTTTGGGCTTTTAAAACTTGAAAAACTGAGATAACTAGCCCAAAAAGTGAGCTTTTAGAAACTTACCTCAGAAATAATTTTTGGAGAGAGAAATAACACAGCTACCCAGAAATCCCCTTTCTTCTTCTCTTCTCTCTCTCTCTCTCGTGAAGAAATTGGCGCCAAAATTGCTCGGGGTTTTTTCACAAGAAGATGAAAAGGGGTGTTGAATCCGATCTTATTGACATTGAAGCTCGGAAAAAAACTAGAAAAGGTGAGATGTATTCTATTACGATTTCAGATTTTGCAATTTGTGTTGTTTTACATTTGTATGATGTTATTTTTCGAAAAAACTTGAAAATTGCATATTGTATGTACCATTAAAAAGATTAAGAAAATAGGTACTAGTAAATAGGTACAGTAAATTGATTTTGTACTTTGTGTTGTTTTTTGAATTGGTACAGAGTTTATGTGGTATCTCAGTAGAATTTATTTAATATGCAGCATAGTTCTTAGAGTCGGAGTCGGAGTCGGAGTCGGCCGATGGCCGAAGAGTAATAGTCGGGTGAGTCGGATCGGAATCGCCCGAGTCGGATCGGAGAGTCGGATTTTGTGAAAATGTTGTCTTATTAATTAAAAAAAATTAAAAAAAATAACACAAATACAACTTACGTTATATTATATATAGTAATGCTTAATTAACTAAAAAAATACATCATAAAATAAACTAGTGCCAAAAATTATGACGCGCCGGTTGCATGACCTCGTCATTATCATGCTCATTTTGATAACGAAGACGATATAAATTATGACGTAGATCGTTGGATCCAAAAATATGAAGATAATTTCAGAAGAATATTAATAAAATTGAAAAAAATCAAGAAATAATTATGACTATAATAATATAAAGGATTACCGAGAAATGGAATTTTATATTCTATAAAAAAAAGGTTTCACTTGAATTATGTAAATATACAATTTTTTTTTTTGTAAAATAACTAATTAATTTTATATTATTATTAATTGAATCGCCAAATATTTGCTGCATAAGCATGTAGTAAAAAATCATACATATAGTAATATCTTATGATAGAATGGAAATATATAGACTTTTTCACTTTTAACAATAGATTTTGTTGTGAATATCATGAATACGTAGCTGAATAAGAAATGATGAAACAATTATAAAAGCTCCAGACACATAAAAGATAACACTACACAAATCACATATAATCCTTATCATCTACCCATTATGACCAATAGAGATGTAGAAATCCTTTCTTCTTCCTCAAGCGATAATGGTAAAAAAACTAAACATTCATCCACAGCTTCCCGATATTCACCTCTCCCCTTAGATCGAAAACAAAAACGCTACCTTTCACCTCTAGATTGACTACTACTACTACTGGTTCTTTTCCTAACAAGTTTCTCCCTGACAATCACCAATGCAAGGCAAAATTGGACAGAGTCGGACTATTCCGACCGGAATCGGGCGGAATCGGGTCGGCCACCGCCGACTCCGGCTCAAGTCGGCCGACTTCAACTCCGAGTCGCCGATCCTACGAACTATGATATGCAGTACCTAAATGATTTATTAAATGGACACACTAGTACTTCTTCAATTTCACTACATTCCATAAATTATTTAATCTTATTTCTCTGTAGGGAAAGAAAAAGAAATAGCTAGAGCCGAATGGAACGAAATTCAAAGGGCGCATTTGGTATCTTTGTTAGTTGAGTTTGGAGCAAAAGAGTTTCGTACCGATAATGGATGGAATAATAGAGCTTGGAACAAAATATTTAGGAAATGGACCGAAAATTTTCCTAATGCCAATTATACAAGAACTCAAGTAAAGGATCAATCTACAACACTTGAAGAAAAAATTTAAGTCTCTCAAACAATTGATGACTAGTAGTGGATTAGGATGGAACAACGAACTTAAAATGGTGGAAGCCGTGTATGACGTTTGGGAAGACATATTAAAGAATAACAAAGAGGCTCGTCAATGGCACAATAGGTCATTTCCTAATGCCAATCTAGTAGTCAGGATGGACAATCTAGATGTGGGGTAGGAATAAAAAGGTAAAGTCCAATGCACCGCCCTTTTCTCCTTTTAATGAAGATTATTTCGCATTTAGGAGAGAGGAGGCAAATATGTATATATGTGCTATGAAAGAGATGAAAGAAAAAAAGGGAAATGAAAAGTATGGGATGAGTGCGGCAATGAAGGCTTTCGAGGAGTTAGAGGGGTTTACATTTGATGACTATGATAAAGCAACGATTCTTTTCATGTCAAGTGTTGATTTTCGAGAAGCTTTTCTTACATTCGACTCCGTTAGAAGAGCACTTCGGATTAGGAAGAAGATCGATGATATTTGATATTAGTATGATTTAGGTTTATACATTTTGAAAATAGTTAACATATATTTTGGTCATATAATTAGCACATGTATTTTGGTCGAGGGTTTTTGGATATGTTTATCACAAGTATTTGGTCATATAATTATCACATATGTATTTGATATTAGTATGATATTTGATATTGGTATGATTTAAATTTGTGTTTTTTCACATGTTTTTTTTACTCAATAAATTATTAATTACTTAATATAATTGTAACAAAATCTCTGGTGTGGTGTGCAATTGCACATAAATGCATGTATCATTTAATTTAATGGTTGAAAATATTAAAAATGTATTTAGAAATAATAATAACAATCCTAGGTTTTCATCAAACACTTTTTAAACATCCTACACTCTTAGTTTTTGCATTTTCCTGCTACCATAGTTTCTTGATATTCATATATTGGTTTCCAGCAACTACGAGTTTCCTGCTGCTATACAAAACTGACCTAGCAAACACACCCTAAACCCTAATGTTATATATTAGAAATTTTGGAGCGGAATAAGAGAAATTAACGAGAAGCGAGAGACCAAAAGTTGAGCAGCAACGTAGGGGAGACTGCGAACCAGGTAATGAAAGCCATGCCCGTGGCAATCTCGAAACTCGTGCCGTGATTTTCGCTGCACATGTCTAAATCACGCCCGTGGCAATACTGTCATTCCCGCCGAGGCACATGCCGCTGCAAATGTAAATGTCGACGTTATTCCATCACCGATCGTCAAAAGACAAACAATACGCGGATTTCGAAGACATGTTTTCATGAGAAGAGCGTATGTATCCAAAATGGCTAATGATAAGCTCCATATACTTTGCAACATCACTTCTGCGACGAAGTAACGGAAGGCCGTGAAGGAGGACAAAGTAGAGGTGGAGGCCATGATTGATATAGTAGCAACGGCGAAGATGAACTAGGCTGCATGGAGGAGAAGGCCTCTGGCATGCCCTGTAAATCCTTCATCCGTACAACCTCAGGATTCTTCGCCCCGTCCATCATAGGCGGCGTCTGCACCAGAGTAAAATGTAAATTTGGGCTCTTTTTTGAAAATTAATATGTAACCTTCGGAAAAATACATAAAAATTACGAATTAGAAGGAAAAAGAAAAGAAAAATAATAGGGGAATTGAACAAACAGTCTGCATTTTAGGGCAACCGAACAAAAAGACAGTTTAGGGGAATTGGACAAACAATTTAAGGGAAATTGAACAAACAGTTTGCATTTACGGGGAATTCTGAAACTGGAAACTGAACAAAAATGTTCCTACAAATTCAATATGATGAAAGAACAAGAACAAAAACCTGAATTGCAAGTCGTGCTTGAAGAGAGAACAAAGATCTAAGACCTAGTGTTTCTTGGATCTACTCTTCGCAAGTTCTCCTCTCTGTCTCTCTCCTGCGCGCGCGTGCGAACAAAGAAGATTCTAAAGGAAAGAAGAGAGGAGTGGGAGTGGCAGAGTTGGTATCGTCAGGGTCATCAGTGGGGCTTTGGATGAGGCGTGGCCGATAGGGTGTGATTCTATGCAACATAGTTAAATAGGGGTGGGGGGCTGGGCTAAAATTACGATAAAAAAAATTAATTGGGCCTATAGGAGAAATATTTTATTTGTATAGAAACTACATCACAAGGAAATAATGAGATTTAATAATATTTAGAGGAGTGATACGAAAACCCTATTTAAATTTCCTAAGGAAACAAATTGGGCTTCATGGGCCAGGTGACGAGGGCTTTTTTGTTATTTCTTATGTGACAGAACATACGACGAGACATTTTCCTTTTTAAAAAGATTAGAAACCCGAATGATTCAAGACCCGAACGATCCGAAAACCGAATTGACCCAGGGCCGAACTGACCAAAAATTCAAATGACCCCAAAGTTAAATTTTCAAAAATCCGTATGATCCGAATATATATTAATAAAAATAAAAAAAATATATATATTATTGTTTCAAAATCATCTAATAACATAATCGTATTATATATTATATTTGTAAATTTTTCAAAAATTCAAAAATAAAAAAAATCCGAAACATGGATTATCCGGGAAACTAAATTTTTCGTAATTGAAGGATCCGTAACTGAAGGTCCCAAAAACCGTAATGGAACCGAACAACCCGGAACTTAATGATCCCAAACCGAAACGACTCATAATCGAATGATTCGAAAACTGAAATGATTTGAAACATAACAATTCGAAAATCGAAACGACCCGAAACCAATTAACTCGCAACCGAATGACCCGCGACCCTAATAATCTGATGACCCGCAAATCAAACGGTCCGCAACCCAAATAATCTAATGACCCGGTCCGAGATAGACAAACCGTCCGACTTAGGTATAAATGTACATGAGATCGGAGTCTATTTAATATGTTTGGGGAGTCTCTACACTGCGTGTCATGCTTGGATTGGCTAGTTGCTGAAAAAGTTTTTTGTTTTGTATAGAGGTTGGCTATTTTATGTAAGGTATGGACAATGTTACAGAAATTGATAGGCGCTAGTCGGGCGGACGGACACCATCTAGCGCCAAGAGGGATTAATCGGAGATTAATCTGTTCTAGGCGGATTTGTAATTTGACATAATTTTGTCATATTCTTTTATTTATATATATTATAATTTATGCTACAAATTTTTATACTAAAAATAATGTATATGAATTTTATTTTAGACAACATCCAAACAAATCATAACATGAAATCTACAACATAACATTAACACAAATCCAAATAAACCACAAAATAAAGTTACTGACATATCAACACATTCTAACTGGTATCATAATATTTTTCATCCTCCTAGAGCGGGCTGTGGGCCTAAAAAAATGTACAAAGAGAAATAAACTAAACATTAAAAAAAAGTCGGTTGTAGGCCTAAAAAAATAGAAGTGAAAAAAAACATAAATTTAAGTGGGCTGGGCCTAGACGGAATTATTCGGTATTTAGACGGGCTTAGGCGGAATTCAGCATAGACAGAAACTAATCGGGCAGATCTGCATGTTTGGACAACGCCTAGCGCCTAGGCTAGGCGGCCGTCTAGACCGATTTTTACAACCATGGGTATAGATAAGTCGATAATTTTGTCAATTTAACAATAATATTCAAATGTAAATGTATTTGTATCGATTAATATTAGACATGATAGAAAAACTTTATTATACATAAAAAAAAAATCTAATTAATTGAAAATATCCAAATTATTTTTTCGAAAATGTTCTGCTATAGAATCATCCTATTTCTATTAGGACAACTATAATATTAATCGTGTAGTAACTATTACAAATTTTTTTATTTGAATTTTTTTTTTGAATATGTCCAAATTATTTTTTTTGGAAATATTTTATTTGAAAATATTTTGTTATTCATTGAATTTTTTTTTTTTGAAAATATCCAAATTATTTTATTGTAAGCGTAGTAACTATTACAAATTGATAGCTCTTTTTCAATTTTAATTGCAACAAGCAGGAGGAACATGACATGTACACCCAACTAATTGTCTACAAAAATAATATTCATAGGTTTCGATTAATTAATTAAGTTCCAATCCTGACAAAAAGTACTGGCAATTAACAAAATTAAGCGTAGCTAACTTCATATTGTATTAATATACACCGTCAATTATTTTTATAATCTTAAGTTTAACCAATATAAATCACACAAATGGCTGAACCTCGTGTGAGACTTGATATCTTTATTAAAAAGAACTCCATATTTTTATTTATTGTTTAAATGTCATGCAAGGCTTGTTTCAGCATTTTCATTACTATAATTGATTTGAAATGACAAATAAGATCCAAGCTGGCAAACTATAATTTTATATTTTTCCTTGCTTGCATGAAGTACTCTTGTAATTCTGGCAAAGTTGGGTTGAATTCATGATTTATTAGTTCAAACTTCAAACTCCAAAGATTAGTTCAACTCATTTCAATTGTCAATGCAAAGTGCAAGCTGTTGAGGACTAATTAACTTGAAAGATTTACCCATTCCTCTTACTATCGTCCAACATAAATAAATTGACCAAGTATAAAACACGTACATGCAAATTGAAGAAAATTAATGATGTGATAGAGTATGATTTAGTATACAAATTTTCTTTGTATTGAATTCATGGGCTGACGGAACAAATGATAATATTATAAGATGGAAAATTTTCACAACCCCTCACTTTTCTAATATTTATGAGAAAACTATCTACTATCTACAAAATATATTGAATTACTTTTCATCATCTTAATAATATATTTTTTAAAAGAATTATAGACTACGAATCGTTATCATTATAATTTTTTTTATATATTGATGTCGATGAGACTCGAACTCACGACCTCTCCAACACAAGATTTTATTGTCTCAACCAACACGAAGATATGAGATTATTGGTATCCATCTTAATAATGTTAATCATAACATTCTATCTATTTAATTGTTTTTGAACCAAAATACCATTTGTTGTATATATAAATTTTTTTATAATTTTTTTCTTCAATTCAAACTAATAAAATTACAATACATTTTCCATTTAATTATTTTATAAGAAACATTACTCTTTATTAGAATATTTTATGTAATATGAAATAATATTTTATGTTAAAAAAATCCATAAAATAATAACATAATATAAATGACAACACAAAACATTGTAAATATAGCATAGTGACGTATTATGTCAATATTTTATTTGTCTTTTATTTATTATAATTTTAAATCGAACAAAATATTTATAAAAGATTTTTTTTGAAGGAGTAGTTTGGTCCAAAATAACACGAAATAAACAGAATACTGGTTCACATATTTATGATACAAAGTAATTTAATCTATTTTGTTCTAGAATTTCGAGAAAATCCAAAAAAGGAGTAATGCTACGTAGCAGGATATCGCAACAGGATTTGGAGTTGGTATAAACACGTATGAAATCTCATCAAATCACACTAGATTACATCAAGAAAATACAAGGCAACAAGACATCATGCTACTATTATATTGTGAAAGGATGTTGTGTACATTCATTCAAAAAAAAATGAGGAGGATTTTGATTTCTAGATCTAGAAAAGTCGGGGGTTTATAAAGAGAATTTTTTTGAACAATAGCCTTGTCAAAAATCCAATTTGTAAGAAGAGATGGAGTTTTGACTAAATTGCAAAAGTAGTTCTTTCGCTAGGCTGCCTGACCAAAGAGAACACACTTTCGCCATCCTCTTTGGTGAAAGAATTCATACCCTAATTTTTGTCTTAATCTGAGGATTAAACATTTTTAAGATTTTTCGCCAGAGGGTCCGACGAAAGAGGTCATGGATTGGATGGTACCCGTCCCACATCAAAGGAGTGGGGAAATGTGATTTGTACTCTTTCGCCAGAAGGTCCGGAAAAAGAGCCGAAGTTGAGTTTTTTTTTCTTCAATTGGAATGATAAATTTGGTAAATTTAAAGTTCGAATTGGAAAATATTTAGAAACACAAATGTTTTAGAACTTTTGAAGATAATTTAGATGATTTCGTTTTATTTTTTGGGATCATTTGCTCACTCAATTTCGTTCACAATATTGCAAGTTTTTTTTTTAATTTACCAAATTTATCATTCAAATTGAAAAAAAATAAATAAAAAAATTGAACATCAGTTCTTTCGTCAGAACCTCTGACGAAAAAACTTAAAACTGCTTAATCCTCATATTAAAATCAAAATTAGGGTATGAGTTCTTTCGTCAAAAAAATGGCGAAAGTGTTTTCTTTTTCGCCAGACAACATGATGAAATAGCTATTTTTGCAAATTTGCCAAAACTCTAGTTTTTATTACAAATTGGGGTTTTGACAATGTTACTTTTCAAAAAAAAAATCTTGTAAAGAATACAACTATCTAACCAAACCACAGGAGCACACAGAATTAGTGGGCGCAGAAAACATTGCACAGAAAATTACAGCGTAACGCCAGTCCTTCCATCATCTCCATTTTGAATAATTACAGAGATCCCCTTATTCTCATATCCTGTTCTAAATTAATTGCTTCAAGAAAAACTGGAGGGATGAAGTGGCATTAATAACTGGAGATTTGATGAAACTAATGAGAGTAAAACCGGATCTGGGGATCCCACATGGACAGCTTCGTCAGACCCATTGGCCATAATTACGGTCCAAGTAAATTAATTAACACATGATCTTTTATATCTTCAAGCAAGTACCTCATTATTATTATTCACATAGCTCATTATTATTATTCACATAGCTTTTATGTGAGAGAGAAGTATATAATATTGATGAGAAAAATGAGGATGGAAATGTGAGGGGGCTATAAAAGGCGGCTTGAAAGCCAACTAATCTTTGAAACAAACAACCCAAACTGAAAGAAAGAAAAGTCGCTCATTTACTTCTCTATTTATTTTTATTTCTTCTTCTTCTTCTTCCTCCTCTCCTCTCTCGCAAGGAAAACGTGGAAAAATATCAGGAGAGATCTAATTGAGGTACATTTCAATTTCTTTCAATTGAATCCATATCCAAATTACGCCTATTTTACTTGATCTTAAATTCTAGTAAATTTTGTTGAATCCATATTCAATTATTTTTATATCAATTTGGTGTCTTTTTCTCTAATAAAGATTACTCAATCGTCATTGCAATCTCGTTTTCTTCTTATTTTAGTCAATGATTCTCATTAAATACAATTAATTTTGCATCAATATCTCATAAATGGGGGATTATTTGTCTGATTGAGATGAACAATTTATTAACTAAGAAGAAATAAACTAGATTGGGATGATATACCGTTAATGGATCCAGGCTGTAATCTAGCTGGACAGAACATAGAAATAAAAAAAATCCAAACAATTTACAGAGAAGACGACAATAAGAGCACCCAGCAATGCACCCATATGCTGACACATGCACTATCGAACTTCCATTTGTCATAACTCTCCCCTTATTCCTCTCTCTCTTATTTGTATATGATTTCCACATTAAGAAAAATTCTCAAATTCAAAATTCCAAACCATCCTTATCTCTTCTCCTATTAAATGAATCCAGATTGATTATTTGAAACAGAGAAAAGGAATAGGAAAGAACAGAGAGTTTAATCAATCATGAAGGCTCTTATTCTTGTTGGAGGATTTGGTACGCGTCTCCGCCCGTTGACACTGAGTGTCCCCAAACCCCTCGTTGATTTTGGGAACAAACCTATGATCCTTCATCAGGTATGCAATTTTTTTTATATATCATCACATAGTTCTATATTTTTGCATGATGATTTTGATCACTCGATTTTCTTAACAGACAAATCTTTTCTATGGTAATTTGATATAAAAATAATAATTATACTTTCAAATTGAAAAATGATCATGTTGACCTTTTTTTTACGATAAAATTATTTTGAGCAGATCGAAGCTCTCAAAGCAGTTGGAGTTACAGAAGTCGTCCTTGCTATTAATTATCAACCCGAGGTTTGTAAAACACAACATGCAATTTTATTCACAAACTCTTAATTTGTAACAATATAAATTTCCTAAATTGATTTTTATATTTCATAGGTAATGCTGAACTTCTTGAAGGACTTTGAAGACAAGCTTGGCATTACGATAACGTGCTCGCAAGAGACAGAGCCATTAGGCACTGCTGGCCCACTAGCTCTGGCCCGAGACAAATTAGTTGATGGATCTGGCGATCCATTCTTCGTCCTTAACAGTGATGTTATTAGCGAATATCCTTTTGCCGAATTAATCAAGTACCATAAAGCCCATGGTGGGGAAGCCACTATCATGGTCACCAAGGTCATACATACTAAACGGAACTAAACTAAAATAAAATATCAAAATCACTTAATTGAAAAAAAAATCTGACAAAATTCATGATGTGAGATTACAGGTGGATGAGCCATCGAAATACGGTGTGGTGGTAACTGAAGAGGGAACAGGAAAAGTCGAAAGATTCGTAGAAAAACCAAAAGTTTTCGTTGGAAATAAAATCAACGCGGGTATTTATTTACTGAACCCAGCAGTTTTGGACCGGATCCAACTTAAACCAACCTCAATAGAAAAGGAAGTTTTCCCGAAAATCGCGGCCGATAACAAACTATTCGCTATGGTTCTGCCTGGGTTCTGGATGGACATAGGCCAACCACGCGATTACATAACCGGTCTCAGTCTTTATTTAGAATCGTTAAGGAAAAAATCATCCTCGAGTCTTTCTAGCGGATCTCACATTTTAGGAAACGTTTTGATTCATGAAAGTGCGGTTATTGGTGAAGGGTGCTTGATTGGACCTGATGTTTCGATCGGAGCGGGTTGCGTGGTCGAGCCAGGAGTTAGACTGTCCAGGTGTACTGTGATGCGTGGAGTCAGAATTAAGAAACATGCGTGCATTTCGGGTAGTATTATCGGATGGCATTCTACGGTTGGTCAGTGGGCTCGTGTGGAAAACATGACTATTTTGGGGGAGGACGTGCATGTTTGTGATGAGATTTATAGTAACGGAGGGGTCGTGCTTCCTCACAAGGAGATTAAATCTAGCATTCTTAAACCTGAAATAGTCATGTGATTTATTTCGGGGGTTAAAATTTGTCTTTCATGTGGGTGGTTCTTTTTTTTTTTTTTTTTTTTTTTTAAATTAGGGTTTGTTGTTGTATTTTTGTTTTGATCTATCTTGGCAACTGTAATATCATGTTCTTTGGTTCTTGGTTTAGTATGTCTTGGTACTATTAGCCATTAGGGCTATATATCTTGGGGTTGTGTCGGTAATGAAGAGTTTGTAGATAGATGTTTCATGTTTCATGTTTGTACTGTGATTTTACTTTCATTTCATCATGAAAGGTTTGTAAGTTGTAACTCAAAAATAAATTTGCATGTCTTACATAGCTTCCTTTTCTTTTCATTATATATATTTTTTAAATTGCAAAACAAGAGTTGACAATGAAATTATCGAAGTATTATTATTTCAATATTAACATGTAAAATATAAATGGTTCAAACAATAATGTGTTGTCATTCTTCTTCTTCCTTTCAAAAGGAAAGAGGTTTTTTTTTTTGAAAAGTAGCATTGTCAAAAGCCCAATTTCAATTTGTTAGAAGAGGTAGAATTTTGATTAATTTGCAAAAGTAACTCTATTGTCAGATTGCCTAATAAAAGAAATACACTATCGTCGACTTCTTTGGCGAAAGAACTCAGACCCTAATTTTGATCTTAATTTGATGATTAAGCAGTTTTAATCTTTTTCGCCAGAGAATCTGACGAAAGAGTGCATGGATACCCATCCAATATCACGAGAGTGGGCGGAAATATGATTTGTACTCTTTCGTTCTGGCGAAAGAGTTGTTAGTTCAATTTTTTTCCTCTTCATTTGGAATGATAAATTTGGTAAATTTAAAGTTCGAATTGGAAAATATTTAGAGCACGGATGTTTTAGATTTTTGAAGACCTATAATTTAGATGATTTCGTTTTATTTTTTGGGAATCATTTGCTCACTCAAATTCGTTCACAATATTGAAAGATTATTTGAATTTATTTTAACCACAAATATCACAAATATCACAAATATTCCAAACACAAATATCATAACACCTTCGAAAAATAAAATTAAGATATTTAAAAAAAAATGGTTCAAATTTAAGTGTAACACAAACAAAATATTAAATTTTCATGCCGAACTCAAAATACTCCGTAATTGAAGACTAACACACACAAATATGATTTTTTTCAAAATTTTGTTAAAACAAGAAAAATAGAAGTCTTACACCTTCGAAAAATTCAATTATGATTTTTTTTATAAAAAATGTGAAAATTGAAGTATAACACAAGCAAAATACTCAATTTTCATGTCGTACTCGAAATACTCCGTAATTGAAGACTAACACACACAAATTTCAATTTTTTCAAAACTTTCTTAAAAATGCAAAAACAGAAGTCTAACGCCTTCAAAATATTCAATTAAGATTTTTTTATAAAAATTGTAAAATTGAAGTGTAACACATGAAAAATTATCAATTTTCATGTCGTACTAAAAAAACTCCATATTTAAAGACTAACACACACGAATTTCAATTTTTTCAAAACTTTCTTAAAAATGCAAAAACAGAAGTCTAACACCTTTAAAAAATTCAATTATGATATTTTATAAAAAAAAGTTAAAATTGAAGTGTGACACAAGCAAAATTCTCAATTTTCATGTCGTACTCAAAATACTCCGTAATTGAAGACGAGCACACACAAATTTCATTTTTTTCAAAGCTTCTTAAAAATGCAAAAACAGAAGTCTAACATCTTCAAAAAAATTCAATTATGATTTTTTTATAAAAATGTTAAAATTGAAATGTAACACAAGTAAAATTCTCAATTTTCATGTCGTACTCAAAATACTACGTATTTAAAGACGAACATACACAAATTAAATTTTTTCAAAACTTTCTTAAAAATGCAAAAACAGAAGTCTAACACCTTTACAAAATTCAATTAAAATATTTTTTAAAAAAAAGTTAAAATTGAAGTGTAATACAATCAAAATACTTAATTTTCATGTCATAGTAAAAAATACTCCGTAATTGAAGACTAACACACACAAATTTCAATTTTTTTTCAAAAATTTCTTTAAAATGCTAAAACTGAAGTCTAACTCCTTCAAAAAATTAAATTAAGATATTTTTTAAAAAAATTAAAAAATTGAAGTGTAACACAAGCAAAATACTCAATTTTCATGTCGTACTCAAAATACTCCGTAATTGAAGACTAGCACACACAAATTTCATTTTTTTCAAAGCTTCTTAAAAATGCAAAAACAGAAGTCTAACATCTTCAAAAAAATTCAATTGTGATTTTTTTATAAAAATGTTAAAATTGAAGTGTAACTCAAGCAAAATTCTCAATTTTCATGTCGTACTCAAAATACTACGTATTTAAAGACGAACACACACAAATTAAATTTTTTCAAAACTTTCTTAAAAATGAAAAAACAGAAGTCTAACACCTTTACAAAATTCAATTAAAATATTTTTTTAAAAATAGTTAAAATTGAAGTGTAACACAAGAAAAATACTTAATTTTCATGTCGTACTCAAAATACTCCGTAATTGAAGACTAACGCACACAAATTTCAATTTTTGTTCAAAAATTTCTTTAAAATGCTAAAACTGAAGTCTCACACCTTCAAAAAATTCAATTAAGATATTTTTTAAAAAAAATTAAAAAATTGAAGTGCAACACAAACAAAATATACTAAATTTTCATGTCGTACTCAAAATACTCCGTAATTGAAGACTAACACACACAAATTTCAATTTTTTTTCAAAAATTTCTTTAAAATGCTAAAATTGAAGTATAACACCTTCCAAAAATTCAATTAAGATATTTTAAAAAAAAAAATTAAAAAATTGAAGTATAACACAAGAAAAATACACAATTCTTATGTCATGCTGAAAATACTCCATAATTGAAGACTCACACACACAAATTTCAATTTTTTCAAAAATTTCTTTAAAATGCAAAAACTGAAGTCTAACACCTTCAATAAATTCAATTAAGATATTTTTTAAAAAAATTATAAAATTGAAGTGTAACACAAGCAAAATACTCAATTTTCATGTCGTACTCAAAATACTCCATAATTGAAGACTAACACAAACAAATGTTAATTTTTTCAAAAATTTCTTAAAAATGCAAAAACTGAAGTCTAACACCTTCGAAAAATAAAATTAAGATATATTTAGAAAAATGGTTCAAATTTAAGTGTAACACAAAAAAATATTCAATTTTCATGCCGTACTCAAAATACTCCGTAATTGAAGACTAACACACACAAACATGATTTTTTTTAAAAATTTCTTAAAACTACAAAAACAGAAGTCTAATACGTTCGAAAAATTCAATTATGATTTTTTTTATAAAAAAGGTGAAAGTTGAAGTGTAACACAAGCAAAATACTCAATTTTGATGTCGTACTCAAAATACTCTGTAATTGAAGACTAGCACACACAAATTTCAAAATTTTGAAACATTTCTTAAAAATGCAAATACTGAAGTCTAACACCTTCAAAAAATTCAATTAAGATATTTTATTAAAATTGTTAAAATTTAAGTGTAACACAAGCAAAATAGTTAATTTTCATGTCGTACTCAAAATACGCCGTAATTGAAGACAAACCCACACAAATTTCAATTTTTTTCCAAAATTTATTTAAAATGAAAAAACTAAAGTCTAACACCTTCAAAAAATTTAATTAAGATATTTTTTTAAAAAATTTAAAAAATTGAAGTATGACACAAGCAAAATACTCAATTTACGTGTCGTACTCAAAATACTCCGTAATTGAAGACTAACACACACAAATTTCTATTTTTTAAAAAATTTCTTTAAAATGCAAAAACTGAAGTCTAACACCTTCAAAAAATTCAATTAAGATATTTTTCTAAAAAAATAAAAAATTGAAGTGTAACACAAGCAAAATACTCAATTTTCATGTCGTACTCAAAATGCACCGTAATTGAAGACTAACACACACCAATTTCAATTTTTTCAAACATTTCTTAAAAGTGCAAAAACTAAAGTCTAACATGTTCAAAATATTCAATTAAGACATTTTTATAAATATTGTTAAAATTTAAGTGTAACACTAGCAAAATTCTCAATTTTCATGTCTTACTAAAAATACTCCGTATTTAAAGACTAACACACACAAATTTCAATTTTTTCAAAACTTTCTTAAAAATGCAAAAAATGAAGTCTAACACCTTTAAAAAATTCAATTAAGATATTTTTTAAAAAAAGTTAATATTGTTGTATAACACAAGAAAAATACTCAATTTTCATGTTGTACTCGAAATACTCCGTAATTGAAGACTAACACACACAAATTTTAATTTTTTCAAAACTTTCTTAAAAATGCAAAAACAGAAGTCTAACGCCTTCAAAATATTCAATTGAGATTTTTTTATAAAAATTGTAAAATTGAAGTGTAACACATGAAAAATTATCAATTTTCATGTCGTACTAAAAAAACTCCGTATTTAAAGACTAACACACACAAATTTCAATTTTTTCAAAACTTTCTTAAAAATGCAAAAACAGAAGTCTAACACCTTTAAAAAAATTCAATTATGATATTTTATAAAAAAAAGTTAAAATTGAAGTGTAACACCAGAAAAATTCTCAATTTTCATGTCGTACTCAAAATACTCCGTAATTGAAGACTAGCACACACAAATTTCATTTTTTTCAAAGCTTCTTAAAAATGCAAAAACAGAAGTCTAACATCTTCAAAAAAATTCAATTATGATTTTTTTTATAAAAATGTTAAAATTGAAATGTAACACAAGTAAAATTCTCAATTTTCATGTCATACTCAAAATACTACGTATTTAAAGACGAACACACACAAATTAAATTTTTTCAAAACTTTCTTAAAAATGCAAAAACAGAAGTCTAACACCTTAACAAAACTCAATTAAAATATTTTTTTAAAAAAAGTTAAAATTGAAGTGTAACACAAGCAAAATACTTAATTTTCATGTCGTACTCAAAATACTCCGTAATCGAAGTCTAACACACACAAATTTCAATTTTTTTTCAAAAAATTATTAAAAATGCTAAAACTGAAGGCTAACACCTTCAAAAAATTGAAGTAAGATATTTTTTAAAAAAAATTAAAAAATTGAAGTATAACACAAGAAAAATACTCAATTCTCATGTCGTACTCAAAATACTTCGTAATTGAAGACTAACACACACAAATTTAAATTTTTTCAAAAATTTCTTTAAAATGCAAAAACTGAAGTCTAACACCTTAAAAAAATGCAATTAAGATATCTTTTTAAAAAATTAAAAAATTGTAGTGTAACACAAGCAAAATACTTAACTTTCATGTCGTACTCAAAATACTCCACAATTGAAGACTAACACAAACAAATGTTAATTTTTTCGAAAATTTCTTAAAAATGCAAAAACTGAAGTCTAACATCTTCAAAAAAATTTAATTATGATTTTTTTATAAAAATGTTAAAATTGAAGTGTAACGCAAGCAAAATTCTCAATTTTCATGTCTTACTCAAACTACTACGTATTTAAAGGAGAATACACACAAATTAAATTTTTTCAAAACTTTCTTAAAAATGCAAAAACAGAAGTCTAACACCTTTACAAAATTCAATTTAAATATCTTTTTAAAAAAAAGTTAAAATTGAATTGTAACACAAGCAAAATACTTAATTTTCATGTCGTACTCAAAATACTCCGTAATTGAAGACTTACACACACAAATTTCAATTTATTTTCAAAAATTTCTTTAAAATGCTAAACCTGAAGTCTAACACCTTCCAAAAATTCAACTAAGACACACAAATATGATTTTTTTCAACAATTTCCTAAGCCTACAAAAATAGAAGTCTAATACCTTCGAAAAATTCAATTATGATTTTTTTTATAAAAAAGGTGAATATTGAAGTGTAACACAAGCAAAATACTCAATTTTCATGTCGTACTAAAAATATTCCGTAATTGAAGACTAGCAGACACAAATTTCAAAATTTTGAAACATTTCTTAAAAGTGCAAAAACTAAAGTCTAACATCTTCAAAATATTCAATTAAGACATTTTTATAAATATTGTCAAAATTTAAGTGTAACACTAGCAAAATTCTCAATTTTCGTGTCTTACTAAAAATACTCCGTATTTAAAGACTAACACACACAATTTTCAATTTTTTCTAAACTTTCTATAAAATGCAAAAAATGAAGTCTAACACCTTTAAAAAATTCAATTAAGATATTTAAAAAAAAAAGTTAATATTGTTGTGTAACACAAGCAAAATACTCAATTTTCATGTCGAACTCGAAATACTCCGTAATTGAAGACTAACACACACAAACTTCAATTTTTTCAAAACTTTCTAAAAAATGCAAAAACAGAAGTCTAATGCCTTCAAAATATTCAATTAAGATTTTTTTAATAAAATTGTAAAATTGAAGTGTAAAACTTGAAAAATTATCAATTTTCATGTCGTACTAAAAAAACTTCGTATTTAAAGACTAACACACACAAATTTCAATTTTTTCAAAACTTTCTTAAAAATGCAAAAATAGAAGTCTAACACCTTTAAAAAAATTCAATTATGATATTTTTTTAAAAAAAGTTAAAATTGAAGTGTAACACAAGCAAAATTCTCAATTTTCATGTCGTACTCAAAATACACCGTAATTGACGACTAACACACACAAATTTCAATTTTTTCAAACATTTCTTAAAAATGCAAAAACAGAAGTCTAACACCTTCAAAATATTCATTTAATACATTTTTATAAAAATTGTTAAAATTTAAGTGTAACACAAGCAATATACTCAATTTTCATGTCGTTTTCGAAATACTCCGTAATTGATGACTAACACACCCAAATTTAAATTTTTTCAAAACTTTCTTAAAAATGCAAAAACAGAAGTCTCACATCTTAAAAAAATTCAATTATGTATTTTTTTTAAAAATGTTAAAATTGAAGTGTAACACAAGCAAAATTCTCAATTTTCATGTCTTACTGAAAATAGTCCGTATTAAAGACTAACACACACAAATTTCAATTTTTTCAAAACTTTCTTAAAAATGCAAAAAATGAAGTCTAAAACGTTTAAAAAAAATTCAATTAAGATCTTTTGTAAAAAAAGGTTAAATTGAAGTGTAACACAAGCAAAATACTCAATTTTCATGTCGTACTCAAAATACTCCGTAATTGAAGACTAGGACACACAAATTTCATTTTTTTCAAAGCTTCTGAAAAATGCAAAAATAGAAGTCTAACATCTTCATAAAAATTCAATTACGATTGTTTTATAAAAATGTTAAAATTGAAGTGTAACACAAACAAAATTCTCAATTTTCAAGTCGTACTCAAAATACTACGTATTTAAAGACGAACACACACAACTTAAATTTTTACAAAACTTTCTTAAAAATGCAAAAACAAAAGTTTAACACCTTTACAAAATTCAATTTACAATTTTTTTAAAAAAAAGTTAAAATTGAAGTGTAACACAAGCAAAATACTTAATTTTCATGTCGTACTCAAAATACTCCGTAATTGAAGACTAACACACACAAATTTCAATTTTTTTTCAAAAATTTCTTTAAAATGCAAAAACTGAAGTCTAACACCTTTAAAAAATTAAAAAATTGAAGTTTAACACAAGCAAAATACTCAATTTTCATGTCGTACTCAAAATATTCCATAATTGAAGACTAATACAAAAAAATGTTTATTTTTTCGAAAATTTCTTAAAAATGCAAAAACGAAGTCTAATACCTTCGAAAAATAAAATTAAGATATATTTAGAAAAATGGTTCAAATTTAAGTGTAACACAAACAAAATATTCAATTTTCATGCCGTACTCAAAATACTTTGTAATTGAAGACTAACACACACAAATATGATTTTTTTCAAAAAATTATTCAAACTACAAAAACAAATGTCTAATACCATCGAAAAATTCAATTATGATTTTTTTATAAAAAAGGTGAAATTTGAAGTGTAGCACAAACAAAATATTCAATTTTCATGTCTTACTCAAAATACTTCGTAATTGAAGACTAACACACACAAATTTCAAAATTTTCAAACATTCCTTAAAAATGCAAAAACAGAAGTCTCACATCTTAAAAAAATTCAATTATGTATTTTTTTTAAAAATGTTAAAATTGAAGTGTAACACAAGCAAAATTCTCAATTTTCATGTCTTACTGAAAATAGTCCGTATTAAAGACTAACACACACAAATTTCAATTTTTTCAAAACTTTCTTAAAAATGCAAAAAATGAAGTCTAAAACGTTTAAAAAAAATTCAATTAAGATCTTTTGTAAAAAAAGGTTAAATTGAAGTGTAACACAAGCAAAATACTCAATTTTCATGTCGTACTCAAAATACTCCGTAATTGAAGACTAGGACACACAAATTTCATTTTTTTCAAAGCTTCTGAAAAATGCAAAAATAGAAGTCTAACATCTTCATAAAAATTCAATTACGATTGTTTTATAAAAATGTTAAAATTGAAGTGTAACACAAACAAAATTCTCAATTTTCAAGTCGTACTCAAAATACTACGTATTTAAAGACGAACACACACAACTTAAATTTTTACAAAACTTTCTTAAAAATGCAAAAACAAAAGTTTAACACCTTTACAAAATTCAATTTACAATTTTTTTAAAAAAAAGTTAAAATTGAAGTGTAACACAAGCAAAATACTTAATTTTCATGTCGTACTCAAAATACTCCGTAATTGAAGACTAACACACACAAATTTCAATTTTTTTTCAAAAATTTCTTTAAAATGCAAAAACTGAAGTCTAACACCTTTAAAAAATTAAAAAATTGAAGTTTAACACAAGCAAAATACTCAATTTTCATGTCGTACTCAAAATATTCCATAATTGAAGACTAATACAAAAAAATGTTTATTTTTTCGAAAATTTCTTAAAAATGCAAAAACGAAGTCTAATACCTTCGAAAAATAAAATTAAGATATATTTAGAAAAATGGTTCAAATTTAAGTGTAACACAAACAAAATATTCAATTTTCATGCCGTACTCAAAATACTTTGTAATTGAAGACTAACACACACAAATATGATTTTTTTCAAAAAATTATTCAAACTACAAAAACAAATGTCTAATACCATCGAAAAATTCAATTATGATTTTTTTATAAAAAAGGTGAAATTTGAAGTGTAGCACAAACAAAATATTCAATTTTCATGTCTTACTCAAAATACTTCGTAATTGAAGACTAACACACACAAATTTCAAAATTTTCAAACATTCCTTAAAAATGCTAAAACAGAAGTCTCACATCTTCAATAAATTCAATTATGATTTTTTTTATAAAAATGTTAAAATTGGAGTGTAACACAAGCAAAATTCACAATTTTCATATCGTACTCAAAATACTCCATATTTAAAGACTAACACACACAAATTTCAATTTTTTCAAATCTTTCTTAAAAATGTTAAAATTGAAGTCTAACACGTTTAAAAAAATTCAATTTAGATATTTTATAAAAAAAGTTAAAATTGAAGTGTAACACAAGAAAAATACTCAATTTTCATGTCGTACGCAAAATACTACATAATTGAAGACTAACACAAACAAATGTTAATTTTTTCGAAAATTTCTTAAAAATGAAAAAACTGAAGTCTAACACCTTCGAAAAATAAAATTAAGATATATTTAGAAAAATGGTTCAAATTTAAGTGTAACACAAACAAAATATTCAATTTTCATGCCGTACTCAAAATACTCCGTAATTTAAGACTAACACACACAAATATGATTTTTTTCAACAATTTCCTAAGACTACAAAAATAGAAGTCTAATACCTTTGAAAAATTCAATTATGATTTTTTTATAAAAAAAGGTGAAAATTGAAGTGTAACACAAGCAAAATACTCAATTTTCATGTCGTACTAAAAATATTCCGTAATTGAAAACTAGCACACACAAATTTCAAATTTTTGAAACATTTCTTAAAAATGCAAAAACTGAAGTCTAACATCTTCAAAAAATTCAATTAAGATATTTTATAATAATTGTTAAAATTTAAGTGTAACACAAGAAAAATACTTAATTTTCATGTCGTACTCAAAATACTCCGTAATTGAAGACTAACACACACAAATTTCAAATTTTTCCTAAATTTCTTTAAAATGTAATAACTAAAGTCTAACACCTTCAAAAAATTCAATTAAGAAATTATTAAAAAAAAATTTAAAAATTGAAGTATAACAAAAGCAAAATACTCAATTTTACATGTCGTACTCAAAATACTCCGTAATTTAAGACTAACACACACAAATTTTAATTTTTTCAAAAATTTCTTTAAAATGCAAAAACTGAAGTCTAACACCTTCAAAAAATTAAATTAAGATATTTTTTGAAAAATGGTTCAAATTTAAGTGTAACACAAACAAAATATTCAATTTTCATGCCGTACTCAAAATACTCCGTAATTGAAGACTAACACACACAAATATGATTTTTTTCAACAATTTCCTGAGACTACAAAAATAGAAGTCTAATACCTTCGAAAAATTCAATTATGATTTTTTTATAAAAAAGGTGAATATTGAAGTGTAACACAAGCAAAGTACTCAATTTTCATGCCGTAATAAAAATATTCCGTAATTGAAGACTAGCACACACAAATTTCAAAATTTTGAAACATTTCTTAAAAGTGCAAAAACTGAAGTCTAACATCATCAATATATTCAATAAAGACATTTTTATAAATATTGTTAAAATTTAAGTGTAGCACTAACAAAATTCTCAATTTTCATGTGTTACTGAAAATACTCCGTATTTAAAGACTAACACACACAAATTTCAATTTTTTCAAAACTTTCTTAAAAATGCAAAAAATGAAGTCTAACACCTTTAAAAAATTAAATTAAGATATCTTTAAAAAAAAGTTAATATTGTTGTGTAACACAAGCAAAGTACTCAATTTTCATGTCGTACTCGAAATACTCCGTAATTGAAGACTAACACACACAAATTTCAATTTTTTCAAAACTTTCTTAAAAATGCAAAAACAGAAGTCTAACACCTTTAAAAAATTAAATGAAGATATTTTTTTAAAAAAGTTAAAATTGAAGTGTAACACAAGCAAAATACTCAATTTTCATGTCATACTCAAAATACTCCATAATTGAAGACTAACACAAACAAATGTTAATTTTTTTATAAATTTCATAAAAATGCAAAAACTAAAGTCTAACACCTTCGAAAAATAAAATTAAGATATATTTAGAAAAATGGTTCAAATTTAAGTGTAACACACACAAAATATTCAATATTCATGCGGTACTCAAAATACTCCGTAATTGAAGACTTACACACACAAATATGATTTTTTTCAAAAATTTCTTAAAACAACAAAAACAGAAGTCTAATATCTTCGAAAACTTAAATTATGATCTTTTTATAGAAAAGGTGAAAATTGAAGTGTAACACAACCAAATACTCAATTTTCATATTGTACTCAGAATACTGCGTAATTGAAGTCTAGCACACACAAATTTCAAATTTTTGAAACATTTCTTAAAAATGCGAAAACAAAAGTCTAACACGTTCAAAAAATTCAATTAAGATATTTTATAAAAATTGATAAAATTTAAGTGTAACACAAGCAAAATAATTAATTTTCATGTCGTACTCAAAATACTTCGTAATTGAAAACTAACACAGAATTTTCATTTTTTTCAAAAATTTCTTTTAAATGCAATAACAGAAGTCTAACATCTTCAAAAAATTGGATTAAGATATTTTTTTTAAAAATTAAAAAATTGAAGTGTAACACAAGCAAAATACTCAATTTTCATGTCGTACTCAAAATACACCGTAATCGAAGACTAACACACACAAATTTCAATTTTTCCAAACATTTCTTAAAAATGCAAAAACTGAAGTCTAACACCTTCAAAATATTCAATTAGGACTTTTTTTAAAAAATTGTTAAAATTTAAGTGTAACACAAACAAAATTCTCAATTTTCAGGTCGTACTCAAAATACTCCGTAATTGAGGACTAACACAAACAAATGTTAATTTTTTGGAAAATTTCTTAAAAATGCAAAAACTGAAGTCTAACACCTTCGAAAAATAAAATTAATATATTTTTAGAAAAATGGTTCAAATTTAAGTGTAACACAAACAAAATATTCAATTTTGATGCCGTATTCAAAATACTCCGTAATTGAAGACTAACACACACAAATATGATTTTTTTACAAAATTTCTTAAAACTACAAAAACAGTAGTCTAACACCTTCGAAAAATTCAATTATGATTTTTTTATAAAAATGGTGAAAATTGAAGCGTGACACAAACAAAATATTCAATTTTCATGTCGTACTCAATATACTCCGCAATTGAAGACTAACACACACAAATTTCAAAATTTTCAAACATTTCTTAAAAATTCAAAAACAGAAGTCTAACATCTTCAAAAAATTCAATTATGATTTTTTAATAAAAATTTTAAAATTGAAGTGTAACACAACCAAAATTCTCAATTTTCATGTCGTACTTAAAATACTCCGTATTTAAAGACTAACACACAAAAATTTCAATTTTTTCAAAACTTTCTTAAAAATGCAAAAACTGAATTCTAACACCTTTATAAAATTAAATGAAGATATTTATTTAAAAAAGTTAAAATTGAAGTGTAACACAAGCAAAATACTCAATTTTCATGTCGTACTCAAAATACTCCTTAATTGAAGACTAACACAAACAAATGTTAATTTTTTCGAAAATTTCTTAAAAATGAAAAAACTGAAGTCTAATACCTTCGAAAAATAAAATTAAGATATTTTTAAAAAAAATTAAAAAATTGAAGTATAACACCAGCAAAATACTCAACTTACACGTCGTACTGAAAATACTCCGTAATTGAAGACTAACACACACAAAATTCAATTTTTTCAAAAATTTCTTTAAAATGCACAAACTGAAGTCTAACACCTTCAAAAAATTCAATTAAGATATTTTTTTAAAAAATTAAAAATTTGAAGTGTAACACAAGCAAAATACCCAATTTTCATGTCGTACTTGAAATACTCCGTAATTGAAGACTAACACACACAAATTTCAATTTTTTCAAAACTTTCACAAAAATGCAAAAACAGAAGTCTAACACCTTTAAAAAAATCCAATTAATATATTTTTTAAAAAAAAGTTAGAATGGAAGTGTAACACAAGCAAAATACTCAATTTTCATGTTGTACTCTGTTGGGAATTCACCCGACCCCGGGCCCGCGCAGCGGATATGAAGGCCCGGTCCGGTTCCCTAAATCCAAGATCAGGCCATGACTTCGACGGTACGATGCAAATAGAAGGATAGATCTATACCAATGCCAAATTGATGGCACACGAAGGGTTGATCGCCGCCTTCTATTCCTCCTGTCACGTTGGTGACAATCCGCGCGTCCCATACCACGCGTCCTTCACCACTCGTTAACTACGCCGGTTCACTCGACTTCGTCTTCGTGCGTCCAAGCGTTTCCACCGTCTTTCTCACTCGAGTCGATCACAATCGAAGAACCACAAACATCGTTCCTCTACTTGTATCCATGTTGATTCGTAAGACGTCGGTCACGGATGCACCTGCCTAGACGATGCACCGGCGAACTTGCTCGATCTAATCGATTCTCTATTTCTCTCTCTTCGCACCTTTTCACTCACGAAAGATCAAATCTGAATTTGCTCTTTTTCTTGTGTATTGGGCAGAATGACAATCTCAATAGTCTGATCTGGATGAGAGAGAAAGTATCCTATTTATATCTAATAGGATTAGGATTAGCCAAAAGGCATGTATATCCAATATACATCCTTTCACACAGAAAAGTGCATGAACCTGTTCAGTATTCTGTCCAGACGAAATTGATAAATTTCTCTGACAGAACATCACCCAACATGAAAGTTGTAGATAATCTCATTGTCTACACAACCGAATTTGGCTCAGCCCAATTGGAGTTCGTATGCAAAATATATGACTGTTTTACTAACTGTATGTCATACTGTTGCACCCTTTCGGTATTTCACATAAACGACACTGATACTTCGTTCATATGAAATATATTTCTACATGAAGGTTATAGATAATCTAATTATCTATCTAACCCAATTTGAACCATTCAAATCGGATTTTCCCACTGACAGTTATGGCCACGAATGTACGACTACATTCGTTTATCCATGTGTACACTTTTACGGTTGATCCTGAAACTGTATTTCCTTCAGTCTCCCACTCAATTTCAGATCTACCTAAAAGGTACTCATGCATATCCAATACGCACGATTTTAGAGAATATAGCTCACGTATCAAATACCAAGCTATGCACATCCAATGTGCCAATTTTATGATGAAGCCCGACTTAGTACGACTCGTTGTGTGACTATGTAGGTTCGACTTTTTGAAGAATACTCCGTAATTGAAGACTAACACACACAAATTTTATCAAATACCAAGCTATGCACGATTTTAGAAGTGTAACACAAGCAAAATACTCAATTTTCATGTCGTACTAAAAATACTCCGTAATTGAAGACTAACACACACAAATTTCAATATTTTCAAACATTTCTTAAAAATACAAAAACTGAAATTTAACACCTTAAAAAAATTAAATTAAGATATTTTTTTTAAAAAAAGTTAAAATTGAAGCGAACACAAGCAAAATACTCAATTTTCATGTCGTACTCAAAATATTCCGTAATTGAAGACTAACACACACAAATTTCAATTTTTTCAAACATTTCTTAAAAATGCAAAAACTGAACTCTAACACCTTCAAAAAATTCAATTAAGATATTTTATAAAAAATGTTAAAATTTATGTGTAAAACAAGCAAAATTGTTAATTTTCATGTCGTACTCAAAATACTCCGTAATTAAAGACTGACACGCACAAATTTCAATTTTTTCAAAACTTTCTAAAAAATGCAAAAACAGAAGTCCAACATCTTAAAAAAATTCAGTTATGATTTTTTTATAAAAATGTTAAACTTGAGGTGTAACACAAGCAAAATACTCAATTTTCATGTCATACTCAAAATATTCCGTAATTGAAGACTAACACGCACAAATTTCAATTTTTTCGAACATTTCTTAAAAATACAAAAACTGAACTCTAACACCTTAAAAAAATTCAATTAAGATATTTTTAAAAAAATTGTCAAAATTTAAATATAGCAAAAGAAAAATATCAAATTTTCATGTCGTACTCAAAATATTCCGTAATTAAAGACTAACACACATAAAATTTCAAATTTTTCAAAAATTTCATAAAAATGCAAAAACTGAAGTTTAACATATTCAAAAAATTCAATTATGATTTTTTTATAAAAATGTTAAAATTGAAGTGTAACACGATCAAAATACTCAATTTTCATGTCGTACTCAAAATACTCCGTAATTGAAGACTAACACACACAAATTTCAATATTTTCAAACATTTCTTAAAAATACAAAAACTGAAATTTAACACCTTAAAAAAATTCAATTAAGATATTTTTTTAAAAAAAGTTAAAATTGAAGTGTAACACAAGCAAAATACTCAATTTTCATGTCGTACTCAAAATATTCCGTAATTCAAGACTAACACACACAAATTTCAATTTTTTCAAACATTTCTTAAAAATGCAAAAACTGAACTCTAACACCTACAAAAAATTTAATTAAGATATTTTATAAAAATCGTTCAAATTTAAGTGTAAAACAAGCAAAATAGTTAATTTTCATGTCGTACTCAAAATACTCCGTAATTAAAGACTGACACGCTCAAATTTCAATTTTTTCAAAACTTTCTCAAAAATGCAAAAACAGAAGTCCAACATCTTCAAAAAATTCAATTATGATTTTTTTATAAAAATGTTAAACTTGAGGTGTAACACAAGCAAAATACTCAATTTTCATGTCATACTCAAAATACTCCGTAATTGAAGACTAACACGCACAAATTTCAATTTTTTCGAACATTTCTTAAAAATGCAAAAACTGAACTCTAACACCTTAAAAAAATTCAATTAAGATATTTTTAAAAAAATTGTTAAAATTGAAATATAGCAAAACAAAAATATCAAATTTTCATGTCGTACTCAAAATATTCCGCAATTAAAGACTAACACACCCAAATTTCAAATTTTTCAAAAATTTCATAAAAATGCAAAAACTGAAGTTTAACATATTCAAAAAATTCAATTATGATTTTTTTATAAAAATGTTAAAATTGAAGGATAACACAAGCAATATACTCAATTTTCATGTCGTACTAAAAATACTCCGTAATTGAAGACTAACACACACAAATTTCAATATTTTCAAACATTTCTTAAAAATACAAAAACTGAAATTTAACACCTTAAAAAAATTAAATTAAGATATTTTTTTTAAAAAAAGTTAAAATTGAAGTGTAACACAAGCAAAATACTCAATTGTCATGTGGTACTCAAAATATTCCGTAATTGAAGACTAACACACACAAATTTCAATTTTTTCAAACATTTCTTAAAAATGCAAAAACTGAACTCTAACACCTTCAAAAAATTCAATTAAGATATTTTATAAAAATTGTTAAAATTTATGTGTAAAACAAGCAAAATAGTTAATTTTCATGTCGTACTCAAAATACTCCGTAATTAAAGACTGACACGCACAAATTTCAATTTTTTCAAAACTTTCTCAAAAATGCAAAAACAGAAGTCCAACATCTTAAAAAAATTCAATTATGATTTTTTTATAAAAATGTTAAACTTGAGGTGTAACACAAGCAAAATACTCAATTTTCATGTCATACTCAAAATATTCCGTAATTGAAGACTAACATGCACAAATTTCAATTTTTTCGAACATGTCTTAAAAATGCAAAAACTGAACTCTAACACCTTAAAAAAATTCAATTAAGATATTTTTAAAAAAATTGTCAAAATTTAAATATAGCAAAAGAAAAATATCAAATTTTCATGTCGTACTCAAAATATTCCGAAATTAAAGACTAACACACACAAATTTCAAATTTTTCAAAAATTTCATAAAAATTCAAAAACTGAAGTTTAACATATTCAAAAAATTCAATTATGATTTTTTTATAAAAATGTTAAAATTGAAGTATAACACAAGCAAAATACTCAATTTTCATGTCGTACTCAAAATACTCCGTAATTGAAGACTAACACACACAAATTTCAATATTTTCAAACATTTCTTAAAAATACAAAAACTGAAATTTAACACCTTAAAAAAATTAAATTAAGATATTTTTTTAAAAAAAGTTAAAATTGAAGTGTAACACAAGCAAAATACTCAATTTTCATGTCGTACTCAAAATATTCCGTAATTGAAGACTAACACACACAAATTTCAATTTTTTCAAACATTTCTTAAAAATGCAAAAACTGAACTCTAACACCTTCAAAAAATTCAAATAAGATATTTTATAAAAATTGTTCAAATTTAAGTGTAAAACAAGCAAAATAGTTAATTTTCATGTCGTACTCAAAATACTCCGTAATTAAAGACTAACACGCTCAAATTTCAATTTTTTCAAAACTTTCTCAAAAATGCAAATACAGAAGTCCAACATCTTCAAAAAATTCAATTATGATTTTTTTATAAAAATGTTAAACTTGAGGTGTAACACAAGCAAAATACTCAATTTTCATGTCATACTCAAAATACTCCGTAATTGAAGACTAACACGCACAAATTTCAATTTTTTCGAACATTTCTTAAAAATGCAAAAACTGAACTCTAACACCTTAAAAAAATTCAATTAAGATATTTTTAAAAAAATTGTTAAAATTTAAATATAGCAAAACAAAAATATCAAATTTTCATGTCGTACTCAAAATATTCCGTAATTAAAGACTAACACACACAAATTTCAAAATTTTCAAAAATTTCATAAAAATGCAAAAACTGAAGTTTAACATATTCAAAAAATTCAATTATGATTTTTTTATAAAAATGTTAAAATTGAAGTGTAACACAAGCAAAATACTCAATTTTCATGTCGTACTAAAAATACTCCGTAATTGAAGACTAACACACACAAATTTCAATATTTTCAAACATTTCTTAAAAATACAAAAACTGAAATTTAACACCTTAAAAAAAATTAAATTAAGATATTTTTTTTAAAAAAAGTTAAAATTGAAGTGTAACACAAGCAAAATACTCAATTTTCATGTCGTACTCAAAATATTCCGTAATTGAAGACTAACACACACAAATTTCAATTTTTTCAAACATTTCTTAAAAATGTAAAAACTGAACTCTAACACCTTCAAAAAATTCAATTAAGATATTTTATAAAAATTGTTAAAATTTATGTGTAAAACAAGCAAAATAGTTAATTTTCATGTCGTACTCAAAATACTCCGTAATTAAAGACTGACACGCACTAATTTCAATTTTTTTAAAACTTTCTCAAAAATGCAAAAACAGAAGTCCAACATCTTAAAAAAAATTCAATTATAATTTTTTTATAAAAAGGTTAAACTTGAGGTGTAACACAAGCAAAATACTCAATTTTCATGTCATACTCAAAATATTCCGTAATTGAAGACTAACATGCACAAATTTCAATTTTTTCGAACATGTCTTAAAAATGCAAAAACTGAACTCTAACGCCTTAAAAAAAATTCAATTAAGATATTTTTAAAAAAATTGTCAAAATTTAAATATAGCAAAAGAAAAATATCAAATTTTCATGTCGTACTCAAAATATTCCGCAATTAAAGACTAACACACACAAATTTCAAAATTTTCAAAAATTTCATTAAAAATCAAAAACTGAAGTTTAACATATTCAAAAAATTCAATTATGATTTTTTTATAAAAATGTTAAAATTGAAGTATAACACAAGCAAAATACTCAATTTTCATGTCGTACTCAAAATACTCCGTAATTGAAGACTAACACACACAAATTTCAATATTTTCAAACATTTCTTAAAAATACAAAAACTGAAATTTAACACCTTAAAAAAATTAAATTAAGATATTTTTTTAAAAAAAGTTAAAATTGAAGTGTAACACAAGCAAAATACTCAATTTTCATGTCGTACTCAAAATATTCCGTAATTGAAGACTAACACACACAAATTTCAATTTTTTCAAACATTTCTTAAAAATGCAAAAACTGAACTCTAACACCTTCAAAAAATTCAAATAAGATATTTTATAAAAATTGTTCAAATTTAAGTGTAAAACAAGCAAAATAGTTAATTTTCATGTCGTACTCAAAATACTCCGTAATTAAAGACTAACACGCTCAAATTTCAATTTTTTCAAAACTTTCTCAAAAATGCAAATACAGAAGTCCAACATCTTCAAAAAATTCAATTATGATTTTTTTATAAAAATGTTAAACTTGAGGTGTAACACAAGCAAAATACTCAATTTTCATGTCATACTCAAAATACTCCGTAATTGAAGACTAACACGCACAAATTTCAATTTTTTCGAACATTTCTTAAAAATGCAAAAACTGAACTCTAACACCTTAAAAAAATTCAATTAAGTTATTTTTAAAAAAATTGTAAAAATTTAAATATAGCAAAACAAAAATATCAAATTTTCATGTCGTACTCAAAATATTCCGTAATTAAAGACTAACACACACAAATTTCAAATTTTTCAAAAATTTCATAAAAATGCAAAAACTGAAGTTTAACATATTCAAAAAATTCAATTATGATTTTTTTATAAAAATGTTAAAATTGAAGTGTAACACAAGCAAAATACTCAATTTTCATGTCGTACCAAAAATACTCCGTAATTGAAGACTAACACACACAAATTTCAATATTTTCAAACATTTCTTAAAAATACAAAAACTGAAATTTAACACCTTAAAAAAAATTAAATTAAGATATTTTTTTAAAAAAAAGTTAAAATTGAAGTGTAACACAAGCAAAATACTCAATTTTCATGTCGTACTCAAAATATTCCGTAATTGAAGACTAACACACACAAATTTCAATTTTTTCAAACATTTCTTAAAAATGTAAAAACTGAACTCTAACACCTTCAAAAAATTCAATTAAGATATTTTATAAAAATTGTTAAAATTTATGTGTAAAACAAGCAAAATAGTTAATTTTCATGTCGTACTCAAAATACTCCGTAATTAAAGACTGACACGCACAAATTTCAATTTTTTTAAAACTTTCTCAAAAATGCAAAAACAGAAGTCCAACATCTTAAAAAAAATTCAATTATAATTTTTTTATAAAAAGGTTAAACTTGAGGTGTAACACAAGCAAAATACTCAATTTTCATGTCATACTCGAAATATTCCGTAATTGAAGACTAACTTGCACAAATTTCAATTTTTTCGAACATGTCTTAAAAATGCAAAAACTGAACTCTAACGCCTTAAAAAAATTCAATTAAGATATTTTTAAAAAAATTGTCAAAATTTAAATATAGCAAAAGAAAAATATCAAATTTTCATGTCGTACTAAAAATATTCCGCAATTAAAGACTAACACACACAAATTTCAAATTTTTCAAAAATTTCATTAAAATTCAAAAACTGAAGTTTAACATATTCAAAAAATTCAATTATGATTTTTTTATAAAAATGTTAAAATTGAAGTATATCACAAGCAAAATACTCAATTTTCATGTCGTACTCAAAATACTCCGTAATTGAAGATTAACACACACAAATTTCAATATTTTCAAACATTTCTTAAAAATACAAAAACTGAAATTTAACACCTTAAAAAAATTCAATTAAGATATTTTTTTAAAAAAAGTTAAAATTGAAGTGTAACACAAGCAAAATACTCAATTTTCATGTCGTACTCAAAATATTCCGTAATTGAAGACTAACACACACAAATTTCTATTTTTTCAAACATTTCTTAAAAATGCAAAAACTGAACTCTAACACCTTCAAAAAATTCAA
Organism: Luzula sylvatica; assembly: GCA_946800325.1. NCBI lineage: Eukaryota > Viridiplantae > Streptophyta > Magnoliopsida > Poales > Juncaceae > Luzula > Luzula sylvatica. The sequence continues at coordinate 39,779,924 of OX326961.1, read as the reverse complement.
ATAAGATATTTTATAAAAATTGTTCAAATTTAAGTGTAAAACAAGCAAAATAGTTAATTTTCATGTCGTACTCAAAATACTCCGTAATTAAAGACTAACACGCTCAAATTTCAATTTTTTCAAACATTTCTTAAAAATGCAAAAGCTGAAGTCTAACACCTTCAAAATATTCAATTAAGACATTTTTATAAAAATGTTAAACTTGAGGTGTAACACAAGCAAAATACTCAATTTTCATGTCATACTCAAAATACTCCGTAATTGAAGACTAACACGCACAAATTTCAATTTTTTCGAACATTTCTTAAAAATGCAAAAACTGAACTCTAACACCTTAAAAAAATTCAATTAAGATATTTTTAAAAAAATTGTTAAAATTTAAATATGGCAAAACAAAAATATCAAATTTTCATGTCGTACTCAAAATATTCCGTAATTAAAGACTAACACACACAAATTTCAAAATTTTCAAAAATTTCATAAAAATGCAAAAACTGAAGTTTAACATATTCAAAAAATTCAATTATGATTTTTTTATAAAAATGTTAAAATTGAAGTGTAACACAAGCAAAATACTCAATTTTCATGTCGTACTAAAAATACTCCGTAATTGAAGACTAACACACACAAATTTCAATATTTTCAAACATTTCTTAAAAATACAAAAACTGAAATTTAACACCTTAAAAAAAATTAAATTAAGATATTTTTTTAAAAAAAAGTAAAAATTGAAGTGTAACACAAGCAAAATACTCAATTTTCATGTCGTACTCAAAATATTCCGTAATTGAAGACTAACACACACAAATTTCTATTTTTTCAAACATTTCTTAAAAATGTAAAAACTGAACTCTAACACCTTCAAAAAATTCAATTAAGATATTTTATAAAAATTGTTAAAATTTATGTGTAAAACAAGCAAAATAGTTAATTTTCATGTCGTACTAAAAATATTCCGCAATTAAAGACTAACACACACAAATTTCAAATTTTTCAAAAATTTCATTAAAATTCAAAAACTGAAGTTTAACATATTCAAAAAATTCAATTATGATTTTTTTATAAAAATGTTAAAATTGAAGTATAACACAAGCAAAATACTCAATTTTCATGTCGTACTCAAAATACTCCGTAATTGAAGACTAACACACTCAAATTTCAATATTTTCAAACATTTCTTAAAAATACAAAAACTGAAATTTAACACCTTAAAAAAATTCAATTAAGATATTTTTTTTAAAAAATTTAAAATTGAAGTGTAACACAAGCAAAATACTCAATTTTCATGTCGTACTCAAAATATTCCGTAATTGAAGACTAACACACACAAATTTCAATTTTTTCAAACATTTCTTAAAAATGCAAAAACTGAACTCTAACACCTTCAAAAAATTCAAATAAGATATTTTATAAAAATTGTTCAAATTTAAGTGTAAAACAAGCAAAATAGTTAATTTTCATGTCGTACTCAAAATACTCCGTAATTAAAGACTAACACGCTCAAATTTCAATTTTTTCAAAACTTTCTCAAAAATGCAAATACAGAAGTCCAACATCTTCAAAAAATTCAATTATGATTTTTTTATAAAAATGTTAAACTTGAGGTGTAACACAAGCAAAATACTCAATTTTCATGTCATACTCAAAATACTCCGTAATTGAAGACTAACATGCACAAATTTCAATTTTTTAGAACATTTCTTAAAAATGTAAAAACTGAACTCTAACACCTTAAAAAAATTCAATTAAGATATTTTTAAAAAAATTGTTAAAATTTAAATATAGCAAAACAAAAATATCAAATTTTCATGTCGTACTCAAAATATTCCGTAATTAAAGACTAACACACACAAATTTCAAATTTTCCAAAAATTTCATAAAAATGCAAAAACTGAAGTTTAACATATTCAAAAAATTCAATTATGATTTTTTTATAAAAATGTTAAAATTGAAGTGTAACACAAGCAAAATACTCAATTTTCATTTCGTACTAAAAATACTCCGTAATTGAAGACTAACACACACAAATTTCAATATTTTCAAACATTTCTTAAAAATACAAAAACGGAAATTTAACACCTTAAAAAAAATTAAATTAAGATATTTTTTTTAAAAAAAGATAAAATTGAAGTGTAACACAAGCAAAATACTCAATTTTCATGTCGTACTCAAAATATTCCGTAATTGAAGACTAACACACACAAATTTCAATTTTTTCAAACATTTCTTAAAAATGTAAAAAATGAACTCTAACACCTTCAAAAAATTCAATTAAGATATTTTATAAAAATTGTTAAAATTTATGTGTAAAACAAGCAAAATAGTTAATTTTCATGTCGTACTCAAAATACTCCGTAATTAAAGACTGACACGCACAAATTTCAATTTTTTTAAAACTTTCTCAAAAATGCAAAAACCGAAGTCCAACATCTTAAAAAAAATTCAATTATAATTTTTTTATAAAAATGTTAAACTTGAGGTGTAACACAAGCAAAATACTCAATTTTCATGTCATACTCAAAATATTCCGTAATTGAAGACTAACATGCACAAATTTCAATTTTTTCGAACATGTCTTAAAAATGCAAAAACTGAACTCTAACGCCTTAAAAAAATTCAATTAAGATATTTTTAAAAAAATTGTCAAAATTTAAATATAGCAAAAGAAAAATGTCAAATTTTCATGTCGTACTCAAAATATTCCGCAATTAAAGACTAACACACACAAATTTCAAATGTTTCAAAAATTTCATAAAAATTCAAAAACTGAAGTTTAACATATTCAAAAAATTCAATTATGATTTTTTTATGAAAATGTTAAAATTGAAGTATAACACAAGCAAAATACTCAATTTTCATGTCGTACTAAAAATACTCCGTAATTGAAGACTAACACACACAAATTTCAATATTTTCAAACATTTCTTAAAAATACAAAAACTGAAATTTAACACCTTAAAAAAATTCAATTAAGATATTTTAAAAAAAATAGTTGAAATTGAAGTGTAACACAAGCAAAATACTCAATTTTCATGTCGTACTCAAAATACTCCATAATTGAAGACTAACACAAACACATGTTAATTTTTGCGAAAATTTCTTTAAAATGCAAAAACTGAAGTCTGGCACCTTCAAAAAATTCAATTGAGATATTTTTTAAAAAAAATTAAAAAATAGAAGTTTGACACAAGCAAAATACTCAATTTTCAAGTCGTACTCAAAATATACCGTAAAGGAAGACAAACACACACATATTTCAATTTTTTCAAACATTTCTTAAAAATGCAAAAGCTGAAGTCTAACACCTTCAAAATATTCAATTAAGACATTTTTATAAAAATGTTAAAATTGAAGTGTAACACAAGAAAAATATTCAATTTTCATGTCGTACTCAAAATATTCCGTAATTGAAGACTAACACACACAAATTTCAATTTTTTCAAACATTTCTTAAAAATGCAAAAACTGAACTCTAACACCTTCAAAAAATTAAATTAAGATATTTTTAAAAAAATTGTTAAAATTTAAATATAGCTAAAGAAAAATATCAAATTTTCATGTCGTACTCAAAATATTCCGTAATTAAAGACTAACACACACAAATTTCAAAATTTTCAAAAATTTCATAAAAATGCAAAAACTGAAGTTTAACATATTCAAAAAATTCAATTATGATTTTTTTATAAAAATGTTATAATTGAAGTGTAACACAAGCAAAATACTCAATTTTCATGTGGTACTAAAAATACTCCGTAATTGAAGACTAACACACACAAATTTCAATATTTTCATACATTTCTTAAAAATACAAAAACTGAAATTTAAGACCTCAAAAAAATTAAATTAAGATATTTTTTTTAAAAAAAGTTAAAATTGAAGTGTAACACAAGCAAAATACTCACTTTTCATGTCGTACTCAAAATATTCCGTAATTGAAGACTAACACACACAAATTTCAATTTTTTCAAACATTTCTTAAAAATGCAAAAACTGAACTCTAACACCTTCAAAAAATTCAATTAAGATATTTTATAAAAATTGTTAAAATTTATGTGTAAAACAAGCAAAATAGTTAATTTTCATGTCGTACTCAAAATACTCCGTAATTAAAGACTGACACGCACAAATTTCAATTTTTTCAAAACTTTCTCAAAAATGCAAAAACAGAAGTCCAACATCTTAAAAAAATTCAATTATGATTTTTTTATGAAAATGTTAAACTTGAGGTGTAACACAAGCAAAATACTCAATTTTCATGTCATACTCAAAATATTCCGTAATTGAAGACTAACACGCACAAATTTCAATTTTTTCGAACATTTCTTAAAAATGCAAAAACTGAACTCTAACACCTTAAAAAAATTCAATTAAGATATTTTTAAAAAAATTGTCAAAATTTAAATATAGCAAAAGAAAAATATCAAATTTTCATGTCGTACTCAAAATATTCCGTAATTAAAGACTAACACACACAAATTTCAAATTTTTCAAAAATTTCATAAAAATGCAAAAACTGAAGTTTAACATATTCAAAAAATTAAATTATGATTTTTTTATAAAAATGTTAAAATTGAAGTGTAACACAAGCAAAATACTCAATTTTCATGTCGTACTCAAAATACTCCGTAATTGAAGACTAACACACAGAAATTTCAATATTTTCAAACATTTCTTAAAAATACAAAAACTGAAATTTAACACCTTAAAAAAATTCAATTAAGATATTTTTTTAAAAAAAGTTAAAATTGAAGTGTAACACAAGCAAAATACTCAATTTTCATGTCGTACTCAAAATATTCCGTAATTGAAGACTAACACACACAAATTTCAATTTTTTCAAACATTTCTTAAAAATGAAAAAACTGAACTCTAACACCTTCAAAAAATTCAATTAAGATATTTTATAAAAATTGTTCAAATTTAAGTGTAAAACAAGCAAAATAGTTAATTTTCACGTCGTACTCAAAATACTCCGTAATTAAAGACTAACACGCTCAAATTTCAATTTTTTCAAAACTTTCTCAAAAATGCAAAAACAGAAGTCCAATATCTTCAAAAAATTCACTTATGACTTTTTTATAAAAATTTTAAACTTTAGGTGTAACACAAGCAAAATACTCAATTTTCATGTCATACTCAAAATACTCCGTAATTGAAGACTAACACGCACAAATTTCAATTTTTTCGAACATTTCTTAAAAATGCAAAACCTAAACTCTAACACATTAAAAAAATTCCATTAAGATATTTTTAAAAAAATTGTTAAAATTTAAATATAGCAAAACAAAAATATCAAATTTTCATGTCATACTCAAAATATTCCGTAATTAATGACTAACCCACACAAATTTCAAATTTTTCAAAAATTTCATAAAAATGCAA